>JAFIRS010001669.1:0-314211 GCA_018342105.1 Gonioctena quinquepunctata | reverse complement strand
ACGAAAATAAACTATATCGATCGATATTCCGATCAGACACTCCATATTTTTTTGTTTAGTCATTACAATACTCAAATCTTACACAAAACATTTTTTGTTGTTTGTAATAGTTTGAATAAGGCTTTTAGGGAGAGTTTTTTCAGAAAGAGATTCGCGGAAAAAATTTAAAGAGCTTTTTTCTATGGGATTTTTGAAGGCCATAACACGTATCGAGCGATGGATATGCGTAATTGTTTGGTCGTGAAAAGTTTTCAGGAACATATATATATATATATATATATATATATATATCGGAAAAACGAGATACCAGAAAACGGAATAACGGGAGAAAGCGATAACGGGAGAACGTGAAGAACGGGAGAACGGGAGAACGAGAACGGAGAATGGGAGAACGGGAGAACGGGAGAACGGGAGTAAGAACGGGAGAACGAGAATGGGAGAACGGGAAACGGAATAATAATGTAGAAAAGCGGTGACGGGAAAATGAGATATCGGAAAACGGGATATCGGAAAACGGGATATCGGAAAACGGACAACTGATACAACTGAAAATGGAACAACGGGAAAACGGATAAAGGGAAATGGGCAAACTGGAAAAGCTCGGCAACGGGATAACGGATAACGAAAACGATAAAGGGAAAAACGGATAACATGAAGGGTAGAGTCAAAAGGCATAACCCAGATGCAACAACACAAAACACATAGTAGGAAAGAAATGCTACGCGCGGACGAAAGTTTCATGAAACAAATTTAGGAATATAGAAATTTCGACAGGACAACATCTATCAGGTCAGCTAGTTCATAATATCTTAAGTGATAGTTGATGGGTAAAATACCACAATATCAGATGCACATATCATCAGTATCTTCTTACTATATTTCACCCATTAATAATCAATGTGTTCTATTTTGAAAACTGCGACATCATCCAGTGATATGTAGAACACACAAACACACACAGAAAAATCGTTATAAATGACCACATGTTTTCAAATATGATGGTTTGTATCCGGTTGGGTTGCTGAGTAACTTGGGGTTGTCTGGACATAGAGGGTTGCGTGAGAGAAGAATTAGGTTTTGATGTATTGTTTGTAATAGTTTTGCTTATGCTGGTATGGAATATTATTTGGATTTGCATATCTAGTACGAAAAATTCATTATTTTAATTTATACTGCAGAATATGACATTCGATATTATTTTTCGCTGATATGAAGGTAATTCGTAAATGCATATTGTCAAAAACTTATTGGCAAAATTGAACAAAGAACTCTATGTTTGAAAGAATTGAGTTATCTTTTTAACGATGTACCACTTGACCATCATTGCTGTTTGAAATTTTTAAGATGATGTGCCCCTCCGCGCCATCTATCGAGCAATCGCATTGTCTTTAATTTCAAAGAGTAGTATCGTGATATCAGAAATAGATCAAGAAAATTAGATCACCCAGTATCTTCCACAGATGCTTCAAAACATGGTAAAAACAGTATAGCATTCGAAAATTTTGCGCGGAAACGATAATATTAGGAGATATGGGCCCCCGAAGGTCCATAAAGAGAGGTTACAGGATATCACTTAGGGAAATTGTAAACAATTTCTATTTACACTAAAATAGTAGCTGCACACTCGTTTCGATAAAATAATGAAAAAACTCTGATGACTTTTCATATAATTTCACAGAAGAAATGTCCAATATCAAACGTTGGTGATTGTGTTATGTTTATCCGAATCTCGTGGATCTTGAAGTTTATTGATATGCGACGTTGCCTATATGTCTCCAAGGGGAAAACAAAGTACTGAAATTCAATGTGTCATACATATTGAGCATATAAATGATACTTAACTATTACAGCATGAAAATACGATCTGATAGTTCTGATCGATATAGGTATCAATAGAAGTTTGAAATGCAACGCTTCTTGGGAGTGATTATAGCTTTCGAAAATCAAGCCTGAAGTTGATGTGCCGTATTTAGAAAGTTACCAAACATATTAAAATAAGAAATGCATTTGGATTGGATGTTTCGTCATATGCCTGGCCAAGACAATCAATTTCTTACGTAAAAGGAAGGAACACAACCTAACCTAACTTGGCTAACCTTGCTATCCAAGTTGAATGCAAGATAATCAACCTTATAAAGCGACGCTCCTCTCCGCTCGTGAAAATTTCGATCCAACCAATCGTAAAAAGAAAGAACACATCCTAACCTAACTTGACTAACCTTTTGTTATCCAATTTGAAAACATACTAATCAACCTTGCAAAGCGACGCCTCACTCCAACCAAATGGTTACTTGAAAAGAAGGAACACAACCTAACCTAACACAGATATAATCCTCATCTTTAGGTATCAAACCCCAAGTTCTCAATTTAGTAAGCAATTATTGCTTACTTCCGTAAAGTTGATATAATCGTACAACATTCATTGTCGATTCGGCAAATTACTGATAATGATTAGTTTTTATTTTGAAACATCAGTTATTTTGTTCGGTATCAAGAGATAGAAATGAAAAAATTTAATGTACATTTCATTATCTACATCAAGAATATTTTTTGAAAAAAAAATTAATGGTCTAACGAATTCGCAAATATGCTGCTAACGAACAGAAGGACAAGTTAATATTGAAGAAGTGAAACTACACTTTTTCTAACTCTAAAAGGCCATAATTTCCAAATTATATTTTTCGCGCTTAGATTTCGATTGCTGAAGTGTTTTTATCGAGTTTTGAAGCACCTGTGATAGTTTTGTGAGTATTTCGTGAACATTTTGCGAAAATTCGGATTGGGCAAATTCCCTTGAATAGTTGGCAACGTGGCATGTCCATAAAACGCCAAAATCAATGCACAATGCAACCACCAATATTTGATTTTTGACATTTCATGTGAAAACTTTAATGAAACAATCAGTATTTTCTTGACTTTATTGAACATTAAGCGATTTTAACAATACTCAAACGTTAAATGAGTGTACAGTTAATATTTTAGTGTAAAAAGCTATTTTTTTATCAGTTTGCAGTTTCCAAAAGTGATATTCCATAACCTCTCTTTATGGTCCTTCGGGGGCCCATATCTCCTAAAATTATTTTTTCCGCGCTAAATTGTCAATTGCTATACTGTTTTTATCGTCTTCTGAAGCTCCTGTGGAAATTCCGTGAAGATATTGGGTGATCTCATTTTCTCAATCTTTACCGTGATATCATTCAAAATGGTTTGTGACCCACTGTTTAACGTCGAAGTGTTCAAAAGTTAACAGTTAACTATAAAAGCCGCACTGTATAGGTACCACTGGGGAGGGGGTAACAACAAAGCTGGCAGCTTCATTTCCAGGTACCTGAGGGTTTCAATTGATAAATGGCGGTCAACGGTTTTTGCACACGAATCGTCTCTCAGCGCCTGTTCTATTACCCTATTCTTAACAACGCTTTCGATAATGATAATATTTGCAAAAGCTAATATTTTATGTAAAATGTGCCCTACCTTCATGGGATGGATTTCACCTAAGTTTTCCTCGTCGTTTGTTTTCTGGATAAAATCGTATACCTCACCAGAGTATAAGTGTGCTTTTTGTAGGTTGAATTTTTTTTGGGTTGTTTCTTTTTATCAATTGCTTTGTCGTGGTTTTCTACTCGGTTGTCCATATCCATAACACTGGTCCCCCCGCCGTCGGGGGCTCACTATTAGTCATTGTATTCACCAAAAGTTGGATTATTTTCATTTCACGTTAACTATTCACAAGTAAGGTAAATAAAGCAGTTTTTATATTTCTGTAAAAACCACCGGTTTTCGGCAAATGCGTATCGATACGTCTACGTCGAGGACCCGATTAACACTGACTTCAATATTATTCATCTCACCAATCAGACAAATATTACCTAAGAATATCAATCAACTATATATGCGGTTTCTGACTAGAAAATCGTACCAAAACTAATATACAGTACGCTGAGATAAATTCTGGTCGAAATAGTATTTAAAATGATAATAATAATAATTATTATTATAATAATAAATTTCACGAAATAGCCTTTGCTTCGAGAATGGGTCCTTGAGCGAGAATACTTTCGAAATCGATTTGATGTCATTTTCATTGGAATGATTAGCTAATGCACTTTGTTATGAGCTTGTATTAAACTTGCTTCGATCGTAAGTCATTCTGTCAATCTGTCATTCTGCCATTCTTTCCGGTTCAAAATTTGTAAACCATTTTTGGAACACTTGCTGACATCCGATTGAACTGAAATTAGGCAGGTGTTCATAATTCCGGTGACAATGCATTATAAAATTTTTGTTAGAGAAAAAAACGAAATGGTGGCTCCGAGATGGTGGACGAGTTTTGTGATTATGGTCTGATTCTATTCAAAATTTGTATGTGGAGATTTTCGGAGTCGGAAAATTATGAATTTTCTGTTGGAATTTATGAAATTGAAATGGCGGCTCATAGAATTTTTGTTATGGAATAAAACAAAATGGCGCTCCAATCTGGCGAACGAGATTTAGGTTTATGTTTCGATTCTATTCAAAATTGGTATGTGGGGGTTTTTGTGGTCGAATATTATGATTCTATTGTGAAAATTGGAAAATTAAAGATGGCGGCTTTAAAATGGTGGCCGAATTTTGTGATTATGGTCCTATTCGATTCAAAATTGGTATGTGGGGGGTTTTCGACGTCGGAGATTATGAATTTTTTGTCAAAATTCATAAATTTGAGATTGCGGCTCCAAAATGACGGACGAGTTTTGTGATTATGGTCCGTTTCTATTCGAAATTTGTATGTGGGGATTTTCGGAGTTGGAAGATTATTAATTTTTTTTTGAAGTTCATGAAATTGAAATGGCGGCTCATAGAATGTTTGTTATTCAATAAAACAGAATGGCGCTCAATCTGGCGGACGAGATTGAGGTTTATGTTTCGATTCGATTCAAATTTGGTATGTGGGGGTTCATTTAACTTGCTTCGATCGCCTGTCATTCTGTCATTCTTTCCGGTTCAAAATTTAATGAAATTTTCGTTAGGAAAAAACGAAATGTGGGCTCCAAAATGGTGGACGAGTTTTGTGATTATGGTCCGATTAGATTCAAAATTGGTATGTGGGGGTTTTCGAGGTCGGAGATTATGTATTTTTCGTCAAAATTCATAAATTCGAAATGGCGGCTCCAGAATGATTGAGGAGTTTTGTGATATTCAAAATTTTCGGAGTCGGAAAATTATGAATTTTTTGTTGAAATTCATGAAATTGAAATGGTGGCTCATAGAATGTTTGTTATGGAATAAAACAAAATGGCGCTTCAATCTGTCGAAGATTATGAATTTTTCTTCTAAATCAAAAAAGGGGGGGTTTGGGTCGGAGGTTATGAATTTGTCATCAAAATTCACAAACTCAAGATGGCCGACAAGTTTCGTTATCATGGAGCGATTCGACTGGAAATTGGTAAGTCGGAGATTATGAATTCAGTCGATTATTGGTTTGCAATTAAAATTCATAAATTCAAGATGGCAACTCCAAGATGGCAACTCCAAGATGGCAACTCCAAGATGGCGGATGAGTTAATATTTAGATGGTCTCTCCTCATTGAAGGGCTAGATAGCTCAGAACTTACAGGAATAATAACGATGCTTTAACGAAAATGCATAGATTAAAGCGTACTCAAGTACTAAAAAGCAGAAAATAAAATAATAAATAAACTAAAAAGTAAAAAATAATTGCTTTAGATGTGGACGAGTTATTCCGTGAGTTATAGATTCGAAAGCTTGTCGCATCTGTATTCGAACTGAAAACTTAGCGCGACAAGCTTTTGATCTATAACTCACGGAATAACCTATGTCATACATCCAAAGCTTGTTTTTTAAAAGGTTTTATTATAACTTTTGTTATGAGATTGGTTAGTTGTGTACCCCTTTTAAGTTCATCAATGAGTTGTTAAGTGAAAAATATTCTAGAATAATCTAGACAATGATAATCGAAGTTTTGGGAGGTCGAGTCCCTCCAAATTTCTCATCGACTCCAACTATAATAATAACATACAGTTAAATCCGCCGTTGTTTCGAATCCTAATTATTTGTGGCCGTATGTCAAATTCAAAAACCGTATATCCACAGCGATCAGTGTCACTGAACGGGGTATAAATACAGTTTAGCGACAATCGGCAGATTTGAAAAAAAAATTGGAATAAGCAAGCCAATCCAAAAAAAAAAACGGCGGTCACTAATGAAAAAATAAATGAAAATCCATTATTTTCACGACAGTAAAAATCACGATTCCTATTTTTACCCACGAAAAGCATAGTAATCTTTATATTTACAAAGTTAAAGTACAAAATATGGTAGATTTGTGGAGCTTTTCATTAATTTAGTAGCGATAGTGATATCAAGTTGATAAGAACATATAATTTTTTATCTGTGTCAGTTGGCCGGGAAGATGATTTTTATAATACAGGCGCTGATATGTATGGATTATCTCCTAAAGTAAGATAACTAGCGAACAATGTTAAGACACAAAAGCTTTAGGTTTTTTTTAAATATATCACATAAGAGCCAAATTTAGTATACAGGATCAGTCAAGAAGTCATGACGAAACTAAGTTGCTTTTTCTTTAACGGAACATCCTGTATATTATTCCATATTTCAATTCTCCCCAAAATTCTAAATGAAATTGATTTAGCACATCATATCTCGAATTAAACGTTTTCAAGATATCGAATTTTGAAAATAACATTTTACTACTCTCAAATTCATCTAAGAAAAAATCCGACATGATGGATATTTGATATGAAAATTACACAAGGTGTATTATGGATATGATTAAATTTTAATTATTATTTCCTTAAAAAAAAGATAATTGTGCAGGGTTATAAAAATGCATGAAACGAAAAAATATATTCTTTAATGAATGTCATAGATATTTTAAATTTTATAAAAACAATAGTTATGCCAGAAAAAAAGGCAAAAAACAAGTTTTAATAAACAAGAAATATTTCCTTTGGAATTCAATTCAATAAGATGCCCGAAGTGTTTACCATCTACCTCCTGACAGTAATGAGTTCGCTGAACAAAATTTTGTAGTGAATCTGAGAACATGTTGGGAGGAACGGTGGAAATTTCATGACTTATCCTTTCTCGCAACTCTTCGATATTTTGCGGCATATTTTCGTTAACTACATTTTTTATGTAACTCCACAGAAAAAAGTCAAGTGGGATCATATCAGGAGACCTAGCTGGCCAGTCAATTGCCCCCCTGCGTCCAATCCATTTATCAGGAAAAGTTTCATCTAGATATGCCCGTACCACACGTCCAAAATGTGGAGGAGCCCCATCTTGTTGAAACCGTATTTGTTCTGTCGACAATTTGGGATTGTTATTGTTCGGGAATAATCGTCCGAACTCTGGAATAATATGCTCTTGCGAAAGTAATTAATATCGTTCGGAGTTCAAATTTCAGTTTATAAAATAGGGTCCTATGACGTGTCCACCAATAATGCCATGTAAACTTTCTCCATCCAATGTGGATTTTGGTCTGACCAATACCTTCAGTTGTGACGGTTTACGTGCTTGTTTAAACAAAATGTAGATTCGTCGGAAAACAATATATGATCGACAAAAAGTTCCCAACAAACATTATAGGTAAAATTTACGTCATTTCGACCTTCGAATAGGTCAGCGCTCTAATTGGCGAAGGTAATTATTACGTTATAATTACCTTAAATTTACCATTATGGGGAAAAAAATTGAAGTAATTCAGAAGTCGAAATTTGGGAAATTAAGACCTTTTTCCTTATAAGTTGAAGGCATAAATAGGTAAAATTGCCTCCAGACTAGTCGACTGATGGTAAAAATGTAGTCATTTTTACCTATTTCAGATTATAAACACTGTAATGAAACAAACAACAAACAATGGCAGGTTAGAAGAAGATGATAAAAGTTTACTGTATATTGTGTATCTTAACCTACATGCTTATGCGTGAAAGCGTTGAAGTTGACATGAACATGGCGTATGACGAAAAAATTGTCAATAAACGTATAGCAGATAATGCAATAAGTGATGGTTTCGCATCCACACCTAGC
This sequence comes from Gonioctena quinquepunctata, assembly GCA_018342105.1. NCBI lineage: Eukaryota > Metazoa > Arthropoda > Insecta > Coleoptera > Chrysomelidae > Gonioctena > Gonioctena quinquepunctata. The sequence goes on along the minus strand of JAFIRS010001669.1, from coordinate 306,156 downwards.
TGTAATTTCATTTGCGATACAAACTGTTCTGTGATAATGTTGATTTTTACTCGTCTAAAACAAGTGGGCCCATCAAATTATTAAATTTGTATGAAAAAAAAACATTAATTTATGTCTATTTTGACAACTTTTTCCATCAAACACTTCAAAAACTGATTTTATAGATGAAGTATGTGTATACATATCATATTCACCTATTTTTGACTACCAATCATTAAAATGTGGTCGATTCGAAAAAATTATGTATTATTTTCACAATGGCGGAAACGGTTCAAACCGAAAAATATGGCGTAGATTCCATATGGGACCTATATGTCGAAATTCCTTAAAATTTTGACTATGAGAACACATAGACTTTGTTCAAAGTCGAAAGTAACCTTTATTCCTGACTTTGAAGTCCATTTTCCTTATCTTGGGATTTCAGACCCTTTCACATTGTGGTCACGTGATGAAATACAATATATGTTATTGGATGCATGTCTATACGTTCCGTTCTCTAGATGGATTGCGAATCGTGGATAATAAATTTATATTTTACTTATTCTATGTTCTGTGCAGAAACACTCAAATGTTAATACGGGGTGAAAAAGTCAATATGTTTTGCTAATGTTAATGGTGAGGCCAAGTAACCTATAGTTACTCAGAGAAATGGATATTGACTAGAAAACCCTGTAATGAGTGTTTATTCTGAAATTAAATATCAAATCCATCAGTAATGTTGATAATAGTACGCGATATTTATATTTCAGTGCACATCTTCCCAGAATAGAAACCATGATTAATGTTATTGTCTAATGAGGAAATCTCTTTCCGAAGAGAAATAGCCAATCATAACATTTCAAATATAAAATGGTGTGTTGTGATTGGCTGAATAATTTTGATTTGACATTTCTGCGTTCCGCATTCGGTGCCCGGAAATATACAATATATCAGCCAACTGTAAATACCATTAAAAAATCGACCAATTATGATTTGCTTGATTTTGACTTTTCCGGAAACCACAATGATTGTTTTTGAAATTTTCGAAGCCATGGTTTTTTTGCGTATTCAATACCATTTTTTCATCCATTTACTTCAAAAGGATGAACTTCATTGAATTCCATTTTGTCGCTGCATCATTGAAAACATCGCGGCTGTAGTTTACCGCTGGCGACAGACGAAGCTTTCTGAACGCAGCCCATTCATTGTTCAGTATCTCTTACCGACGTGACCTGAGACCTAACCAAAGTTTAAGGTTAACGCTTTCATGTTTTTATTTCAATAATGGATGAGTGTTTTAAAATAGTTGCCGTCATAAAAAGACGTGGAGCAACACCCATAGTTGAATACTCCTATGTACCACATAAGTGGGAACAAAAAGGAGAGTGTTCTACCAACTGCTTGTATGGAGACTTTATGCGACAAGGCCCAATGTCTGAGCTCCTCTAACAATGAGAGGTTATCTTCCAAGCTTTGTGCCTTATTCCCATTGAACTCATCGTCTTGTGATCCATATTTTTACCCGGTATCATCATCGGTAAAAGCAATTTCTTACTCTACATTAATTTCTGTAGTTGATGATGACTGAGTGGAAGATGATGGCTCTGATCTCTGGACATCGGAAAGTATAGGATGGTTTCGGATGATATTTTCATTTGTTCTCATTCTGGCAGCTAATCGATAATAGTTGGTGGTATACCTGTATAGTTTACTAACTCTATTCGAATTTATGCTCGGCATTTTATAGATTTCTAAAATTTAGGGCTCAATAAAAAAATTAAGGAAGTAAATTGTATCATGTCATCCTCATCTGAATCGACTTGGTCTTTAATATCTGATGATAGACTAAGTTACTTTGAGTATTTTATTTTAGGTAACTTTGACTTCGTTGTAGACATTTAGTCTGATTAGACAAATATTGTGGTAATCTGGCCCTCATTGTAGAGCAGTAGGTATAAACTAGGTCAAGAAATGTCCAGGCAAATCCTTCAACTTAATTGGTGCCAAAATAGGCAATGAAGAGTATATAGTAGACCTGTTTACTGACTTGTCAATTCCCTGACTATATGAACACACATGAGGTAATAATTAGGTAAATATTCACCAGAAGGTTTTTCCTGAGAGTTCCACGTATTTTGAACACATTTTGCTGGTTACCTTTAGGTAAAATTTAACCTAGTAAATAACTCTATCAACCCATGAGGCTGTGAAGGTATATTTGAAGTCCATAACAAGTAATTCCATACTACGCACTACGTCTATTAAGTTTTTGGTTTTTGAAGGAGATTTGGTGGTCTCAATTATGGTTTTTATAACTCCAATTATAACTTTGGAGTTAGTTAGTACTTGATGGTAAAATATTTGGTCAGAAATGGGTAAATCCGGACTTCTTGAAGCCGTTTTACCCCACTGCTTGGTTGTAATGTTAGTTGGGTTGACATTTTCGTTTAATTTATGCATTATAACTTCACATAACTCGATTCTACGATCAAAATCGTCTTGCAGTTTGCAAAATTTTTGGATGGAATATCGACTCATGTTATGGTTTGAATCCCTCTGTCGTGTCGAATTCATTGGATTTTCCACCACATCTAACATGACAATCAGATAATTTTCTTTATTTGTAACGCTTACTGGTCTTCCACTTTTGGTCGATTTTTGACACCTCCAGTTTCATGAAATCTCTGCAATGTTTTTGACGCGGTTACTTCAGAAGGAGGTTCCCGATCGGGATGCAATAAATTAAAAATATCCACAACTTGGTCACAACTTCGTCTTCTATCACCATATTCTATATCATTAAAATTTCAATACGCTAGGTTTCACTTAAACGTGCCATGTTTGCGCAAAAATTATTCACACTCAATGTATTTTTATTTTGACATCTGTTGTCAAGATCATACATATTTAATTTACATATCATGAATTAATATTAGAAGAGATTAAAAACAGTAAAACGGAATTAATCTCATTTATAGAAGCTGTCGAAGTCAGACTATCATTGAAAAGCGGAGATCTTTATTTAAGTAAAGTTGAAGCTGAAAACGAAAATATTGTCAAGTATGAAAAATATTACTCGATATAAATATAGTAATCATTTCTTCTTCGAAATTCTGAATTAATTTACCAGACATTAAAATAAAATTCAAACATAATTGAACCCAAAGTGGAAAAATCCGTAGTTTATATATTTTACAGTAATTCATCATCTTGTTTAACATTTATTGAAATACAGTATTTCCTGCAAATTCAAAGTTCAATGCCAGTCATCAACTAGGGATTGGGTTTCAGTCCCGTATTGCATTCATCAATAGCAAGAACGCTGATTTTGCAAGTCAGCGATATATTTCCTATAAATGAAAGTGTTTGTTTTCAATCGGGCTCTTGAGTTTTATGCTGCTGGTCCACGGTGACACATCTCCTTCCCTTGGTTGTTATTATAATGTAAGTGGTACTTTTATTTCACTTGTTATGGTCATTGTTCACTTCACTATTTTTGTATTCATCATTGTGTTATTTTTGCCCTTTTATAATTTTCAATAAACCATAATAGTTTTTACTTCACTTTTTTTTATTTCACTATACCAGGGTGGTCACAATCACAGATGTAAAATGTTTTAACCTCTCGCGAGCCAAGCAAGATAATTAGTGGGCACCCTAAACAGTTAGGGGGCCAGGGTTTCACAGGGTCACCCAAAGTAGGGCGTGACATTATGGTGGAGGCGCGGTCTTCGTTCTTGGAGGTTTCATTCTTCATAATGAGCCTGCAACAAAAAAAATTCAAGGGTTTACAGCAAATACACTTTTCCTGAAATATTTTTTTCCCTTTTAAGATTTCAATTGTGACTATATCTGGTGTAGGTGATTGTTTTTGTTTTCAATATATTTTTTTTAATTGAAGTGAACAAGGTGAACCAATAATGTATTTATTTTTTTCTGGTTTTCAATGGTTTTTCTTTCATTAATATGATACAGGGAGTTTCATAATTATGGAAAATATTTTTTTAGTTATTTTATTTTTCACTAGAAATTCATTTTCATTCTGGGAAGTAATTTACAACTCATTTTTCATTATTTTGGGAGCATTTTTTTCTTTTTTCTATAGCAGAAACTAACCCGAGTTTTTAAATATTATCGATGAAAGAATTTTTTTATACCAATGAAAAATTTGAATAGTTCGTTTTTTTTTCTTCCTAAGATAGAACACAATATATATTTTGCAACGGATACAATCGAATCTGAGTGTGAATTGGAGCGTATTCAGGTTGTTTCTATTTTCAAATGACAAATGACATTTATAAGGTGATTGTGATTTGAGTTAGAATTTTTTTTAAGTATTTCTTATTTTTCGTGTCGTTTTTTATCGGAATTTCTTCACTTTATGCGCATATATCGTTCAAATGCTAGTTATTCATTATTTCATATGTTTTTTTTGCTAGTTGAAATTAAAATTGGGGAGAATAATGAAAAAAAATAATTACCTGTTGCTATCAAGCATACTATAATATGTCAAAAACTATATCTCCAACGACAAAATGTTCATTTCAAAGTAATATTTCTTAATTCAAAAGAAGTCTGTCTAATCTTAATAATAATGTTTTAATTGCAAATTTCGAAGATACATGAACTGTTTTTTTCCCAAACTCGAGTTCGACACTTTTTATTTTTCTTTCAGAGGAATGAATCTGTGGTTAGAAATTTCTTCAAGATGTTTTTTCCCAAAGAAAAAATTATCTGATTTCATATTAACAATTGTATATTCCTTAGTATTCAGTTGAATGATGTCGATCATCATATGGGGGCATCATCAACCTGCAGATGGCGGAGTTACATTTTTACGTTTCAAAAATCATTTGTTAATTTCGAAATGTTTTTTTATTAAGCATGAACTTTTTTCCCATGAATCAAATTGATGCTTCCCGAGTCTTCAGATTTGAAAGTAATCTGCTAGTGTTGTCAACTTTGAAATGAAGATTTTTTTCTGAATACGATTTTTATCAAAATATTATTCCTATCTTGAAAGTAAAATCTTTTGTTTCCAAAGAACTTTTTTTTTAATTTCTAATTGGTAATTTTCTCTACAAAATAACATTTTTAATCTCGGAAATAACATTATTGACCCCCCATACATTTGTTTCAAAGTATTTTTTTTACTCAGAAGAAATCTTCCTTTTTTTCGAAATAATGTTGAATATTTTTATTGAAATTCCATCTATAAATTACCCACCATTATTTATTGATTTGAGCATTTTGCATGTTTATTTGTTGAATGTATGATATAATTCATTATCGGTGTGAAATGATTTCCTGGTTCTCATTCGAAAATGAATGACTTGAATAATTTTTTTTTTTAATATTGAGTTGTCATGGAAAATATTGTACTAATGAAAATAATGTCACGCCCTACTTTGGGTGACCCTGTGAAACCCTGGCCCCCTAACTGTTTAGGGTGCCCACTAATTATCTTGCTTGGCTCGCGAGAGGTTAAAACATTTTACATCTGTGATTGTGACCACCCTGGTATAGTGAAATAAAAAAAAGTGAAGTAAAAACTATTATGGTTTATTGAAAATTATAAAAGGGCAAAAATAACACAATGATGAATACAAAAATAGTGAAGTGAACAATGACCATAACAAGTGAAATAAAAGTACCACTTACATTATAATAACAACCAAGGGAAGGAGATGTGTCACCGTGGACCAGCAGCATAAAACTCAAGAGCCCGATTGAAAACAAACACTTTCATTTATAGGAAATATATCGCTGACTTGCAAAATCAGCGTTCTTGCTATTGATGAATGCAATACGGGACTGAAACCCAATCCCTAGTTGATGACTGGCATTGAACTTTGAATTTGCAGGAAATACTGTATTTCAATAAATGTTAAACTAGATGATGAATTACTGTAAAATATATGAACTACGGATTTTTCCACTTTGGGTTCAATTATGTTTGAATTTTATTTTAATGTCTGGTAAATCAACTCAGAATTTCGAAGAAGAAATGATTACTATATTTATATCGGGTAATATTTTTCATACTTGACAATATTTTAAATAAAATCGAGACTATCGAGAGGAGAACAAGAGAGAATAACATCGTTATATTCGGAATTCCAAGTAAACCTGAGGATATAACACCCGATTATATGTGCTCGGAACTGAAAAGACTAGTAAACGTTAATTTAGTGGAATCTGATCTAAATAATACTTACGCGTTAGGTAAGAAGGATAACGCGCCAATCAAAGTGGAATTCCTATCCTATTTGCAGAAAGCTTCGTTATTCTAAAACGTTAAAAACCTGAAAGGTACTCAAATAACGATAGCCAACGATTTGACACTCATACAGAGAGAAGAGTACAGAGTTTGGAAAAAACACTTGAGTCTCGCAAAAATAAACCATTTTAATACCTGTTACATCAGAAGCAATAGGCTTTTCGTGGATGGAAAGTCATATACAGCAGAGAAGCTGGAAGGAACCCAAACTGCTGATGAGAACATCGCAAAAGCAGCCAGTGAACCAAATACCCCAACCCACAACAAACAAAAGGCAGAAAACAATAAGAAAATCACTGGAACAAAAGACCTAACAACTGAACCTATTCAAGCAACTACAGGAATCAAAACAAATATTGAAACACGCTCAGGGTCGGTTTACAGCAATACATAAATTATACTGATTTGTTGAAAATATAAACAGGATGTTCATAAAATCAGATGTGGAATCATCTGCGACTGAAAGATAAACTTTAGTCACTATCTTCCATCGTCAAGATAACCTCTTGTGGGGTATTCATGTTGAAAAGGGAAACATTCTCAATTGAATATTGATAGAAAGATTTTTCTGTGAATTGAAAAATCTTTCTATCAATATTCAATTGAGAATGTTTCCCTTTTCAACATAAATTATACCTTTTTCACCTTTTTCTTTTCTTTTGCTGATGGTAGGAAGATAAAACAAGTATTCTCCAACTCACTTAGTATCATACTATTAGATAAAAGAAAACAATAACCACTGTCCAACTGTATTATTTATAATATTTATTGTCAAAATGGATCCATTCATACTCGAATACAAAAATGAACCAATAATCACAAATGAAATTGATAGCCTTAAATGTTTTAAACAAGTCTTCGGAACTTCCGACTGTTTCTCAATTTTCCATAATAACATACGATGCAAATAAACATTTCGACGAATTACAACTTTATCTGTCAGAAACGCAAAACTCATTTAGCTCTCACAGAAACCTGGGAAGTAAAAGATCCAGAGTCGCTAACCTTAAGTGGGTATAAAATTATATGTAATAGAATAGAATTAATCAAAATGATGGAGTGGTGTTATATGTCCGGGATAATTATTATGAGCATCATGAGTTCATCGAGATTGGTGAAGTAAATGGAGTTATAGTCAACATGAAATGTATAAGTGCAAAAATCAACGCTATCGTTATATACAGACCTCCCTGCACTAAGATCGAGGATTTCAACTTGAATTTGAATACGTTCTTTGAAGGAAATAATTTTCCAGTCAACGATTATACCTTTTTTTTGGGAGATATAAATATATCACAGCATGATAATAAAGATGTTGAAGATTCTCAAAAAACCTCGCAGATTCTCCTCAGATCAATTATTCATTAATTCAAAAGTAATGGACATTCGACAACTTTTTTGTTTGAAAGCTCCCTGCTTCCTATACTCAAACAGACAGTACACTTATAATATACCACATGCTTACGGTACGAGACTTAACATACAAACCGCTTTGTATGCCCCCGTTACCCATAAAGCACATGGACAGAGAAGCTTCTGATATATCGGATCGAAACTATGGAACAATTTACCGAACATCATGAAAAAATTAAATTCAGCTCGACTTTTCAAAAACAAATTAAAGGAATGGATTTTTTCAAATGATCTGAAGTATTTCGCCAATGTAATTGATCCATTTTTAATCTTTAATTTACTTTTAAGTTTACTATTTTTGTACAATATAAACTATTTTTAGTGGTTGCATATGTGTGTGTATGATGTGTAGGCTGTATGAGTGTGTATGTGCGCATAAGGGTGTATATATGTATGTGTATATACGTTTATGTGTATATCTGCATATATTTATTAGCAAAGAATACGTACTTTTCTTCATCCAGGTCTTTAACCTCTAAGGATATCTTAATATGTATATCTTAATCGTAGTTATAAGGTAACTTTCTCAAAAGTGATTAATTAGTCAAAACATTTTTTTCAGATCAAATACAAACTTATTTCAGATCAAATATAAACTATAAACTAATTATACCCGAAGACAAGTTCTTTGATGAACGTAGACGGGTACTCAACCTCCCTTGTTTATTCAGTGTACCTACATCGCTATAACAATAGAATATGTTATTTTTTTCTGTTACTATGTTATTCATGCTGTATTTGTTATAGTTATAATATAATTATTATGTATATTAGGTTATGAAGATAAATATATATATATATATATATATATATATATATATATGTGTGTGTGTGTATAGATATATCTATCATTTGTATTTATGTATAAATGTATGATTTCTTTCTTGAATAAACATTCATTCATTCATTCATTAGGTAATTTAGAACCGTCATCGGTCCTTAGCAACTCTGCTAGACGTACTAGAATTAAACCGTTTTAAAAGTTAGGTTTCGTTTTGTCCCTGGAAAACTTAGGGTAAAGTTTTGCCGCTGTCATAGTGACAGTGTGTCGATGTATCATAGAGAATAGACGTGTTGTAGCGTAGCTCCTCAGAAATGCTAATAAACTAGTAAAAAAGTGCAATTACAATTTAGAAAAAAGTGCTGCCATACAAGTAAGTGTTGAACTACAAGTTTGTGGTGACATTTCAAACCCAGTCTGTACGTACTAGACATAAACTGCAAGTATTTTTTCATTATGTCGAAAACTAGAGCGAACAAGGGAGAGGATGAACTGCACACAGCCATCAAAGCCATAGTCAATAAACTTGTTGCATCTGACGAGTTTATAGCTCTCCTCTCAAATGCGATTATGGATGTGATTGCTAAAAAGTACGACAAGGAAATAGCCTTGATCAATGAAAAAAATAATAACCTGACCCAAGTTTTACAAAATCAAGAACATCACATAAAAACTCTAATTGCTAAGCAAGAATCATATGATCGCATGCGGAGATCTAGAAATGTCATAATCTATGGCGTTCAAGAGAATGACAACGAAGACTGCATGAACACCATTTTGGAAATAACTAACAACAAACTCAATATAAGACTTGATGTGAATAGTATTGATCATTGTTTTCGCATGAAAGTTCCAGACAAAAATAATATAAAACCAATTATGGTCCAGTTTTCTACAGTTTTTGTTAAACAATTGGTATATAGTAAGAAGAAGCTGTTGAAAGGAACAGGTATGATTATTAGGGAAGATCTGTCTCCGGAAATACAAAAGCTGTTAAAAGCTGTGGTGGACAAAATTAAGAAAAATGGACGAGCATGGTCAAATTATGGAAATATATACGTCAAGTTTAATGACAAAGATCATATTAGCAAGATTCAGAAGTTAAGTGATATGGACAGAGCGTGATGTGAATTGCTATTGTATATTTTTTTTTCTTTCCTTATTTTTGGATTTTGTATACAAAGTTTATAGTTATGATTAATTTGTGCTTTTTGTGGAAAATTTTGGTATTTTGCTATTCGAACATAACATATTTATGTACTGAAATTAATACTTATTATAATTTTTAATTGTTTACATATGTTGCTCTCTCCACAATACTTTCTTTTTTTTTTGACTTCATTTTATAATTAGGATTATGGTTTATTCATTTGCACATACTCAATCAATTGATCAATTGTAGAGGAGCAGTGCAATTCGTCTGCGCCCTCAGTGAGTATTAAGTTTTGTGGATTGAAGGTTTTGCCTTTTTAAACGGATTACCTTCGCTTTTAAATTGTTGAAAGTTGCTGAATTGAGGTAGATTTTGAGAGAATAGTTGGGAAATTTTCGATTCAATTAAGAATAACAAACAGGATGGATTATCTTAGTGTAGCTTGTTTAAATGTGCGATCCTTGCTATCATCACTTCGTGATGTAAAAAATTTACTACTACAAAAAGAATATGATGTTTTTTTGATATGTGAGACATGGCTCTTTGATCATGTTACTGATGAAGTCTTAAATATTGAAGATTATATTTTATACAGGGGAGACAGAAATGCACGAGGTAGAGGTTTATGTGTTTATGTTAAAAATCATTATCATAGTGAATTAATTGTAGAAAATGATAAAAATAATTGGGAACAACTGTGGATTAAACTAACAATACATAAACAAACATTTGGCATAGGTGTGATCTATAAACCGCATGATCAAAATACCAATGATTTTCTTGATGAATTTGAAGATTCTTTGGGATACTTATTTCCAACTGTTGATGAAGTGGTATGTTTAGGCGATTTCAACATAAATTTTCTTGAGAAGAATGCTGTTTTCAATAAATTGAATAATATTTTGGAGGTATTTGATCTATCCCAGATAATCGACGAACCAACAAGAATAACTGATAACTCTGAATCTCTACTTGACTATATTATAGTAAAGGAGGAAAATTTTATCGAAAAAGGTGTTATTCGTAATGACATATCAGACCATTTTATTGTATACTGCAAGCTCAATGTAAAAAAATAAGGAACTTTCAATATGTATACCTATAGATGTTTCAAAAATTTCAATGAAGAATTATTTCTGTGTGATTTAAGGAATATATCATTTTTTCCATTTCGATCAAGAAAGGAAAAAAAAATTGTTTATAGATGTTTCAAAAATTTCAATGAAAATAATTTCTGTGAAAATTACAAAAAAGAAAGCCCCTTGGCTGACATTTCCTTTACAACAAATGATGAATGAACGGAATAAAGCTCTCAATAAATATAAACGCACAAAATCATTAGCTCATTTTCAATTATATAGGATCTCAGGAATTATACAAATCAAGCAATTAAAAGGGAAAAAGGGCATACTTTTTATATCAGTTTGATAACCCGATTCAAAAAGCTGTGGCAAACATTGAGAACAAATAATTTTAAAAAAATAAAAATCGTGAGCTTCCTGAAAGTTTAAAGAATCCAAGTGAAATTAATGATTTCTTGATAAACTCCATTCCTAACGTTGCTCCACCTGGATACCTTATGAATTTTTACAGCACCAATAATATTATTCCTTCCACTTTTAAATTCAAAGAAGTCGATGACACCTTTGTATATGACAATATTTGTAAAATGAACTCCAATGCATTGGGCTGTGATGGGCTAAGTGTTGAACTCATTAAACTTTGTTGTCCTCTTATCATACCATATATTACACACATCATAAACTGTTGTCTTTCAAGCGGTGTTGTCCCTGCTGTGTGGAAAATGGCTGTAGTCCAAGTTCTGCCTAAGAAACAAAATCCTTCAGAATACAAGGATCTTAGAGGTATAAGTATTCTACCCATGCTTTCCAAAATTTTAGAGAGATCGATTGAAGTACAGATGAGACGACACTTAGCGGATCACTCACTAATGCCGGCTGTTCAATCTGGCTTCCGTAAAGGCTACAGTTGCACAACGGCCTTACTTAATATAGTCGACGACATCATAGCTTCAATTGATAAAGGTCAATGTACAATTTTGGTATTGCTTGATTTCAGCAGAGCGTTTGACACTATTAACTTCAAATTAATGCTTAATATTTTGCACTATATAAGTTTTTCAGAAACGGCTGTTGGTCTTATAGAGAACTATCTAAACAATCGTAAACAGTGTGTGAGAATTGAATCAAAACAGTCTGAATATATGACATTGAACTCGGGGTGCCACAAGGCTCAATTCTGTCCCTTGCTTTTCTCGATATATACCATAAATTTAATAAAATTCTAGAACAATGTAAGATTCATGTTCATGCCGATGACACTCAGATCTATTATAATTTTCCTCCACAATTAGCAGATAATGCTTGTGATACTATTAATAGGGAACTATCGACGTTTATTAAGTTAGCATCTGAACATTGTTTACTAATAAATTGTATTAAATCTAAAGTAATGTTATTTGGTTCTCTGTTCAACAGGGCTAGAATTCAGTTCCTATTAATATAGAAATTAATGATGAATCCATCGATATAGTTGAAGAAGCTAAAAACTTAGGGATTATCATAGACAGAGACTTAAGATTCGAAAAACATGTTAATCAACTGATTAATCGTGCATATAGCTCACTGAAATTGATTTACGGAAACAGGCACTTATTTCCTCGAAACATCAAAATAAAACTATGTGAAGCATTAGTTCTATCGCATTTCAATTTCGCTGACTCCGTCTATGGTCCGAACTTAACAACTTTATATAAAAATAAAATTCAAAAAGTGCAGAATTCTGCTTGAGGCTTATTTATAATGTGAGAAGCATTAGTTCTATCGCATTTCAATTTCGCTGACTCCGTCTATGGTCCGAACTTGATACAGGTTGGATGGTTGAGTATGCAAAATAGAAGAATTCACCACGCAGTCACCCTATATCACAAAATTGTTTTATTTAAAATTCTGCATATTTGTACATTCAAAAATATCTTTCAGACAGATATACATAACTTAAATCTTCGATTCAAAGGTTTATTATTCCCCACCTAAATTCAAACTGAATTATTTAGGCGATCCTATACTTACCAAATTTATCAGTTATATAACTCCGTTCCTGAAAGTATGAAGAACCTCAGAATTACTTGCTTCAAGTCTGAATATAAAAACGAACTATTCAAAACACAAGTCTAGACAGTCCCTCACCTCGCGGCTCAAAAAACTAATGAGTATAAAGATAACCATCCCTTCGTTTCTCTCATTTTCTATTGTCAATCAGGTTACGTACGACAATGTCTTCCTTGGCACACTGTATTAGGGTGAAGTGGAAGAACATTTTCGTAATGAAGCTACTGTTTCCCTACAGAAAATGAACTTCGCCCTTTATTTTCAGAAATCGCTTTGTTTTTTTTAACCACTTAAATGAAATATTTATGTTTGTATGAATTTCAATTTCTATGAATATTATTACTATTTATATTACATGAAAATAATGAAGACCTTTATTATTATTATTATTATTAAAAACACAGCCCCTTATGGGATTTTTTGTGTATGCATTAACTTGTCTAGTATATAAATCACTACACTCAACAATAACCTGTTTTCATCACATTTTCGTCAATCCTAGCGAAGTATCCATGGAATAGGTAGCTTGTCATGAAGAACTTAGCAAGAACCATAAAAAAAATAATAATGTATTCATTTGAAACCGAAGGTTGAATAGTTACAATCTGATGTAGACCTTTTTGGTTCGATCGTCAATGGCAGATTCAGGGATCCAGTCTTTTTTGAGAATTTCCTGATTCAATATTTATAATCTGACCTACCCTAACCTGCCCGACAAAAATGGAGTCCATATTGTATATCCATCGTTTCCTCGTGTACGATCTCCGACACTTTATGTCACATGACAGGCTTTCCTGACTCCTAATTGGCTACTCCCAAGCTAAACCAAACTCTGATTTTATGAATGAAATTTAAAGTGACAGCATTTGGAGAGCTTTGAAACGATTTTACTATTTCATTCCTGAATAGGGTTGATGATTTATCTTGTCTCTACTCTTTGTTCAGGGGCTTAGTTACTGAGACTATTTATTTTATTTTACGTTTCAGTTCTTATTTCCGTATTTCGTTTGATTTTTTGTTAATAAGTTTTCATGTTGATACCCACCACTTGCTTGGTGCATTTTGGTGTTGGTAGTTAAGAAAAACCTCTTTTCGTGGGTTGCTGGTCTTAATTTAGCATATTTTTTATAATTTTCATAAAATTCATCCGTAATATTGAATTTTCTATCTATTTTATTTTTTGTATTTTCAATTCAACTATTGCTGCTGAACCTAGATCCTCACTTTGTCTACAGTAATTTTTATTAACTCTTGTTTGCGACATGCTCCTGATATTTCCGAAAAAATTAAAGCAACCTGTAAGTTAACATAATTCCATTAGTAAATTAAGAATATCACATTGCTTTAAACTCACCCATTAAGTAGAAATTGATCATCAGAGCTGGTAATAAACTGATTCCATCTGTTGGGGTTTTTAAGATCATTGATATTTTTTTGGGTTTAAATCCGTCATTTTTCCCCTTTTTAAAAAGTTTCACCTTAAGATATTTTAATATATACGTTTGGGTTAATGATAAAGTAAAAGGGGAAAAGGCAAAACTCACAGTGTATTTTTATCGTACTTTCTTAGATAATTCATCTATGTATGCTAGGATAAAATTGTCAGAGAAAGAATTTTGATTTCTTTATTCTTTCCAGTTGAGAAATTCATTGCTCGATCATATCTATCTCTAGACTTTTTGGAGAATATGTGAAGAGGTTATTTTGCTGGCCCCTATGATTTCGGGGAATGCAATCCAATTTCATTTTTTTAGGGTCCATAAATTATTTTCAGGTATTTAATATGTGTGGATAGGTAATGAATAAACCAAAACTTTTGTACAACTCTGAGATTTAAAAGGGTTTTTCTTTCGATCATGTACCTACTATCACGAAATGTCAATTTTTTGTGTTATTTGGGCGTGAATTGTTTCAAAGCCTACTTAGCTTTTTAAATTTTCAATGTTTTGATTCAATTTAATTTATTTTATTCATACGTATAACGAATATTACAAATGTATTACTAGTACTATATGGAAGAAATACTGACTTTTATAGGGCTTTCCCACAAAAAGTTTTCATTTTTTTACAATAAAGTTATCTAGATATCATATCTATTCAGAAAGTTGTTAGGGGAACCTTGTTTTGTTTTAAAATATCGGAAGATCTCAGTGGATATCGTCAGTCCGTTCCTGACTTTGTAGCAACCAACTGACTCCCTGCATAAAAAGCTCATTGAAAGAATTTATTTGTTTTGTGAATCACAAAATTTGGTTGATTTTCAATAATTACTTGGTGTCCTGAACCTTGTATGACTCTATTATTAAATATCAACATGCAAACAAGTATCTATCGAATCGAACAGGAAAATAACTTCTTTTTTGTTTCCCGAGGTGGGTATGGGTGGGTATTTCTAAATTGTCGATTATTGCTAATTAAAAAATTTTTGTTGTTAAATATGAATTTTAAAAAAACCTTTTAATTATTATTTACCCGTTTTTTCTTTATATTAGAAAAAAATATTTACTTTTATTTGTTTACTAAAAAAAATAATTTTTATAAACAAAATGAATTTTTTCTATTTTTATATAATTTCGAAAATTTTTGTGCATTTTGACGTCGCCTTTCTGTGTTTCTTCATTTTAAAATAAATAACTCTTAAAACTATTGAGAGACAAGAACACTTTTTTATTTTACATTGATCAGAACAATTTTACCAAAGCTCCAACTCAATTGTTTATTAACTTTTTAATATTATTCATATAATTCCCTTGAATATTTTTTACTTATCAGTTCAAATATCTTATAAACTATTAAAAACGAAAAACACTTCAAGTTTTTATTCTTTTTGATATGTAAAAACAAATTGCGCTTTCAAAACGAAGTTCTAACTCAATTTTTTAAAAAACTTTTCGGCTATATTATTTATGAATATACAACCAAAAAAATTGTTTAGGCTTGAAATGTATATTGTTTATAAAAATATTATTCATCTATTTAAATTTTCCTTCTTTTTTTCCTTTTAAATAAACAATGCAATGAATTTCATGTATTTTCTTGATAGACTTTTACTTTTCAGCTCTTTACTTGATATTGATTTTTGGCTATCATTAAATAAAAGTGTAGAAAACAAGAGAATCAGTAGAGCTTGTAAAATTATCCATTTTAAAATTATTTTTAGTTCATAAGATACTTGGGTTAAAAAAAACATTAGAGATTTTTTTATAAATATTTGTATTCAAACCATGAAATGAAAGTTAGAGCCGCTTTAAAAGCTCAATTTGTTTATTAACTTTCGAAGAATAAAAAGACTTGAAGTGTTCTTTGTATCTTCAATAGTTTATAAGCTATTTTATTAAAAAAATGAAGAAAAAAAACAAAAAAGGAAACAAAGCCAAGGTGCACAATTTTCGAAATTTTATAAAAATAGAAAAAATCCCATAAAACGACACATGGTTGTTTTCGTGTTTTTAGTATAGAAAAATAAAGCGCAAAAAAATTTTTTTTGTTTATAAACAATTATTTGTTTAATAAACAAAAAGAAAAGTGAATAAAATAATTTTTTCTAAAGGGGAGACCGTGATAAATAATGATTTAAAAAAAATGGGTTCTTTTTAAAATTCATATTCAACAACAAAAACAAAAAACGTTAATTAGCAAGTGTTTTAGCAAAAACAAAAATTATTTGAGAAAAAAGATTTTGTCTTGAAAATAATTATTTTTTTAAAAAGACTGATCCCCAAAAAATTGTTTAAATTTTAATAATCAATGCTTTTGTTTATAACAATTTTTTAAATAATAAGAGTTAAAATTTCAAAAAATTTATTTTTTATATTGCTTTTAGCAATAAGAAAAAAAAATTGATAGAGGGTAAAAAAAAAATTTCCTCAATTGTTTTATATACGTTTTTTTTTTTTATACCTTAAGTAAGTAAAAAAACAAAATCTTCCGATTTTTTTTTAACGGGGATCTTTTTAAAAACCTTTGAGGAACAGCTTCAAGAACTGAAAAAAATTCCAGGTTTTAGTTCAACAATTATCAGGTTTTTAATAACTTTCAACAAGTAAATTTTTTATTAACAAAGGCATAATTAATTGAAAAATACAGGTAAAAATTTTTGCCGACGGATTAAATTTTTTATTGATATGTTAGATACCCGAATTTTTTTTATTCCCAATTTTTTATTTACTGGTTAATTTTTTTTGTTCGCGTCAGATTCGGTTTGGGCGCACCGGAGCTGCCTTTTTGCCCTTTTTTTTTGCCGCTAAATTAAAATTATAAATATTACCGGGGGATAGTTCCGAGGTGGGACTTCTTCAGGGAAATTTTTCCTGCACTTTCAGGATATTTTTCAAATTTTAGGGTATCTCAAAGTTTTTGGGTATTTTCAAAACCAAACCATATATTTGGTTTTACTTAATTGTTCATAACTTTTGCAATTTTGCGGCCCCAATTTTCCAGGGTAAAGATTTTTTAGATCCTTCAAAACGAATGCGCCCTTAATCATAATTTTCGGTAGTGACATCCAGGTCTGGAACAAAATGGCACTTGAACCAGTCTATAACAAGTATATTTTGTCGAGGTATCGAGGGGGATCCGACGTTAGGCCGGTATTTGGGGTGACTCCAAAAATGATTTTTCTCTTCAGGTGAATTTGTATAAAAAAAAAATTTTGAAAAGTTTTTATTAAACAGTAATCCCGAAAAAAGATGGCTCAACCGGGTTTCAATACGACAACATCTACCGGGAGTTTCGTTTAAAAGAATCCCCACCGAATCCAGTCCTGCCCATTTTCAGAAGCACATTCGATTCCATCCTAGAGAGAGACGACAATTTAATAGAGCGTTGCTCTGCTGGTTAGTTCGAACGGATGTCATCGTCGATAAAACGCCGGTCGCCTGCTAGATCGCGTAGAGACGTGTAGCTCCATCGTAGTACCCGCAACCCACTTCGTCCAGACGTTTTACATAATTACATCATGTCTTCCTAGGCGGCGACGGGATATGATAGGCAGCCGTGATCGGAATGGCTTTGCTAACAACTTAGACGAGGAGAAAGTATCTCGTCAATTGACTGATGCCGGACTTCCACTCTCTCTATATTATCCTGGTTCCCCTGAAAATATCACCAGAGTTAATCTCTCCATCGCACAATGGAAGAGCAACTTCGTAGTGGAATCCCTTCACTATTGAAGATGAACTTCGCCTTTGTTTCTAGTAGCTGTCAATATCAGGAATAGTCTAGTGTAGTATTTGAAAAATTTGGGAACAATAAAGACAATTATTATTATTATTTTGAAAGTGGAAATATTGTGTCCGAAAACATATAATGGAAGAGGGAATTTTGTGGCATAGTGGACAAATTATTAAATTAAAGGAAAGAAGCATCCTCAAGTGGGAGTCAAACCCACAGCCTTATGATTTCTAGCCATACGCCTCTACCATCTGGAGCCATTCGAGGACATAGGAATCGACACACACTCGTGAATCCTTTCCTTCCATAATTCAATATTCATGTTAGAAATGATTCGAAAATCAAACGTACTCATCACTGGCCGTCGAGATCCATTACCTGTCACTCAACTTCATCGTCATTCGAAGATTTGAGTAGCAGATTCAAGCAGATGATCTCTAACCACTGATAAGATTTAGCCAAATATATAAAGTGAAAGAGGAAATATTGTGTCCGAAATACATATAACGAAAGAGGGAATTTTGTGACATAGTGGACAAATTATTAAATTATAAGAGGTTGTTTACTGTCCAACTATTTTTCCAGCCTAGGGGTAAGATGGCCCTCTCCATTTACCTCGAAAACTATTACGTTATTCCCTTTATCTTACGTCTGCACATAGGTGTTTTTGAACTTTCCTATGTTTTTTTCTAAAGATAACTTCAGTGACATCTTCCGACTAACAGGAGCTGTCTCAACTATATCACAAGTTTTTGTTAACTCTCATTATGATTGATTGTCTTTCCATGTCCATTAAACTGGGTTTTCCAATAGATTAAAAAAATTAACAGAATAAACTCAACTTGAGAGATAAGAAGAAGGGTCATACTAGCCTGGGAAACATTTGGGAAAATGAAATGAATCCTAAAAACAAGATAATACATCAACAAGTCTCACATATGGATGGATGCCAAACATGGACATCGACTAAGGCAAACAATTACGAAATGATTGAGCTGCAAAGAAAGAATAAAATATAGTCATGCTTAAGTGAAGCTTCGCTGGCCACAACGCTAGACAGATGGATAACCGATGGAGCACTGCGATACAACAATGGAGGCCATGGATAGGAAAGAGTGCAGAACAGAGACCTAGGATCTAGAGGAAGCCTATATCCAAAAAAATGGACGAACTGAAAAGGGCTAAGAAAAAAAGCAACTCCGGCAGGTTTACCAAATATAATGCTGGGCTTTGAGAGTTTGTCGAGTTTTTTGAAAAAACTCTCTGGGGACTATACAGAGGATTATATATTCCTTGGAAAATATAACTTTAAAAAATTGAGAATAAAAATATAAAAACGCACTGATAAGTCTACATAAGGTATATTCGTAAGCCAAGTTGAAAAATAAAATAACGAAATTGCTTGTAAAAATAATTGCTTTGTATGTGGACCTGGTTATTCCGTGAGTTATACATTCAAGAGCTTGCCGCGTAAAGTTTTCAGTTCGAATACAAAAGCGACATGTTTTGAATCTATAACTCACGGAATAACCTACGTCGCATATCCAAATCACTAATATTTCTCTTTCTTGCGCATATGACTCTACGCTTGTCTTCAAAATGGGTTTTTTTGTTAATTATTTTATTTTGTGCTTTTTAGTAAGTTCGCCTCACTCTATGCATTTTGTAAATGCTTCGTCATTATGAGGCATTTTTCCTGTTAGTTCTGAGCTATCTATTTCTTCAATGGGAGACCATCTAAAGATTAACTCGTCCGCCATCCTGGAGCTGCCATCTTCAATGAATTCTCACAAAAAATCAATAATCTTCGACTAAATTCATAATATCAACCCCGATATACCAACTTTGAATAGAATCATTATATTATCTTGAATTTATGAATTTTGACCCCGAAACCTCCACATACCAATTTTGAATAGAATCGACCATAATCACAGATGTCGTCCGCCATCTTGAAGCCGCCATTTAGATTTTATAAATTTGGACAAAAAATCATAATCTTCGACCCCGAAAACCCCACACCAATTTTGAGTCGAATCGGACCATGAACACAAATCTCGTCCGCCATCTCAGAGCCGCCCTTTTTTTTTTTCTAACTAACTATGAACAGCTCATGTTATCAACTGGACTGGTAGTCACTTATGGATTTAATTAAAGAATGTAGAGTTATACTTTTCAACACTTTCTTATTATTTTCGTTAGTGTTCTCAAGCACATGATTCACCTATGATCGCGTTCATTTCTTTGTGGAAAATTTCCCAAATTTTTTTACCACTGAATACTATAGTAAATTCTGCATATTGGTTTGGGTAATACTAGCAAATTTTGATGATGATTGATAACAATTCTTACATGGTTATTAGTTACATTTTTTATTTATATATAATTGCGCACATGTGATGTTGCGTGACTCGATTTCAAATGAAATGTTCATTTTTAACTGAGTGTAAATTCACACAAAAGATGTAGTTCGAATGGCTACTGGCGACTCAAGTATACTCTCTTGTTTATAATTTTCTCTTCTATCAAAAGCTCTCTTCTAGTGCGCCTTGGGAACAAAACAATCAAGTATACCTTTTTCGTAATCTTGTCGTTTCAACCCTTTCATGCGTAGATTGAATTCAATAGCCGTCTGTGTCGAATAAAATTTCATTAATGGTGTTTTAAAACAACAAAAGGGTTGGGTGTCGATTTATGATTTCCTCTGCAATGCGGAAGTTCTATGTTGATTATTATTTCAATATGTCGCTGTGCTTTTGACGTCATAAATTGTTCCTAGTTAGAAGTGTTATTTGTTTGAGGTGTCAGAGCTTTATCAAATTTACCGCTGTGGTTATTCATAATTTTTTTCCGGATGGTATGCTCAAATTGACATTATATATCAACCAGCCTTCTTACTAGCTAACTGTATTATACAGGGTAGGCTTTACATAATATGTAGTCATCAAATAATGGAAAGGGGATCTTTAAAAGGACATAAATAGAAAGATTTTGGGGCCGGAACCAGTAACCAAGCTCAGTAAACCTGAGACAGTTTGGCTCAGTATTTCAGACGGAAGCATGCATTATCGAACTACGAAAATTAGTTTGTTGAAATCATGTAGAACAGTCAAGCATCACAACAGGGATCCATAGTATGGAATTGCTTGGAAGTTCTGCTATGCCTAGAGACAGAGAAAGTATATAACCTCACTATGGGTTTCTGGACAAAAAAATATCCGATGGAATGAAAGGGGCGACCTCCTGATCGTTAGAGGAAATCTGGTATGTGTGCCAAAACTTATCGGAGAAATGCAGGCAAGACCACGGGAATGCATTTCAAATTTTTTGGAGAGATGAACAGCGGATATATTGTAACTGATTGAGAATAAATCTAGGATCATAACAGCACCTTCCTTCAATCGGACATGCTACAATCGTAATACTTCGCAAGAGCAAAAGTCATGACAAACCAGAGCTCAAATGCTTGGAAATGATATCATACCTACAGTTACCAGCGATTTGATCAAGAGCGCGGAACTGGAAAGTAAACTTTGATTGCCATAGTAGACCCCAAAGAGTGCCTTTTATCGCTTTGGTCCAATCTGATCTAACTACATGCGGATAATGATTTTCGAGTGTTCACTAAGACACAGAGCCATTCATTAACAGAAATCGAAGGTAATTCTCCCGTCTATAACGATTTGGTTTGCTATTCAGTTCCATCTATGCGCTTAGTTTCATTGGCGATGAATTTTGATGGGATGAAGACTAATTGGGTGTGTGGGCGTGAAGGAAGTAGTTTGGGAACTGGGAAACCATTGTCAATATTGGCGGATTTAGCTTTGTTAGTTGGTATTCGGATCCCGTGAATTCTGGCTGTTCAAATTTCGTAATGCCCCTGTAGACCATTGGAAATATGTGTAGGATATACAGAGACCGCTCTCGAGAGAAACATACTGGATATTTCCATATTTATGACACCTACAAACGAAACCGAAGTACTTAGCTACACAAAAGAACTCAAAAATAATAAATGTCCAGGTATTGAAAGCATAACTTCGGAAAACCTTAAACTAATAAGCGAATTCGTTAAAAAACCTTACTTAATCAATAGAATCCTTGAGAACGGTAAATATAAAGTAGCCATAGTTAAACCATTATTCAAGAAAGGAGATCGAATCAGCTGCCAAGATCGTTGAAAAGGTTATTAAAGAACGTCTTATGGAATTCTTGGAGAATAACAATATACTTTCACCTAAGCAATTCGGTTTCAGATAGAAAAAATCAACCTAAGATGCTATTGTTCATTTAACAATTAATATATACCGATCCCTGGACGAAGGAAAATGTTCAATAGGTGTCTTTCTAGATATAGCAGAGGCCTTCGACACCGTTAACCATGAAAAATGAATGGATGTTATGGAAGACCTCGGTATCAGAGGAATCGTACATGAGTTGCTTGGATCATACCTTAATAATAGAACACAGTATGTTAAAATTGAAAACGGAATAAGTGAACCTCATAAACTATTAACTGGTGTACCTCAAGGAACAGTTTTAGGCCCAGTGCTTTTCAATCTACATCTACTGTCTCGAAGCAGATGCAAGTATATCATCTTTGCAGACGATACCTTAGTTCTATTTACTGCTCCTACTTGGGAGGAAGCTAAGAACAAAGCAGAACATAACCTAAAAATAATTATAAATTGGTTTGGCGAAATGGATCTAACACTGAACTTGAAAAAAACAAAGTGTATAACGCTCTCTTGCAATAAATCTAACCAACCCGGTATTGATCAGATTACATTGAAAGATGAAAATTCAACTTATTCAATCCAATGTGTGAAGTATGCTGCATACCTTGGAATCGAAACTGATAACCACCTTAAATGGGACATCCACCTGAATAAACTTTTAAAAAAGCTAAAATCAATACTGTACACATTCAAGCATATTAAAAAAATTCTCAAAATACCATTCACTTGTAGAATATCATACTCAATATGGAATATCTGCCTAGGAGGAGTATACAACTCATATAGAACAATTGGAAGTAATGCAGAAATACTTTTTGAAGATTATCTGCAATAAAGAACGTACATATCCTACAGAAAAAATATTCAAAGAGATACCTATTCTCGAATTAAAAAAAACTTTATTTTTATGAGATTCTCTGCTCACAATATAAAAATAGAAAAGAATTAACATACATAAAACATGAACATAACACAAGGCACAAACAAAAGAAGCAGTTTTTTACAGAAAAGATTACAAAAAAGATTGGTCAGAAGTCATTCTACTACATAGCCCCAAAACTGTTTTGTCAGGTTCCACAGACCATCAGAGATATGAAATATACTTCTCTTTAAAAAAAAAATATTAGTCTGGTTGCAAAATTTGTGTATGGAAAACGTGGTGAAAATTATCAATATTTCCGTATGAATAATCGTTCATCATATCCGAAGTAAAATTATATTGGTACTAATCCTATATTTTTTTCATGATTTCTATCCTACATAGTTTGTTGTATTTTCTGTATTTTCCTTTGTTTTATATTTTATTTTATTTTTATCGATTTTAATTTATTATTGAGACTTTATATTCATTTATAGTAGTGGCATTTTGTATCTATACATTTTAACATTTACACATTTTTTTTTAATTTTACTTTTTTACATTCTTACATTTTCACATTTTACATTTCAACATTTTAACATTTTAACATTTTAACATTTTTACAATTTTACATTTTTTTATTTCTACATTTTTTGTCTTTTTTTTACATTTTTGCGTTTTTTACATTTTTACATTTTTACATTTTCTATTTCATATTTCTCATTTTTATATTTTCACATTTTTAACATTTAACATCTTTGCATTTACTTGTTTTACATGTTTGGATTTTTACATTTTATATATATTTTTCCTCTTTAATTTGGATATATTCATTCATTTCACTTTCAGCATGTATTCATTCATTTGAGTAGGAGATTTAAGCCGGTTCTGGCTCTCCCCCCACCACTATGACGTCACGTGTGACCTTGAATGGTTGCAGGTGGGCAATGTGTGTGTGTTTGACCTTGAGATTTGACTTTGAGATTTGTCATTGAGTTTTGACATGGGGTTTCGTCGACTTTGAGATTCGACTTCAGTTTTGACCTTGAGTTTGACCTTGAGATTCATAACATTAAGTTTTGACTTTGCGATTTGACCTTGAGTTTTGATGTTGGGATTGTTTCGGCAACCTTAAGATTTGATCTCGATGTTTGTTTGACCTTGACTAAAGTTGTGGGTGTAGGCATACATATTCTGTGTAGTCATGACCTTCATGAATCCTTGTACTCCAAGCGAGGAGGGCATTCATCCTGAGAGAGAGGTAGGAGGAACTGCGAGTATTGATGAATGTGCTGATGTTCAAGCGCGCACTGACCTTACACTCCCATCCACTGGAAATGGGGTGGGGATGTCTCTATAAAATGTGTGGAGTCGTTGATGGGAAATCAGATGTTAGATAATATCATCAGAGTGAATACAGAGTACGAGAAGTTTCTCAATTGAGTGAGTGTATTTTTATAAGGTGAAATAATCTATATTTTTTTCATACAGTCTTACTATGTCTTTTCTTCCAAAAGTTGTAGATTTGAAGAGAATCAATTCTTCAATAATTGAAAAGAGGGTGGGAGCTTTGAACAAAGACCAATATCATCATTACCCATCGGTAAAGCTTTCAACATACTTGGTATGACGATTTGTATAACCCGATATGGGAGATCTATTCTAATGACATTACGTGATGATAATGATACTTTATTCAAATCATGGTTGTCAAAAGTATTTCGGATGAATTCAATGCGGACGATGTCAGTTGCATAAATGCTTCAGATTTCAAATATACAATAACATATTTGGGTCAGAGTCCACAAGTAGCAGGGAGTTTGAGAACTCGACCTCTAGTAGAATTCAACTACATTAAATGATAATATTGTTTATATGTTAATAGTTAGGATATAGTGATTTTATGTTGAATATAGATATTTCTCCATTAAAAATAACATTCAGTGTAGAAGTACTATATTTGGAGCATCACATTTTTCTCATGTAAGTAAAATTATTTGAATGTCAATGGAATATATTAACAATTTTTTTCGTTTCAGTTTTCAATATGTGGATGCATTACTCGAGTCAATGTTGGACGGAAGCCATGGACATCAATACAGCCATCGATAGATTGAACTCCTACTTGAATGCTTTAAGTCAAGATGTCCTCCATGCTACAGTCTATGATTTGAATGTTTGTTTGATGAAGATGAAATCCAAAGATGTGCACATTTATCCGAGAAGTACGTCAAGGGTACAATACTTTGTGAGGAATTCAGCCAGGGAGCCTTAAACTTGCAACAATTCTGTGAAGAAATGATCAAATTGGATCTGGAAGGATTTCTCCACACCCTTTTACCATTCCTACCTGATGACATCATCGAGAAATACAACTATATGATGATGAATATGACATGTAGATATTTGATATGAAATAAAAATATATTTACAAAACTGTTTATTTATTTCCATTACACATAAACATTATTGATATACTTAAAAATATTCAGATATAGTACAAAAATAAAATATTGAACATTTCAAAGTGAATTACGAACAGAGCCATCCAATGCATTGTAAGTCAAGAAGGTATCGTGTATAATGAGTGCATAGACTTTGGTGTTGGCTGGAAATTTATTTTTCTTGTTTCGAACGCCAGCTTGATATCCACTGTAGATGATTTTGTAGCATTCGGTTGATGTAAACAATCAATGATGAACAGGGGATTCTGTTGAAATGCTTCAAGGTCCATAAGAGGTTCACTCATATCTTTGTCATAATAACTACGTTGAAAGTCCTCATATGCATAGTAAGCTGAAGAGAATAGTTTTTTATCAAAGTCCAGGTTCCAACGCTCATATGGGTAGACTTCAGAGTTCAAATACACTCGGATGTTATTAATGTCAGCATTTATGAATTTTGTCACATCCAGTGCTCTGTTTTCGGATGCAGTGGTACTTTGAAACCAATAATTATGAAGCGAGGTTTCCAAAGTGTTGGTTGTTTTATTGCCCATATGTCTGAAGATGTGCTACGCAATGAGGGTAATTCATAAAGATCCCACATACGATAAGCCAACTTGATTTTTGAATTCAGACCACTCTTATTTATTCTACTGAATAATTTGAGCTTCTGCTTGTCATCGGGCACAACATGTTTTATTTTCCATTCAATCTTTGTAATTTCCAAAGAGGCATCAACGTCTCCAATATATGAATTCTTGAATGAACGAGCTATAATCAAAATCAGTTCTTGTTTTGCATTAAGAATGCTCTTCTTATAATCCTCGGCAAAACCCATCAAATATTTGAGAGGAAGTTTTCCACTGAATAAATGACTGGGTGCATCAATGATGTGTTGTTTGTGTCGGAAAGTCCCCATCCAGTTGTCAAAAGCATGTGAGAGTGTGATTGACCAAATGAAACCATATTCTTCATTGTGGATGTTATGCCTGGTTTTCGAACAACGGCAACTTGCTCACCACCCATTTCATAGCGGATCTCATCGAAGAGGAATGCCAAAGCATTGTTGGAAAGATAGCATACTTTGTTCACTTCTTTTGGAATGAATTTTCCCTCAATGTAAATGAAACTGTCGGCAATGTCCAGTATTACATCTTGATTGTTGATTGCAATTCGGATTTCATCTGAATTCTTGAACAATGGTGATCCATACGGCTTATAGGTATGCTCGTTCAGCATACACTTGTGGAATGACCTTCTTCCTGGTAAAGCTTTTCTTTTGACGATATTTGATGAATGACGATCTTTGTTTGGTGAAAATATTTCGTATTCACTGTTTTGTCGTTTGTTGTAGCAAAACCCATTACATTCGTTATTGTAATTTCTTCAATTCCAATATGACAACTATTTCTTCCACACTACCGAAATCAATGAGATTATTTCGATGATCCAATATGCGCAGAGTAATGTTGTCGATGAACTGACGTCCTTCCGGACTGATGGGCATATAAATAATGTTGTTTGGCTCTTTTGTTATATTATAACCCGGCTCAACATCAACGTCAAATGAAAAAGAATATGATTCTCTTCGTCATTTATGTATGATCCTGAAATGATATTGCAATCCAATCGAATGAGTCTCACGGGTACAATATTCACAGGAGATGTAGATTCATGCATGCGATTTGCACTGAATTCTTTCTTCTCGAATCCCAACAGGGATGCTATTGAGTTTTCATGTTTCAGGTTCACCACATACTTTGATTGCATCATACATTTGAATGTATTATTGTTTGCTCGGAGGCTGAACAATTCATCCAATGTGGTGTCATCATGTTTCGCGCCATGAAATACATGGAATTCAAGTTCTCGTTGGATAACAGCATTTATTTCTTCTATCTCATATGCGCCACTTGGTATTTTTATAACACGTTTAGAACTGACTGTGGCGGCTTTATTTGCGGGAATGAAGAAAGTGATCAAGTTGTTTGTTTCCGTGACATTGTGGATTGTGTTGCATCCATAGAATCCCAAAAGCCCCAATCCATAACGGCTATTCTTATCCAGCTCAATGGGTGGGTAAGAAGTCTGCACTCAAGACACTGGTTCCAACAGCTTGTAGCTCGAACTTTCGTGACATGACTGATTGCATTCATATGATAACCAATCATTTTATTGTTGTTCACAACACATGCGAAATAGTTTGTTCTTCTGTTTCCTCGGCTGCTTTGTGTGTCCAATTCAACTTGATTGTTATTGGCCAATATTACAATCATCGATGGTGCAATAACAACAAAATAGTTTTCGAGGTATGGGTCCATCATTCACATCACTGGAATTTGATGTTCCAACACTTGCATTGTCCATATGATGTTCATAGCAATATTTATATTTTAAAATATCAATATCCTCTGAAGGTGTTTGGGAAGTATTTCCCAAACCGATGCAATTTCATTAGCTGCACAAGTAATCATGACCTCTTTGGGCATATCCGCAAGTTGACCTTTACTCATTTTTTCAAGCTGCGTAATCTTGAATATGCGATGAGGGAATGCCCCATTCTCTTAATAGCCCCTCGATCCATTTCTGGCGTGAAATCCATTTTAGCTTTTTTGGGTATTGGAAGAGAGAGAAACTTCAGCATAAGTGTCCACACACTGTATTGTATTTCTGCTCACGTTCATAATTATACATAATTTTTCTGACTGCATGCGTACCTTTCCGGAAGTAATGGAACTCCACTGGTGGGGGTAAATCTCCAAAACTGTCGAAATATGTTGCAACTCTTCCAATTTTCCTGTATGCCCCAATGTGTTCCTCGACCGCTGAATCCATCCAAATTGATGATGGCTGTTTCATGATTACGTGGTCCTGAGGTTGGCAAATTATCACGCATGAACACACCACGAAAGTGTGGAATTTTCAATTGTGTGGCATAATATGTAAGATCTATATCTGTGAGAGGTTTAAGAGGTAGGGCATCAATTAGTTTTTTGATGTATAGGGTTTGAGATAGATACCGAGGCCTTTGCGATATGGTTTCAAGAATAAACCACTACCCTTTTTTCCTAAAGCTATCGCCTCCATCTTTCTGTTATGATGTTTTACCTCTTTCAGATCATTTCTGCTCGCACTTGCCGAATTTATAGCTCTGCTTATACCGCAGCAGCACCAGCCAAACTACCCAATGCAGATAATCCGGCAAAAATTGGTATCAATGGTAAAATTCCACCAACTTTAGGAATAGGTATTATGCGAGGTGTGCGAATTTTTTTCTTTCCGCCTGCTGCCTTCAAATATTTACGTGCTGCTTTCAATGCCATTGTTGTGGCCATCTTTCTATTGTTTGTCACGAATTGATTACCTCCAGCTTTTCTGATTTTCTTTCGCCCATTTTTCTTCAATTCTTTATTTTTTCTCGTTCTTTGTTTGGCGTTGTTCACATCACAACCCATTCCGAAACGCCTTTTCGCCTTCATTATGGTTGTTGAACGAGTAGAGCGGCTGCTTTCTCACGAATGCTTCCGTCCTTCGATTTGACCCTATCCCAAGCACTGTATTCAAGTTTTTTTGTCTGCTTTATGTCTAGCTTCAATATCGTCGAGATTCTCCGTGTATTGAATGTCGTGTGTTTTAC
The DNA here is from genome assembly GCA_018342105.1 of Gonioctena quinquepunctata. Classification (NCBI taxonomy): domain Eukaryota; kingdom Metazoa; phylum Arthropoda; class Insecta; order Coleoptera; family Chrysomelidae; genus Gonioctena; species Gonioctena quinquepunctata. The sequence continues at coordinate 277,069 of JAFIRS010001669.1, read as the reverse complement.
AGGCCCTATCTAATTTATTGATGCCTGGATCGTTGCTTGCCAATGCTTTTTGTAATTTAGTTCCGGGTCCACAATATTGATATCCTCCAGGTAAATGCAATTCAAAGGCAATTTATTTATTAAAGAATTTACAAATCCTCGACCTTTTTTTTATTATTCGATCTGTTGTTTTACGTCTGCTCCGTGGGTGGTAGACATTTAAATGAAACATATCTCACACATCTTGCTTTAATGAGTGTCGAACCGTCAAACAATGCGCATTGTCAAGCAAAAGAAGAGTTTGCGTAGATAATTTGGATGCGAAAATCGGACTGGATTAAATGGGACGAACTCATTGAGACATGGCTCTCTACTTCCATCATCTGTTCGCTCGTTAATCATCGGTCCGTCAAATTGTGGAAAGTCAAATGCCATGATATCTCTACTGACACATCCACAAGGATTGCGGATTTGCAAATGTTTATCTGTTTTCAAAGTCATTGAATCAACCGAAATATGAATACTTGCACAATGTGTTAGCGCCAATAAAAGGATTGGGCTTTTTACATTCAGTAATAATGCAGACATTGTGCAACCCTCTGATGCCAAACCAAATTTCGGTTTTCATTTTTGATGATGTGATTTTGAAAAGCAGGATATTATCCGATCATATTTCTGTATGGGACGCCACAAAGATGTTGATTGCTTCTATCTTGCACAGACCTATTCACGAGTTCCCAAACAGTTGGTTCGTGATAATACCAACTTCATCATCATATTCAAGCAAGATGAAACGAATTTACATCACATTTTTTCCGATCACGTCTCACCTGATGTAACATTCAAAGAATTTCAAATGATGTGTACGAAATGTTGGAACGATGAATATGGATTCCTAGTCATCGATAAAGATAGAAAGTTACAGGATGGACGATATCGCAAAGGATTCGACAACTTCATATATCCTTGATATGTCAATTTAAAAAAAAACTCAAACGTTCAATGAACTTCAGTGAGATCACTTCAATATAAGTGGTGGTGTGTCAAGAATTGGAAATATGAACATTTGAGAGATGAATGTGCAGAATGAAATGGTTACGACGTCAACTAGTTGAAGCGACGAGCTGTACGACAAAAATTCTGTCTATCAAAAGGAAATATGGAGGATTGGATTTCACTTGAAAAATTGTATGATCCTATAACAAAACCACTAATGTACTTTCTTCTGCAGTACTGTGAAACCACCTACATCTTTCATAAACCGCTCCATCCCAATGAGCACTCCAATTGAAAACAACATTCTTTCAGTAGTGATGTATCATTGTCAGACATTGAGAATGAAACCATCAAAGATGGAAGAATGGCAGCAACTACATTATTCGAAACACCCCTCTTCATCGTCAATGGGTTCAACAAATTTGGAATCGTCCAGTGTTGATAATATTAAGAAATTGGGGAACACGTGAAAAATCTTGAGTGGACACAATGCATATGATACAAATTATGGTATACGAGTAGAACCTTCAAACAAAAAAATTAATCATGGGAAATCTAGAAGTACGCTTTGGTGGTGGCAACATTTCCTTTTGGGATGGGGAACACAAGTACGTCAATTTCCTGGCAGTTCAGATTTATATAACTTGATATTCCTCAAGGAACCTCCTGCTGTAGATGATGGGAGAATACAACACACTTATGTTGAAATACTGGATCTAACAAAAGCATTGTACAAGAAGAATCAGGTGCAAAATGGAATAAAATATAGAAAATCTAAGAAATATCAAGGGATCATAAGACCGCTATTGAAATCAGTCAATGATATAAGTAAAAAAATTATGGACGTTTACGATTGTCATTGGATCGAAAGCGTCTGGACACACAGGTCATGATAATGAGATAATATCGAAATAGAAGAGCTCCGCGAAGAAGGCATTATATATTGATTGATGCAGCTATTGTGAAGCATCAGTATGGCTAGTAATGTCAAACGACAAGTTGTTGATGAGTTACACAAGCCGGCTCGTCGTAACTTCCAGAGAAGATCTACCGTCGTTAAAGGACTAGGAGATTTATGGCAAATTGATCTCGCTGAATTTCAACCTTATGCCAAAATTAATAAAGCTAATCGTTATATTTTGGGTTATCGATTGTTATTCCAAATATCTATGGACAAAGCCAGTCAAGGCAAAGAACTGGGATAGCAGTAACTAATGCTATGAAATGATATTAAAAGACGCCACGTATTCTCCAAAACACATACAAAGCGATCACGGGAAAGAATTTTACAATAGACATTTTTCATCATTGATGGAGCGAAAAAAAATCAAACATTATTCGACATTTAGCACTATGAAGGCAGCCATAGCAGAGAGAGCAATTCGAACGATAAAAACCTGGATCTACAAAGAGTTTTCAGTAAACGGAAATCACAAATGGTTAGATATCCTTCCAATTATAACGAAGAAATATAACAATAAAGTACATCGTACAATAGGTATGAGACCGATTGATGTGACAGCCACTACAAAGCTCAAAATAATTACCAAGAAGTATAAGAGAAAAAAAATTAAAAAAATCAAGCCAAAATATCGAGTGAATGATATAATGAGAATTTCCAAATTTAAGCAACACTTTGACAAGGGTTATGAACCCAATTTCACCACGGAATTATTTAAAATTGTAAAGTCAACCAGTACATATCCTCCGACTTACATTCTTGAAGATATGGAGAAGAATCCCATTCAAGGTTCCTTTTATGAGCCAGAATTACAGAAAACAAGAAATCCTGATGTATACTTCATCGAAAAGATATTGAAGAGAAATGAAATGTAAGTTTATATAAAATGGCTTGGTTTTCCAAATGAAAAAAATTCTTGGATTGATAAAATGCAATTGTTTAGCATTCAATATTTCTATTTGATTGAAATAAAAAAAGTATATAGTAAACTATGTTTTATTATCACATTGAACAAAAAAAATTATGAAGTGGGTGCATTCCAACACCACTTCCTCTCGACTTTATCATATAAAAAATACATATACACATACATCAATGAAACAAATGAGCAGTCTAATCAGTATCACTTCCCAAATGTTTGTCCAGTTCTTTGCGCCAGTCGTTGTAAATGGTTGTCATTTCATCATATAAATGACTGGCTTTCCGCACATCCATTTCAAGCTTCCTTCGAAGACTGCTATTAGTGTGACGATCTGCCTGTTCTTTGAGCTTGATGGCATCAGATTGATTGCGCAACTTCACTATTTCTGCCTCCATTGTAGCAATAGTCTCATCCAATTTTGCGCCGCTTCCAACTCTCCATCAGATCCTTATCCTCTTGCTCCAATTTGGTGATGGCATCATTACCATTGATCAAGTCACGCTTCGCTTTCTTTTCTTTTGACCATACATTTGCAATGACGTCAACGAAGCTAGGAATCTTTGGTTTTCGATGACGCACTTTTTGGATTTTCCTTTGGCCTTGGATGATGTGACGCCACTGAGTCGTTCAGAGAAGACGTTCGTTGTTTTTGGAAGATCAATGTGAGCTCTCCTCTTCCGCTATGGTTGGTCCGACAACTTGAACATCTTCTAGAATGTGGATCACAGGTGGAGAGATGGGCGGCAATAATTGGGAAAATGATATATCTGCTGAAATATCTGCTAATTGACTTCGAGGCACCTCCGTTGCATCCATCAAAATATATTGGTCCATATTGAAGTCCAAGTCTACGTCTTTCGACTGCTCCATCACCACAATCAGCAAGTAATTTAGCCAAAATGCTGCTGTCATCGGAATTCATGACAATTAATTCGTAAATGGAACTTGTAGTGACGAAAACAACTGATTTTTGCACACAAAACTTGAGTTAAGGAGTGAAGAAAACAATTGATGTTGATGTAGAAACTCTGCACTTTATATATATAAATTCATCTCCCTCTCTCATTCGCGCATGCCTAGTAAATCGGACTCTTCTGCGTCGTCGCCTCCATCTGATTCTTATGATTTGAAAGTTACATGTGTAGCTGACTCAAAAAACCAAGGTCATCAGTGGAGATGTCTCTTGTTGATATAGTTGTAATATTCCCATTCGTACTTTGTGAGCTGAATGATCAACACAGTGAACAATATGAAGAGGGTGACTTTTAATGAAAATATGAATACCATTCACTATATAGTAGCATGGAATTTTGCTCCACAGACATGCAAGAAGTGTATTGGGAATATGTAGCAATTGATCGAATGAGATTCCAGAGGAGAATACGTGAATCTGCAAAACATAATTGATCAAATATTGGAAGTTACACATAGACAAAATATAAAAAGTCAAAGATTTTGCGATTGAATAATGCTTGGAATGATAGACGGATGATCATTATGATATAATGGAATTAAAAAAATTGTAATGAAATATTGATATTGCCCCAGCTGCAGCAATATCACGTGCACATCAATCACATAATGATATGTAGCCACTTTATCCATTTCATCACAAATAAAAAAACATTATTAATTGCTTCATCATCACCGCCAACTTGTTTCACTACTTCTCCCATCTCACCGATTTCGTCGTTCACAATACTTAGTCACAATACTATAATAGAACCACAAATTAATTTATAGTATTTTATATGTATCATTGCTAATAAACTCATATACGTTATCATGTTTCATTAAAAAGTGTTCACTATACCAATGTACATAATCAAAGATTTATCAGCATTATAAAACATATAATTCTTCCGTTGTAATGTGAATGAAGCATTATTAACTAAACACAAGCATAGAACGTTGAAAAAGCTAATTTCGGACACTTTAGCTCATATTATATTAGATTATGTAGCATATGGATTATACATGTATATAGTGTCCGAAAAAACATGGCGGAAGTTCTTCTTCTCCAAGGACAATTTACACAATGGCGGAAGTTACAAACATTACAAAATATTTTCTAGAACACTTAATTACAACACAATTCTGTTGCAACTTCCATTAGAGAGATGTCGCAGGCATTCACTTTTTGCAGAAGTGACAAACCAGTTGCCTAACTATACCAAAATTGTACTTTATGGGCCGAATAAAAATTTTATAATGTCAGGAGTTCCGTGGTCGAGCGTGTAAACGCTTAGGACTCCCCTGAGTTGGAATTTACTAAATATCCCATATCCTGCGGAAGGGTGGGTGGGTGTCAGAGAAATGGGATATTTATTAAGTTCCAAATCAGAGCAATTTTTGGTCGTGCTCCAATTATTTTAATCACATTAATCACGTAGAAATAGCCAATCTAGCAAAATTGACAGTTTTATTGGAGAACCGAGTTCGAGCCCCGCAGAAACCAAAAATATTTTTTTTTTTATTTCAATTTCAATTGAATAATCATTATAATTGAATATAACTCCAAATTATTCGTTGTTGTTATTGATTCCTTATTGGCAGCCATTTTTTTTGGTTATGAACGATAATACCTACATAATTTTTTTATTTGAATAATAATAATATATAGTTTATTCACAAAATGTTATTATTACAGAATAAACACTAGAATTCTTGTTGGAATGTGAATAAGTCATCTACCTAAAGTAAATAAACTGGAAAAAGTCACTAAAGGTTAAAATACTGAAAATTCCTATGAGTATTTGTGACTGAATGTTGGAAAAACTGACTGAACATTCCTGGGAGTATTTGTGACAGTGAATGTTGGGAAACATCATTGAAAAAAAAAGGTTTGATATAGAAAAAAAGCAAGTTAGTATACATCTCAATACTCCCTTTTTTTTATTTATCAATATTCGTAGTTGATAAATATATGCTTTCTACAAATCTTTCGTTTTTTGAATAGCAAAGCTAATGAGATCACCAAGTTAGTATACAACTCAAAATACTTCATAGCAATCTACGTCTAGTGTGTGTTCTATTCAATGCTTTCTACAAATCTTTGTTTTGAATAGCAAAAGCTAATGAGATCACCAAGTTAGTATACAACTCAAAATACTTCATAGCAATCTACGTCTAGTGTGTGTTCTATTCAACGTTGTGTAATCACTGGGGTCGCAATCTTTATTACAAGCTAGAATAACGACTGTAGGTTTCATATCAAATATAACAATGTATCTTTCCAACTGTGCTGAGATAATCATTGAGCACTACGATAACAAGCAATCTTTCTCAATTCAATTTTATTATTACAAGCTATAACAAACAATAAAAATTATAATGTAATGATATTTCAATGACAAGTATAAAGCGATGCGAAATATTCATTGATTTATAATAGTGTCAATTCAATTTTATCACACTTCGATATGATAGTTTAAGTAGACATTTGTCTGTTCTTTCACTCTCGATGGTTAATTTAAGTGTCTTCTATTCAACGTTGTGTAATCACTGAGTCGCAATCTTTATTACAAGCTAGAATAACGACTGTAGGTTTCATATCAAATATAACAATGTATCTTTCCAACTGTGCTGAGATAATCATTGAGCACTACGATAACAAGCAATCTTTCTCAATTCAATTTTTATTATTACAAGCTATAACAAACAATAAAAATTGTGATGTAATGATATTTCAATGACAAGTATAAGCGATGTGAAATATTCATTGATTTATAATAGTGTCAATTCAATTTTTATCACACTTCGATATGATAGTTTAAGTAGACATTTGTCTGCTCTTTCACTCTCACTGATTAATTTAAGTCTTTCAACACACATATACATATATATATATATGGAACTTTTTCGATTGAATTATATCGTCATTGTTTCCATCTTTGGGCCATTTGGTGATTCTTAGAAGTTTGCTCACACATAACATTGTTTAGTGGTAGGGACGATATCGCTTCTTGATTCCCTCATTTAGCTTAATGATGGGCTGATCGAAGAATGCCATTTGCTGAGAAAATCTTTTGTTTTTGAATAGCAAGAGCTTCTCTATATTTATTATTACTCTCAGATTCCAAAGCAAGAAGGATCAGAAAAGTAAAATTGTTTTTATCGGAACCCAGTCTCGCGTGTGTTCTATTCAACGACACATAATCATACATCATAGACGTTTGCTTGCGGTGCATAATGCATAACATTGTTCATTGATGGAATGTTTCGAGGTTAATATTCTCAAAATTACTGTTTAGCTGGCGGTGTGCCCCTGGTTCTTTTTGTGGCATTAACATCTCGCTTGGTTTCTAGTGTGTTGAATCCGAGTTCAAAAGTATTGATATTGCTGAACTACACATCTCGACAATGGTTCTGTTTTGTAGTTTTTTTAGACATCCAAAATATTATCATAATGACCATCTACCTGCTGCCAATTCTTGGATAATACTACGTATCCTCTAGTTGCATTTCTATTTAACTGAGGGAATATCCTTAGTTCCTTCAATACTGACAAAGCATTCAGTATATCAACTCAATCTGATATTTGCGAAGGAATTCATTTGTTGTACATTTATTGACAGTTTTACTTCTTGCTAACGGGGCATTTGGCCAGCTCACCTGGGGTTGATTGTTTGTTTGGGTTTATTGTAGTCTGCGTTCGCTGTGACAAATTATAAACATCACAATTGAGTATGAAAGTGAGGACTATCAATCCATGGCAGATCATATTATTTGCCAACTATTGAATTTTTTAAATATAAAACAAATTTCTATATTTCATTTAGTTATTCGAAATGAATGTTTGCAATTTATAATGTTATTATTAACTCACACATAACTCTTGGATATACTATACATAGTGTATATACGAATATTCAAATATTGATATCAAATACATCAAAAAATGAATGGAGTATTGGACCATTGCTCCAACCTCGCAATAGTATGTGTCTGCCAAGCCATAATACACATAATTCTGGAGGAATGGACTGTGGTATTTATGCAGTGGGGAGTTAGCCCCTCCCACTTAGAAAGTTGTTTGTTGCCGAGGGCGCTGACGTTCTCACCTCAGCGCGTAGAGGACGCTTATCCCCACTCCTATAGTTGCATTTCTATTTAACTGAAGGCATTTCAATGGTTTCTTCACTACTGACAAAGCATTCAGTATGTCACTTGTTGATGAGTACTGTAGGTACAATACATTTTGCAATGTATATCACAAGTTATTTATTTAGGTAAAGATGTGTACCATTTCTGAACTAAGAATAAATATACATCATTCATATTCATAAATTATATTTAAAAATAGATACAAACATGTTTTTTTACATAATCTATTTTACATATATTCAATATATTCATATCGTGAAGGTCTCCAAGTGAGCGGTACATGTACTTTTCTTCTTCTGCTCAAGTTCATCAATCCTTTTACATATATTGTCATATTTTCCTTCGAGTGTTGTCTGCACTTGAATGATTTGTCTTTGAAGCACTTTCAACACATCCTCAGATATATCTTTAAACAATTCTTTGACAAATGAACGAGTTACACAGTCTTGGTCTTCCATTGGTTGCCCAATATTCTTCAATCTTTTTCCTTGCATGTCATACTGCCCATCCGATGTGAGCTTGAAGTTAATGCCTGCAGGCCTACGTGAGACTGGTGCATTATTACATTTTCGTTTGCGACCGAATTTGTCTATGACATTGCTCACCAATATCAATTACGGAAAAATTATCAAAATGCAGCGGATTATAGCTATGGGTAGTCTGCATTGTAAGTTGCATATCATTCATGAGTTGTATGTAGTCATTCAACTCTGATAGAAGTGTGCGACATGGATGAATGATATGCATTTTACAATGCAGCCGGCTGCATTGTAAGTTGTATATCATTCATTCATGAGTTGTATGTATTCATTCAACTCTGATAGAAGTGTGCGACATGGATGAATGATATGCAACTTACAATGCACCGTTGATTAAGTGTTCATATCATTCATTCATGAGTTGTATGTAGTCATTCAACTCTGATAGAAGTGTGCGACATGGATGAATGATATAGAACTTACAATGCAGACTACTCATAGCTATAATCCCTCATTTTGACAGAAGAGTATATTGGTTGCATTATGAGTGTTAGATGGCGAGACATGCACATAATTGACTCCGACCATACCAATATTATCAAATACGCACAACCAACTAAGCGGGGTTGCAATGTCTGGACCACTGTCTAGTGTGGGCTCTCATGCCTGGTTGCCATATTCATCAATTCAATGGATTGAGCGGGTATTCTTCGTAATGAGGAATTTCAGTGGTATGCACCATTTATTGGTGCCTAAACTACACTGCTAAAATCATTTTGTTGAGTGATGAGTTTAAAAATAAATCAATTTTATTTTAGGTTTTTTTATTTTTCAGGAGGAGTCTCTCGAGCATGTGGATAAGCGGGCTAATTATTTTGTCCAATTCCATAGTGCTCTCTCGAAATAAAAAATAATAGGGATATGAGTGAAGTAATATTATATATAACAATGACTTCTTTCAATACATAAAGTCTATAGTTTTCGTCACGTTGTTTCTTTAAATACTCAACCACAATCTCACATGAATTAAATAAATAAAAATAATCAGCACCTTTTTTATCTCGAACTTTGTAAGCTAGTCCAGTGGTAGCGTGGCAAACAAATGAATAAGAAGCAAGAAAAATCCAAATAATTGGGGTTGGGGCAAACGTACGGTAACAACCTTTATATTGGAGTTCAGTAGATGCTGCTTTGAGATGCGTACGCATATAAGTAATTTATTTGAATATTTATGAAATGAGTGAGTATATGTCGAAGTAATATCGAAGTAATACCACTTATACAGCTAACCAACAACTCGGATTTGTATCAAGGCCAGCACTCACATTTCGTGGTGTCCAACGTCATTAAGACATGTAGGTAGGTGACGACAATACCAAATTATCTTATAACATGCACATAGAGAACGATGACAGCGGTCTCCAGTTGCCTGGTGTGTTGTGTGTGTGGTGTGTGTTGTGTGTGTGTGTGTGTATGTGTGTGTGGTGTGACTGGTGCACATCTTCTGAAGTAACTCGATCAAGCAAACATTTGAAGTGTATCTGAAGGCAATCACATTCCGTTTTAAACACAACTAGAATTTTGTTTTGTTTATATCAATCAATATCCGAAAAAGTGAATTCAGTTGAGAATGGGGATCATTTGAGAATTCAAATTTATATGTATGAATGAACCCAATCCACTCCAGAATCTACATAGTTATAACATTTGAGATGCATCTGAAGGTCATCACATTTAATTCCTAAACTGATATGAATCGTGAAATACACAACTAGAATTTTCCGAGCAGGGTGAGAGTGAGCATTCGAGAATTCAGATTTATGAAGGTCAGCAAGTCAACATGTACGCAATCCCATATAACAAAGCCACTCTCAGGATTGTAAACTTGAACTGTATCTGAAGGTCATATTACATTCCGTTTGTTTACTAATATTATGAGAGAAGTACGCAACTAAAATTTTTTCCGAGCAGGGTGACAGTGAACATTTGAGAATTCAGATTTATGAAGGTCAACAAGTCAACATGTACACAATCCAATATAACAAAGCCACTTTCAGGATTGTTAACTTGAAGTGTATCTGAAGGTCATCACATTTAGTTTGTTAACTAATATGATGAGAGAAAAACACAACTAGAATTTAGAATTTTTCCGAGCGAGGCGAGAGTGAGCATTTAAGAATTCAGATTTATGAAGGTCAACAACATGTACACAATCCCATATAACAAAGCCACTTTCAGGATTGTTAACTTGAAGTGTATCTGAAGGTCATCACATTCCGTTTGTTAACTAATATGAGGAGAGAAATGCATAACTAGAATTTTTTTTCCGAGCAGGGTGAGCATTCGAGAATTCAGATTTATGAAGGTTAGCAAGCCAACATGTATGCAATACCATATACCAAAGCCACTCTCAGGATTGTAAGACTTGAAGTGTATCTGAAGGTCAACAAGACAACATGTACGCAATCCCATATAGCGAAGCAACTCTCAGGATTGCAAACTTGAACTGTGTGAGTGAGCATTTGATAATTCAGATTTACGAAGGTGAACAAGTCAACATGTACACAATCCCATATACCAAAGCCACTCTCAGGATTGTAAGACTTGAAGTGTATCTGAAGGTCATCACATTTAGTTTCTGAACAGATATGAAGAGTGAAATCAACTAGAATTTTCCCGAGCAGGGCGAGAGTGAGCATTTGGAAGGTCAACAAGTCAACATGTACACAATCCCATATACCAAAGCCACTCTCAGGATTGTAAGACTTGAAGTGTATCTGAAGGTCATATCACATTCCGTTTGTTTACTAATATGATGAGAGAAATACGCAACTAGAATTTTTCCGAGCAGGGCGAGAGTGAACATTTGAGAATTCAGATTTATGAAGGTCAAGCCACTCTCAGGATTGTAAGACTTGAAGTGTATCTGAAGGTCATATCACATTCCGTTTGTTTACTAATATGATGAGAGAAATACGCAACTAGAATTTTTCCGAGCAGGGCGAGAGTGAACATTTGAGAATTCAGATTTATGAAGGTCAACAAGTCAACATGTACACAATTCCATATACCAAAGCCACTCTCAGGATTGTAAGACTTGAAGTGTATCTGAAGGTCATATCACATTCCGTTTGTTTACTAATATGATGAGAGAAATACGCAACTAGAATTTTTTTCCGAGCAGGGTGAGCATTCGAGAATTCAGATTTATGAAGGTTAGCAAGCCAACATGTATGCAATCCCATATACCAAAGCCACTCTCAGGATTGTAAGACTTGAAGTGTATCTGAAGGTCAACAAGACAACATGTACGCAATCCCATATAGCGAAGCAACTCTCAGGATTGCAAACTTGAACTGTGTGAGTGAGCATTTGAGAATTCAGATTTACGAAGGTGAACAAGTCAACATGTACACAATAGCCATATAACAAAGCCACTCTCAGGATTGTAAACTTGAAGTGTGTCTGAAGGTCATCACATTTAGTTTGTTAACTAATATGATGAGACACAACTAGAATTTTTTTCCGAGCGAGATGAAATGTGCGGTATTCACTCTTTGAAGTAACATCAGTAGCACTCGTCAAAAACGAAAAGGGATATATCCTCAGCGGTGTACGTCACAATAATGCACATAAAAATGTTTTCAATTCAAGGACAAATAGTGGAAGACACAGAATCTTCGAAAATTGGAAAGACGCAGTCCCATCAGTAGCATTCGTCAAAAAATGAAAAAAAGGGTGTATACGTCACGATAATGCGCATAAAAAAGATTTTTCATGTCAATTCAAGGACAAATATGGCATGAAGATACAGAAACCTTGAAAATCGGAGAGACACTGATTCAAAATACCTTCTCCCAAACATTATGATGATAAATATCTCCACCATTCAGGTCCGATTCGATGCGAAATGACTTCAAAATCCCCACTATATGTGAGTCGATGAATATGAAGACCACACTCCATTTAGTTCCATCCACTCAACCTTGGGGTGCATGATGCGATTTACTCCATATTGAAACCACATCAGAGTGGATTTGTATGAGGGTCACCTTGAAAATGTTTGCCGGTCACAGATCTCAACTCGATGTCAAGGCCATTCGAGCTCGAATGTGATGTGGGATAAATGATATGCTCAAGGTTGTCTCAAGGTGGAGGGAGTCTAGAACGATATGCACTCTCTCCCAATGCTCGAGGTCATCCCAAGGTGAAGTGTGTCTAGAACGATATGCACTCTCCACCAATGCTCAAGGGTGTCTCAAAGTCAAAACTTAATGTTATGAATCTCAAGGTCAAACTCAAGGTCAAAACTGAAGTCGAATCTCAAAGTCGACGAAACCCCATGTCAAAACTCAATGACAAATCTCAAAGTCAAATCTCAAGGTCAAACACACACACATTGCACACCTGCAACCATTCAAGGTCACACGTGACGTCATAGTGGTGGGGGGAGAGCCAGAACCGGCTTAAATCTCCTACTCATTTGCTTCAATTTATTGGCAAGATGTTATTATATAGGTTAGGAATGCCCACAACAAGTTTTCTTCGTAGGATATCTCCGATTTATTCTTATTCATGTCCATGCCTGTAACCTTAATGAAAATAATTATATTATTATTATATATTATATTATAATTTCAGGTAATCAGTTGATTCTAAGGTGAAACGCGAGCTTGTGATTCTGTATCTGATGGAATGAATAATTGACACATCCAACTGATACATCTTGATAATTGTTAATCCGAATAGAAAATTCCTTCTGAACGTAGTGCAATTTCTGCAGTCCTCCCAGCACTGACTTACACAATTCCTTGCCCCAGGTCCTTTAAAAAAACCCATTAGGTGTAAGGTCTGGTGGATTAACAGACTGGCCTGCAATTCTGTTAATCCACCATGTCCAATTCATTAATATCCTGCCGAATTCTAAAACGTGGATGAGAGCAGCATCCTGTTGAAATATGATTGACATTTTTTGAAAGTATGAGAGATTCCATAGCGATTTCAAGCATGTCCATTGAAATACTCCTGGAGTTTCCGCGCATATATTCATATTCTAGGGAAAAAAATCTTCGATTACAGTAACACGTACACATTGTGAAAAATGAAACATCCCAACATCTTTCGCATACACATACTCCTAGATTTGCTGCCGATTCATGCATAAAGCAACAGCAAACGTCGAAATCCGAATATAAATATTTCATGCGGCAGCCGATAAGAATGGAAAAAGGAAAGATAAGTGGATTGACAGCGGCGAAAATTCCAACACGAACGGGAAAATATTGGCGGTGGAGTAAGTGGATGTGAACGTTTTCTTTCTTCGATGTTCCACACTCGTTCAACGTTTCCACTTGCCCGTGTTGTAGGCCAGTCCGTTTTTTCGTAACAAGATATCGAATTCGTAAAGAATAAGAAAATAAATCGATATTGTCAAATTGTAGAAAAGCCGCCATTGTTGGGAAAACCATGAGTCTCCATTGTAGTGATCTTAAACTCTGATCACATCTCGACAAAACAAACGAAACTGCTCATTACTATACTTAGACGTATAACTATATAATACTGTCAAAAAATATTGGATTGATTATCAGACTGGAAATTTCTCCTCGATAGTATTGACTTCGTCTCAATTTTGCTGTGTCTATGGTATTGGAGGAACCTTCAAGAAATGATTTGAAAAGTACTTTCATCGGAGACGAGTTAGAATCGAAGCCAATATGAATAACCACATCAACGTCTGCGCACAAACGGCAAATATTAAAAGAGGCCCACATTATTTCTCATCCACGTCAATGACATTGCAGGATACTTACTTGTATCATAATGTCGATGTTCAAGACCTTCTAATATATAAATGATTATAACACTACTCACCTGCTCTTCACATTTAAAACGAATATCACGGGTGTGTGTTGGTATACCTGCAGATATGTTACATAATGTTTAGGAAGAATTTTCGAATCGAATATTTTATTGTCAAGACGCATTAGGCGGACATTTCGAGCACCTAATTGATTAGTAGGGAGAGAACGGACTTTAGACAATGTATAAATTCTAATCAACCTGTACCAGTACCATTTGTCGCTTTTTTTGTATAGTTTTTAATATTCTACCACCGTCTCCTCCAATATGTAATTCGTTAACGACTCTGTCGATAAGATTAGTTTCTTCTGACAATAAAGCATATTTATTGATTGGTTGATTTTGATTGTACACTTCTCCTGTACATTCTTGAAAATATCTACATTCAATCTAGCACATTTTCTACGTTTTTTATGTTATATTACCGAAAACAAGAGGCCTATTGGTCGTGATTCTGCATTCAGGCCGCGCACTCCAAATTGTTTTACGCGCCGAACTCTCGGAATTGAACAAGAAAATTGGAGACCCCTTGTAAAATATTTGTAGGGTAGTTCTGCTCGGTTTGCCGCTGACCTGTGGGGTTATCGAGATCTCCTGTCCTTTGTGGTCTGATAAAGTGGAAGGATCTAATAGAGGACCTTCCGGATCTTTGAGGGGAAGTTTCAATTCTGCAGATTATCGGATCGGTGATTTCGGTTATCGGGAATGTATGAGGTTTTCTGAAGGGGTGATTGAATGCAATGAAACGTCTGGATTTCGAATGCGGTATCTTTTCAGCCAGAGTGAATTTCTACAGAGATATGGCCGATTAAAAATGTGAAGGAATATCGAAGGCATGTCAGTTCAGATATAGGATATAGAGATGGGATGTTCCCTACCTTGTTTAAAAATCAATAACTGTTTAAAATTAAAATGAAGAGAGGTTCCACAGAGTTTAGGATCCGCAAAAGAGCAAGCAATTAAACCGCTCCAAAGTGGAAAAAAGGGATTTTTGCGAAGGCACCGGTGCACACTTCTGTTAGAAAAATCGTAAAAAATCAGGGACAGAGCGATCTGTGTGAAATTTTGGACACTTATGCAAAAAAACTATTAAAAAAACGATTTTGTTTTTTTTTCCGGGAATAAAATTATTTTCAGAGTTTTTTCCGGGAGCCCGAAACTTTTTGAAGTAAAACTTCTTCACGCACGCTTGACTAAGCACGCTTGAGTAAGCTGGTGAATGCGTGACGAGAGCGTTACGAAAAGTTGTATCTCAATCCAACAGATTCACCGTGAATCCTAAAAAATCGAGATAATGGCGAGAGAAATCATAGATGGCGAGAGAAATCATAGATGGCGCACCAGTCCGCCGAAAGTAACTTTTTCTGCAGAACAGAGACAATGAGACCTGAACTGCAACTTGTTTACTTTACAACAAAATTTAAGTAAAATGAGGAGCTTTCCCAAAGGCTAACGACTTCTGATTCTCAATTGAATATGTTCATAATGATAGTTTACTATTTGTTCAGTGGTCAAAATCGACTTGAGATTTCGTATCGAATATGACATCATAGCTCCTTAAGCTTTGCTCTGATCAACCACATTTTTTGATTCAGCGGAGTTTTTTACGTATAGAAAAGTTATTTTTGGAATGGCCTTATTTTGCATAATATTTTTAAATCCCAAATTTGTATACCGGTGTCATCTAAAATGCGTTTTTTCCAGTCACTGGCGAGCACGGTCGAGTTCGAAACGTCGTAAAAAATTCAGAAGCAAAGATATCGTTTTGAAATTCTAGCCTCGTATGCGGAAATGAATTTCCTATCGAATGATGCGAATGGCATGAAAATCGCTCCAAAATGAAAAAAGTTATTTTTCCAGAGGCGACGGTGCAGACTTCTTTGAAAAATCAGCCTATATTCTGGAAACGTATGCAAAAAAACTAAGAAAAAAAAAGTTTTTGTGGAGTTTTTCCGGAAATAAAAGTTTTTCATGTGTTAAAAAAATAGACAAAGTAATTCCTAAAATTATTTATTCCTATATAAATATACCCGCTGATTCCAATTACTTTCACTTCGATCGGAGTAAAGCTAAGCTAGAAATGGGCGTTCGACGTTCATGACATCATAGATCCTTTAGCTTTTTAGGTATGAAAACGTTATTTTCAGAATGACCTTCTCAGTTTTCCATAAATTGTCCTTTGAAGGAAAACTCACACTTTTGCAGTGAGTGAATTCACATTATATTTGATTTCTTCGTTGGAAAATATTTTTTGTCTATAGTCCAAAGACTCGTTCATCCAACGAACAGCGAGGCTTTGGAACTCATTGCCTAGGGAGGTGTTCCCCGAGGCATACAACCTCCAGCAATTTAAGAAGAACACTAACTCCTACCTTCTTTCCCTTGGTTCCCACGATGTTCTCTGAACATTACAGGATATCCCTTTTCGTGGGAACCAGAACATAAAAAAAAAAAACTTTTGAATTGTGCAAAGGACAGGAAATTGTTAGAAATTGTTAGCACTTCTAGTCATTGTTGATATGGGCGAATGGAAATGATGCAATGTGTTTGGAACTGGTATATGAAATGTGTTATATGTGCGTGATGTAATATGTGGAACATTAAAGAACTTATAAGTCAGAAGGATGGAGCTGTCAATTTGGTTGTTGTTAATTTTATGTATAAAGCATAAATCTCGCTCTTCACGAGGTTTCCTGAGAGATCTAAGATTGAATTCTTCTAGAAACAGATCATACTTATAGCCTCTTTCAGGATAGATCCCGTGCTTTTTGTAATAAGCAAATATAAGAAATTTCTTTTGGACACATTCTATAGCATTAATATATTTCATATGGGATGCATTCCAAACAACACTGCAATATTCCAATTTACTCCTAACTAGTGACAAATAAACACTCTTCATGGATTCGAACGACTTGAAGTCTTTAAGTTACGTATAAGATAACCAAGATTTGTCATTGCGCTGGAAATGACATGTTCAATGTGTTTGGAAAATATGACTCCAAGTCTTTCGATTCGACAATGCACATCTAGCTCAAAATCATACATAAGTGGAGAAGTTTTAAAATACATATTCATGGATTTTTTAATTGATTTGATCACTGGCCTAACATGCTCATAGTGAACCTCAACCAAACCATATGTATGCTATTTTCCAATTGATATTCGGTTCTATAAGACCTGAAGTTTAGTGTTCTCATGTTTCTTTAAGTTTTATAGTTGATATTTGCATTGTATTTGTGAACCATTTTTTTTTTTCGAATAACAATACGTCATGATAATTATTTTTAATCTGAAATTGTTTGTTACACCACAATCTGTTTTCTTCACCTTCACATCATCAAAAAATGTTTTTTTGATTCCACAGTTTTATAGGATCAAAATTCAAGATGCAAGGTTTTGGGAATTTTGGTTAACATTTGAAATTTCAAGAATGACATATTTGAGTGTCTCAGATTATAATATGGTATGAACTTGGTTTTATATTCAAGGCAAAAAAATGGTATCTCACTGAAAGCTCGAGTAATTTTCCTAGTCGTGAACAAATATGCGCCAGAATCCCCCGCCTATATCTGGCCATCCAAAACACGGAACTATCCCGCCCTCCGAATTCTCCAATCGATCGAAGAGTCAAATAAGATTTTCTCCGGCAATCGCAAACCCTCTACCTCCACTTCATACGACTGGGGCTGCTGGAAGGAATGCTCGACGCCACTTAATTTTCCTGTCGGGAATTGGCAGGCCTCCACCCGATAAAGTCTAAAGGTGATTGGAATGTTGATTAGGCGGCGGAGGAGCGAGCGGAAGTATATCCTGAGGGATTTTCCTTTCGCCTCGATGGGGTGGAAAAATAATGTGTTAGTCGGTGGGCCACAATGATGATATCGGTTGTTTCGGACCCACTTTCTATATACAGAGGGACCCATACAAAAATAAAAATAAATTTTTTAGTATCTTCAACAGCAGCCATCATATCTATACATGTCCAGACTGACTGAATCATCAACGCCCAGACCAAACCGCTGGACATGAAAAGCTGTATAGGATAGATCAAAATATTAGAGATTATAGAACCCATATTTTTCAAGATATAGAAAATACAGAATAGTAGTCGCTTATGTGAAGATTTGAAAATTGGAACCATCAAACCGCTGCAGAGGAACGTGGGACAAAACGATTTTACTGTTCTAAACCCATAGCGTCAATATCTTTCAAAATAATTCAAAGAGTATTGAAAGCGCCAAATAGCGAATCCATTGATGACTTGCTTGTAGCTTGTCTCTTCACGGTATTTGGAACGTGCTGGGAAAGGGTCTAATCATTGGACGGAGAGCTGATGTTCGTGAATTCGACTTGTTACTATTCTACTAGTTTATCCTATATATGTCCTAGGGCCTTCGTATATTATTTGGGACTCATTGGCTTTGTAATCTTCAGGAGATCTGAGGAAGTAAGAAATTTAATTATTTTCTGTAAATATTATCCTTTTGTCGCATTTCTTAGAGATTCTGCCAATTGAATATGTTTGTTGACAGTGGATATATTATCTTGTGAAGTCAGACTATGAGTATATCTTTTCTCCAAATTCACTCAAGTGTTTCTTTCAGTAGACACAGTGACTCACAAAGAGGGTATCATGGCATTGCCCGTTTCACTCTTATTTTCCACGGTACTGAAAAAAATCATTGAAATTTTTACTAAAAACTGAAATTCCTTACCAAGCGGTTATCATTCTTGTATGCCACTGTATTGATCGTCAAAATGAGAAATTGGAGCAATTTATATACGAAAAATATTGCTCCTAACATCATTATTTTTTTTCAGCTACAAAAAATATCTTTGAGAAGTTCTTGGAAAAGGTTTCATTTATTTTTCTGGAAGAATATCCATTTTCAATGAGACACCTTGTATATTTTGATGAGGCTTTAGAGTCACTCAGCTTTTACAAAAATCTCATTGAAAGCGTTTCAATAATTGAAATACAAATATTTTCAGTATAATTTTTTTTTTTTCGTATATTATTTTCAGAGGAATAAAAATCCAAACGGGTTTTTTATGTTTTCTTGATGATACAGTCAGAAATTCTAGCTTAAAAAACTCCTATGATTTCCCTCGAGACTATAGAAGGCATATTTCATATAAGCTTTGTATATATTTGAAAAACCCTGTTTGGAATCTCAATATAAACTTTCCACTCTTCTTCCTTTATTTCCGCTCACACAAAATCAAATACGCCTCAGATTGCCCACTTTAATGGAAAATAACTCCCCGGATTTATTTCCCTTTTATGCTCCAGGACTATCGCAGGGGTGGAAAAAGTATATTAATATTTTATGACTTTCATAAGTTTATCGTAAAAGACTTATAAAGTTGAAGTATACGCTGGTGAGGATATCATAAACTTTCACATCCCTGTTTTACAACGCCCTTTTTATTACCTTTTTATCTAAATTTCGATGTAACCTATACATATTTCATTCAGGTGGGGGTGGTTTGTAGTTGGCAAATGAAGATTCACGATGGGGAAATGTAAAAATTACGTTTTAATTTATTCCAGATGAAGTTTTGTGGAAAGAGAAACTGTTTTGTTCGAATATTTTATCTTTTCTGGGCTATCTATTTGCTGTTTTTTAACACTCGAAAATGATATGGCCATGACTGCATAATCCAATAGATAGGGAAAAAAATTTACCAAAATCTAACAAAAACTACAAAACAGCTGAATTCTGGATTCAGGTAGTTGATTATTCTTTACACATCTCTAAAAATCCATAAACTTTTTGAATTTTCTTATTTTTGGCTGTAACTACAAATATAATAGAGATAGTAGCTCGTGATTTGCTCTACAAAAAATAAACCTTCTTAGTCTAAATGATAATTGAGCTCCTAAACTTTTTGAGTCGGCCCAAACAAACAATTATCGAAGATCATTATCTATGAAAGAAGTCATCAAAACGCAGCCGTGCATCTCGCTGCCATCATTTTACGCTTCACCTAATTCAATTGCTAGTTTGTTTGGCGCCGACTCAAAATCAGTTACTTACATTAGTTTAGGAGCTCAATTATCATTTAGACTAAGAAGGTTTATTTTATTTTTTGCTTTTCAGTTGATTTTTTCGTCGGTTTAATTTTTTGTCAAAAAGTTTTTATTTTTTACTTCTCAGTTCCGTATTTCGTCTGTTTAATTTTTTGTTAAAAAGTTTTTATTTTTCAATTTTTTGTGGCTAAAATCTACCAATTACTACCTACTTGTTTTTTTATTACTTCCAAAATAATTACCTACCCACCTTACTTCAACTATTACCAGTTAAATAATATGATTATCTACTTTTACTATTTGTTGTATAAATTATTTTCGTTGTTCCGGTTAGTTCATTTCATTACTTTGTATATCATTCCATCCTCTCATAAAATATACTGATTTTGACGGAACAAGAATAATGTCAGTAGCGATCTGTCATTGTCTACTACGTATGTGTGTGCTAATGTTCACTAGTGAAAAGTCAATTATCCCCTATTTTTCTACCCGTCAGGGTGGCTAATTCCTTTCGAAATCCAAATATAAGGTATACCCTATCTATTAAAAAAAGAATCAATTATCAAGATTCAAGAACCCATTTAACCCTAGTGTGTCCAATTGAGTCGGCAACATATGAAAAACTTTTTTATTATTTGTTTTATATTTTTTTTTATATAAAATGCATGCCCTAAAACCCAGAATGACATTATCAGATATCAATTTTTTGCATTTGTATACAAGGTTTGTTGAAAAATGTAAATTTTGCTCAAGAGTAAAGTACTTTTATTTTTCACAATATCGACAATCTTTATGGATAAAAGTTGATCCTAATTGAAAACTACGGTCAATATCCAATATTATCTACTTACCATGAGAAAACAATCTTTAATAATTTTTTGGTAAAAATAAATTTAATTTTGCAAATTAAAAACATTTATTGTATTGATAAACAGATGATATTTCGGTTCATTGGTGAGTTATCTAACAATTTGCTATTGTATTAGAATAATTAATGCATGCATATCATAATAATATATTTTACAAATGAAAAGTTAAACAGAAGATAACAAGTTAACTGAAAAGTAACATTTATAAATTATAAATAGCGTTTTGACGTTTGTATGAAAACGTTGAACTACCAACAAAAAAAAAATTGAGTCAGAGTTCTGTGATGCAAGTCAGAATTCTGAGATGGATGTCAGAATTCTGAGATGTATGTCAGAATTCTGAGATGCAAGTTAGAATTCTGACTTGAAAGTCATAATTCTCTTTTAAAAATGTATCTTGAAAACGAAGCATTACCGGACCTATGTTTATATGAACTTTTCGTCTTATAATTACTCAAAGAATCACCCCTTCAAGTTTGGCCACGTACTTACATAACACCCTGTATAATTACAATTTCAGTTAATTGAATTAGCCCAAATTCATCAATAACATTCGAGATTCTCTTATACTGCTTGCTTTTGCTCTTGTGGTTTCAATCCTAGTTTGATTCATTTACCCACATCGGAGATTCCCCGTCATTTGTATCGAGAGTCACATTGTTCTGCATGTGGTTTTAACATATCACAAATTCATGGAAAATTGAATGATCCGGAGTCCATTCCTTCTATCCAATATCGAGAATAATATATCGACTACCCGTTACGACAACCCGAGTCCCTCTAAAAGTGATAGAAACCGCTATTTTAAGAATTCCCAAGAGCGCGGAAAAAAATCCACAGGACAGTTTTGAAGCCCTAGTCACGTGTCTTCGAGGACTGTTTCGAACCCTTATGGAATTCCCTCAGGGCTCAAAGGACCGTGTTCAGAGCCTGTTCTTCGTGAATTTCAGCTTCCGTTTCCGATGGGGTTGTACCTTTAATGGACAGAGCCATAGCCGTAGGGCGGAATATCCCAAATAAAGTTTACATCAAACAAAAACAGTTTGCCTAGCGAGCAGGCAAATCGACAATCAATGCCTGGTTGAAAGCATTGAAAAGATATACTCGGCCAAATGAATGGCTCTATGTGCATTCATAGATATACAGTGCGGTCCATAGGTATGGAATAAATTCATTTTTAGCGTTATTATGTATTTTTTTGAAAAAACCTGAAACACGTCGATTTCTATAGTTAATTTGACAATTCACAGTTGAAAATATTACCCCCTTCTTGTCCCCCTCTGAATTATGAGCACCCCTCAAAAAATTTTAAATGAGGAAGGGGGTTCGTGTGGCACCTTGTTGGAAAGGGATTTTCATTCTGTTTAGCAATATTAAGTTTTCCAAATTTGGTGCAATCATAACTGAGAAAATTTATTTAATTTTGATACTTCACGTAGAATGAAGGAAATAATGTCACGTAATGTTTAGGAAGTATTTTTCAATTTATTTTAATTAAATTAAATGTTCAAAATGACCACCATTCTCTTCTTGACAATAAGCAAGTCGATCATGAAATTCTCGTACAACATTTTGTAGGATCTCAGAGGTTATGTTGTTCATTTCTTCTGTTATCCTAACTTTCAAATCTGCAATATTGTCTGGTTCATTTTTTTTATGTTCTGGTTCCCACCAGAAGGGATATCCTGTAATGTTCAGAGAACATCGTGGGAACCAAGGGAAAGAAGGTAGGAGTTGGTGTTCTTCTTAAATTTCTGGAGGTTGTATGCCTCGGGGAACACCTCCCTAGGCAATGAGTTCCAAAGCCTCGCTGTTCGTTGGATGAACGAGTCTTCAAATATACTTTCAATTTTGGATAACCCCAAAAGAAATAATCAGGCATTTTCTTATCTGTTTTGCTAACCGTTAGGATAAAGTCGTTCAGGACACCAAAAAATTATTCCCAAAACCCACATAAATAATGTAATGTCAGTCTAGTAGACTACTGTTATTTTGATATTTATAAGTTGCTGACACACGTCAGTGTATTGAAAAATATTTGTGTGTGATTTAACGATGGCTCATTTATCCGAAACTCAAAGAATATACATTTTAATTATGATTGGATGCGGTAATAGAACAAGAACTCAAAAGGAAGTTTGTGAAATGTTCAATAATAAATACCGTGGTCAACACGTCTCACAGTCTACAGTTAGCAAAATAGAAAAAAAAAATCGTCAAACTGGACATGTAAAAGCTATTTAAAAACCGGGTCGAAATGTAAAATTGGACGAGGAAAAAAGTTAGATGTACTTTAGCGATTGAGGAAAATCCGCATATCCGCATTGCCGCCGACAATGATGTAAGTGAATCATCGATATTGAGAGCTTTACATAAAGAAAAATACCATCCTTATAAAGTTCAGTTGGTTCAGGAGTTAAATGAGGATGATCCTGATAGAAGGCAACAATTCTGTGAACTGATGATGGACATAATGGAAGCAGATTTGCAGTTCATAAACAAAATTGTTTTTTCTGATGAAGCTACTTTTCATTTAAATGAAACGGTTAATAGACAAAACTGTAGATATTGGAGAAGAGAAAATCCTCATTGGATGTGTGAGGCTCACACACAATATCCTAAAAAAGTCAACGTTTGGGCTGGTATCATTAACAACAAAATTATTGGCCCTTATTTTTTTGAAGGCACAGTTTGCGGTGTATCTAGATTTTTCAATGAACTTTTTACAGCCTACATTAAAAATACTTTTTTCTGATGTTAATGATCCAAATGCAATAGATCGATCAATTTGGTACCAATAAGACGGAGCTCCACCGCATTACAAACGTATTGTTAGAGATTATTTGAACGTAGTTTTTCCCAATAGGTGGATTGGAAGACGTTGGACGATTGAATGGCCGCCTAGATCCCCCGATTTGACTCGTCTCGATTACTTCTTATGGGAAGGGAAACATTCTCAATTAAATATTGATAGAAAGATTTTTCAATGAATTGAAAAATCCACGATTAAAATGAAGTTATTTTTTGTGAATGTCTAACAGAAAACAACTACTTCCCCGGCTAAAGCCACGCTGGACATTGAACTACATCTGATAGATATTCTGAAAAGGCCCTAACTCAAAAGAAAAAATCTGAAATTGAACATTTGCATTTTCATTCAGATAGTTATTTGATTTTCTATTCCAGTCTTAATTGAGAACTCATAAAGATGAATGAGGCAAGGAAGAATGTTTTCCAAAGAGAGTACTCACCAGAAATCATTCGTAACATTGACGCAGGAGAGACATCGCATTCACTAGGTCTTCAATACATTTTTGTCGACGAAAATCTATTTCACGCTTCCACGATCATCAGGAAGACCGGAAGAAATGGGAAATACATTTTCAAGAAGCAATCTCACTTTGCAAAGATGGAAAAAGTTAGAATCATTTCTCTTGGAGAGACACTTTGAAATTAGTGTTTTCTGACATTAAACCTGTCATGGGGTATGATAGATTGATTTGTTGAAAATATAAACAGGATGTTCATAAAATCAGATGTGGAATCATCTGCGACTGAAAGATAAACTTTAGTCACTATTTTCCATCGTCAAGATAACCTCTTTTGGGGTATTCATGTTGAAAAGGGAAACATTCTCAATTGAATATTGATAGAAAGATTTTTCAATGAATTGAAAAATCCACGATTAAAATGAAGTTATTTTTTGTGAATGTCTAACAGAAAACAACTACTTCCCCGGCTAAAGCCACGCTGGACATTGAACTACATCTGATAGATATTCTTAAAAGGCCCTAACTCAAAAGAAAAAATCTGAAATTGAACATTTGCATTTTCATTCAGATAGTATTTGATTTTCTATTCCAGTCTTAATTGAGAACTCATAAAGATGAATGAGGCAAGGAAGAATGTTTTCCAAAAGAGAGTACTCACCAGAAATCATTCGTAACATTGACGCAGGAGAGACATCGCATTCACTAGGTCTTCAATACATTTTTGTCGACGAAAATCTATTTCACGCTTCCACGATCATCAGGAAGACCGGAAGAAATGGGAAATACATTTTCAAGAAGCAATCTCACTTTGCAAAGATGGAAAAAGTTAGAATCATTTCTCTTGGAGAGACACTTTGAAATTAGGTTATCTTGACGATGGAAGATAGTGACTGAAGTTTATCTTCCAGTCGCAGATGATTCCACATCTGATTTTATGAACATCCTGTTTATATTTTCAACAAATCAACTTCTTATGGGGTTATTAATAATAAAAAGTATATTTCAATAGACCAGACAATATGGCGAATTTAAAAGTTAGGATAACGAAAGAAATTAACAACATGACCCCTGAGGTCCTACAAAAGTGAATGGTGGTCATTTTTAAGATTTAATTCAATTGTAAAATAAATTGAAAAATACTTCCTAAACATTATGTAACATTGTTTCCTTCATTCTAGGCAAAGTATCCAAATTTAACATTTTCAAAATAAATTTTGTCAGTTATGATTGCACCAAATTCGAAAAACTCAATATTGCTGGACAGAGAATGAAAATCCCTTTCGAACGAAACGCAACACGACCCTCCTTCTCATTTAAAATTTTTGAGGGGGTGCTCACAATTCAGAGGGGGTTCAAGAAGGGGGTGATATGGTCATACTGTAAATTGTCAAATTAAAGGTTAATTGGTCTTGATTGGCCACTGATGAGTACTCGAGATATTTTCTACTTTCCTAATACTAACATTTAATTATGGGAAAAAGCGATCCACAAATCTGTAGAAGGAACCTATGTCTTCAATAGCTAAATTGGCACTGGCGGATCTGAGGGGGCCATGACCTCGAACTCCTAGAGTTCTGAATAGTTGATATTGGTTCAACAACCAGAATAGATTCAGTGCTGAAACAATCAGTTTGTTCAATTTGAACATTAATTGGTATGACATCTCTGGATTCAATGGCACGGGCCTTGGTGAAAAGATTTAACAAACTCTTTCATCAGAATCTGGAGGTTTTGTTCACATAATTCGAAAGTGAACTGAGTTTTTGGAAGGCAAAAAACCTCCGATGAAAAACTTCCTATTCCTGACGAGGCTTTAGGAGCCCTTGCTCACTGCGATAAAGTAATGTTTCCTTTGATAACATCATTTTTAGAAATTCTTATTACACTTCCGATCAGTGTTGCCTCATCGGAAAGAAGTTTTTTTTCGTTGAGGCGAATAAAAAGTTGGCTCCGATCTACTATTTCAGAAGATAGGTTATCTGGCTCAGCCATTATTAACGCCCATCCGGACATTGCGATCAATGAACAATTAGTTGTTAATAGATTTGCCAAAGGCATATGGATTTTGTTTTATAAATTATTGGAATTGTGGATTTGTGTTTTTATTTGTTTTGTCACTTTTTTTTATCTTATTTGTGTTATTGTTAATTGATTTCAGTTGTTTTCAGTATATTCGCAATACGCAAACAGTGGCCAAAGGCATAAATATTTTGCTTTATGAACAATAATTTTATAATTTTTTTTTCCGCGTGTTTTATTTTTGAGAGTTTATCATTTAAAATAATTGTCGAATTGTGTTTTTGTTTGTTTCGCAATATTTTTTCCATTTTATTTATATTACTGTTCACTGGTTTCAGTTGTTTCAAATTAAAAAAATATATATTTCATTTCATTCCTATGGATTTTATAACTTTTGTTACAAATTTCCATTAACTCATGCCGCCCCCTCCCCTGAAATACTCCCTAGATCCGCCAGTGACCGCACTGTAGAGGGTGCTTTCGATAACATCTCGCATGACTCCATCATCAGATCACTAGAGGAGAGGAATATAAATACCTCACCGATCAGATGGCTACATGCAGTGCTGAAAAGTAGAATCATCTAGCTGCTCTCGAAGAGGAAACGGTCAGAATGACAGCAGAAAAAGTTGTCCCCAAGGCGGGGTTCTACTAACAGGTCGAGTAGTAGCTCCAGAATCCACCCAATGGAGATGATGTAGCCATACCAACTAGATCTGGTTAACTCAGACAGATCAGTTGATGTTTTCTTCGTACAGCTCATTTCTTCTCAGGAGATTAAAATTTCTCAATTCTGATACCTCACAAACATTCCCTTCAATTTTCTGCTAATTAATTATTTCTAAGGTGGATATGAATAATGGTAACAGACAAGTCGTATACTTCAAATAGAAATACCGAATGTTAAACTTAGTGCGCCCCAAGGTTCGGTTCTGGGTCCGTTATTATTTCTTTTAAACGCTGAGGACCCTAACATATTGTACATGGCAATATAGGCTCACAAAAGATACTCATTTCACTTGACACTAAATAAATTGGGTTTACAAAACCACGATATGTGTTTCCCTATACAATACTCCTTCAGTTTTATCTCCAACTAAAGTTTTTGAATAGCGAAACACGTTTGCTGGCTTTATAAACTAACTGTTATTATTATTTTATCAAATTATTAATTACGAAAGGGGAAATTGCGCCTGATAATAAATAAGTAAAGAACATTTGTGACATTCCAGACGAAAGTTTTCAAATTCTAGAGAAATCCATCTAACCAACTCAGCTATCGAAGATGCCGCTTTTTCCTAGGATTTAATGTTAGTTGTTGCGGGATGGATTATGAAGGTGAAGTATCTCATGCACAATCAGTGGTCATCAAGAGGTTAGAGCATTGACAAGCAATCTAGAGCTCGCGGGTTCGATTCCTGCTCAAAGATTGTGTTTTTATGGGATTTTGAAAATTTCACAAATGTTCTTTACCTATTGAAAAGGTAAACATTCTCAATTGAATATTGATAGAAAGATTTTTCTGTGAATTGAAAAATCCACGATTAAAATGAAGTTATTTTTTTTCAGAATATCTATCAGATGTAGTTCAATGTCCATTTTACGTCTTTAGTAAATCTTTTTTCAATTAGCGTGGCTTTAGCCGGGAAGTAGTTGTTTTCTGTTAGACATTCACAAAAATAACTCATTTTAATCGAATTTCAATTCACACAAAAATCTTTCTATCAATATTCAATTGAGAATGTATACCTTTTCAACATGAATACCCCACAAGAGGTTATCTTGACGATGGATGATAGTGACTAAAGTTTATCTCTCAGTCGCAGATGATTCCACATCTGATTTTATGAACATCCTGTTTATATTTTCAACAAATCAAGTTCTTTACCTACTTAAATTATAAATGTTCACCAGCTATCATCGTGTATTTGTGTTTAGCTCCTAAATAGTGAATTCGTATCGACTGTAGTTGAAAAAAAAATGTGCTGATATTAATAATCCATTCCAGTCTGCAAAGCATCAAAACTCAATGATATTGTCAAATAGCATAATGCAGATTGACGGGAAAAATACCTGCCAAACACTGGAAGTTGAAATAATCAAGAGTATTTGGAGTTCAAATTACACTTTATTTTTCGCTTTTCATACGCCGCTCGTGAATTTGATGTTCGTTCTGAATTGTTTCACTCTCGGAAGCCGTGGCATCGTAAAAGGCTGTTTTTTCATCCCATTTTCTTTTTACGAGCCACTGGAAACGGTTCAACCACTACACTAATTCCCGTGTTAGGTTTCTTGCATTACAAGATTGATCGTTTTCGGGGCTGAAGAGAATAAAACCCTTACCTGGATTACCCTGGAGACGTGAGACAATTTTCAGAGTTTTTTATTTCCAGAATGAATTGCCGTTCGTGTTAAATTGAGCGCAATCACTCAATGTACTGGAAATTGGGGACAGGAAATAGTGAAGTGGGTTTTTTTACGGTTCATTTCTATGTTTCGTCTTCCTTCTCGATTCTCAAGGGATTAAAATATTCTTTCATTGATTACAACTTTACGTAATGTACTTTTAGTTGTTTGCTGAAACTGCTGATTATGATGAAATTATGCCACACCTGACACCAATTTTTCAAATATTCTCGAAATGGATCAAAGTATTCCAAAAGCACAACAAAAAATGTAGAAATGATGAATGCCTCTCAAATTCAAACTCCTTGATATAACTACTGATTTTTGGGAGATTATCTCCGAGTAAGAAGGGCTTTTAGAAGAATATGCTCCCTTTTCCTGCCGACAAAACTTTGTTTAATTACTGCTATATACTTGTGAATACAATAAACTAAATTGTCGCCTTCTCTACCAATTCACCAACCGGTACGTTGGTGAACACAACCAATCAGTCGATAAATCCATTCCCTACCACCCCCTGAATCATTTTCAGTTGACTTATTTCCCGCCAGCAACGCTTTGAGGTTTGTTAAGCCTTCACACCGACGTATGTGACATTTAGAGGGATCAGAAATCGGCTTATCTCTTCGCTTGACTTGGCGAGGATCAAATCAGAAACGTCTCGGTTGAAGAGGTTTTCGATTTTTCACGACAACACGAAGGATATTTTCTTTACCGAAAGTCAGTAACAAAAATGAGTTTTGCACTAGTTCAAACGTCACTTCCAGATAAGTTTATATTTGCAATGTGAGGCGTAAATAGTTACCAAATTTATCGCAGGAACTTTGTTAAAGAAGTTAAATGTCTGAGTTAGTTGGGGCCTTTGCCAGGATTGATCTATAATAATTTTGAACTTAGCCACTGTTGGCAGAATGTTTCGTTGCTTCAGCGGCTTGATGTGCAGAGTAACATTTTTGATGGGGTTCCGTTTTTTCGTTGAGTTTTCTTTAATTTTTTTGGCTCAGCAAATTGAACTTCGGACCATTGCTGTTTATTCTATATGTGAATGATCTCTTCAACTTATCCATTGAGGCAATCATAATAAGTTTTGCTGATGATACCTGCCCTTCTTTTCAGGTATGCAAACTGGAACTCACTGAAACAAAAAATTTAAATTATCCCTACCGAAAATTATTAAAAACAAATTACCCACAATTAATCTGTTTACTTACCTTTCACCAGCTATTAGTCGAACTTACCAGAATATTCGTCAATTATTAATATTATTATATCAACCAAAATTTGGAACTCTAAAAACTGTAAAATATTTGGGAATCATCATTGATAGTCATCTAAAATGGGATTCGCAAATAAGTAGTGTGATAAAAAAAATCCGGTTTCTTTTAACTAAATTCAAATTTTTTTAAGAATATCTTTGATATACATTACCTGAAAATAATGAACTATGCCTTGGTCCAATCACATTTGATTTATGGTATAATAGCCTGGGGTAGAGTTGCATGTTGTTATTTGAAAAACCTTGAAGTTGACCTAGTTAACGTAGTGATGATTTATACAGTGAATGTCAGATATTGGATATTCGACAACTATTTTTCATGATGCTAATTCAATTTCCACACAAAAATATTTCAAACAGTCAATCCATAGAACACAATTATCCCACAAGATACAGGAAAAATTCATTAAAAGTTCCTAGAATCCATAAAGCTATTGGACAAAAAAGTCCTTCTTTCTAAAAAAGTGGATTTTATATGTGCCGCGAAAAACTGCGCATAAACTTTTAATTGGCAATTCTTAGGATCTTCATCATAACCTAACTTTCATACTGGTAGTTGATAAAATGAATGAAATAAGTTAATAAATTCAAACTGTTAAGCTGGATAGTAAAAAAAAAATCAAGCTGAATACAATACTACACTCTGAAATAAATATTGTAAAATTTCCTACGCACAGGTTTTATCTTCTTGGGGCGTGCATATATTTATTAGAAAACGTCTGAAGAGACCAACTTTCTAATTTGTTATACAGCTTTATAAGTGTTTTAATTATGTCATGTGTTTATACACTTAATCGTAATTTATTGTATTATCTTATTCTTGTAGAATGACCTTAAGAATATTCTTTATCTATTACTCTCTCAGTAGTTTTAGTTTAGATCTTTATTATTATTTTTTTCATCAATCACAAAATCTCAAACCATTATTAACCACCCACAAGCTGAAACTTTCAGCTTCTATGGTTTTCGTTTATTCATGTACTTGTTCTTCTACGTTTCATCTTTTTTATTGATATGTTATGTATTTTTTGGTGAATAAACTTTATTATTATTATTAGATGGTCTCATCCATTCTCGGTCTTCAGCTTATTTGGGATGACCTTTTTATCCATCTTTTTGTTGGTAAATATTGCTTATAGATACTTATCAATCTGTTGTATTCAATGAATCGAAATCAAATGTACCAAGAGTTTTCAAACTAGAGAAGAAAGTACGTAGCTTGGCAACCCTAGAAAATATCAGAGCCATATTGGGTCTGCTTGAAATGGCATATGCACTTTGATAATAATGATTCATGGAGTTGATGACTCACTACGTGAAATAGACAGTTATAAGCGTGAAATAATGAAGTGAGAATTAATGAATTCGAAGACATTCAATACGTAATAACGGTGTCCTAAATTCTAGATATTCTAGTGGTAATTGTCAATTATCATCTTTTAATTAATAGATAATTGCGTTTCATTTCCTGTATCAACCAAGAAATATCAATCCCGGATAAATAATTCTAAAGAAGACAATAATTACCAGAATAGAATGATTATGTGCATTAATCTTCCGCAAATATTCTATATAAAAGAACCATCCAATCAAATTAGCGGAACATCACATTCAGAGCGAATAAAACTTTTCGACAGCGAGAACAGAAAAGGCTTTACTGATAATTGAATCTGAACATTTCCACCGGATACTTTGAATATTCAACGACGATTGAACTATGAAGGGGTATAAAACGTTCTAGATAGTTTTTTCAAAGGCGTAGCAATAAGCTGTCCAAAGGGATATCGAAATATAAAATGAAAGCAGGGGATTTGCGCCAGTTGTAATGGCAAGAAAAAGTGCTGACATGAATAAAAGAATAGATAAGCACAGCTTAGACATCACCTTCAGTTTATTGACAACATCTAGAATTGGATTCACCGACATCTCCGAAATCCAAATAGACAACGAATTCTCATCCCAATCTAACACCAAGGAATAAGGAAAACCCATCAGAATTATCTCAATTAATCTAATGGAAATATATTAATGTCAATTTCATGAACAGTGTTCAAAACAAACTGTTAAAAAAATATTAGAGTGTAACTGATTTTTCATTTCACAAGCTAGAGATATGAAACGCTTCTAGATGAGAATTCCTCGAAATTTGGTGTCAGTGTGTCGCTTTTCCGAGGACCACGATACCATCAGCTTTCCTATTTTCACTAGTTTGATATGACCCCGTACAGGTTGTTGTTTATTTAGAAACCCTACCCTATAATTTACTTGGTTGAGATGTAGTTACCAAGTTTATGAAGGGTATACTGGGCGTGAATAATTTGTAAAATCTCACTTGCGTATTTTATCGAGGGCGATTAGAATCGTCCTCCTAATATATAGATGTTATACATTTTCAGAGAGCTGGAATCGTTCAAACTTTTACTTCGCCAATCTAGTTAAGCATACCATGTAAATAATCAAAGCACTCTATAAAAACAAATAAACTATATTAATTTAATAAAATACATACTGTATGGTATGAGGTCATAATCAATACAACTTAATTATTCCATAGTACTAAATACATGTTCCAAAAAGTAATACAACCTGATTATAATTTCGTTACAACTGACGGTATTGTATCGATTTTCTAAAGCCCATGTATAAAGAACTGAGATCTAGAATCTAACAATTTAAAAATGATTTGAGATGAACAACAATTTTTCCATATAAAATAATTCTAATTACATAATAAATTGTGCTTTTTCCAACCACACTGTATATAATATCAAATATTTTATTAATTTAACATCTAAAAAAAATTATGGAAACTATGGTGAATGAACAAGTATCATTCCAAATCAATTGTAGAAAGTTTTACAATTTATAAACTTCAAATGCTTATACATACTCTTGAACAAAATATTTGAAACTTTACTAATTGAGAAAATAAAATACAATAACAACGAAACTCATCATTAATTCATAAAATTTGGTAATTCTTTTCACACACTGGATATAAAATTGATTTGATTCAATAATAAAACTGTGAAATAATTCTAGGTATAGGCATTACAACAATAAATCAAAATATTTCGGAATGTATTCCGCAGTGGTGGAAGTATTGTTTTTTTCATACTACTAGTAACTGGAGGTTCTATAGAGTAGTTCAAATTTAATTTAATAATTTAATTTATAATTTGGAAAAAACAACAAATGACCATACCCAAAAATGTGATTGAAATTTCATATAAAAACTTTTAACGAAAAATTAAACCGTCGAAACACGGAACTGAAAAGAAGAAATAAAATAAAAATTCTTAGTCTTAATAACTAAGCTCCTAAACTAATGTAAGTAACTGATTTTGAGTCGGCGCCAAACAAACAAGCAAATGAATTAGGTAAAGCGTAAAATGATGGCATCGAGATGCGCGGTGACATTTTGATAATTTTTTTGAAGTAATTTGATGATCTTCGTCGATTGTTTGTTTGGCGCCGACTCAAAATTACTTAATTACATCAGTTTAGGAGCTTAGTTATTAAGACTAAGAAAGTTTATTTCAATTTTTGCTTTTCAGTTCCGTTTTTCGTCAGTTTAATTTTTTCCAAAATACTCACCCATCTTACTTCAACTACTAACAGTTAAATAATATGATTATCTATTTTAATTGTTTATTGTTGAATAATATAAATTATTTTTGATAGTTCTGGTTAGTTTATTTCATCACTTTGTATATAATTCCATCCTTTCATAGAATGTTATTGTGACGGATGTAGGAGAACAAAAATAATGACAATAGCAATCTGTCAATGTCAACCACGTATAAGTGCCAATGTTCACAAGTTAAAAATCAATCATCCCCTACTTTTCTACCCATAGGGGTGAATTATTTCATCCCAAATTCAAATATGATCAACTATGGGGTATACACTATCTAACTGAAAAAAAATCATCCAAATCGAACAACCCAGTACAACGTTAGGCCTGATTGAATCGGTTAACGAACCAAAATTCAGAGGGTGAACGATCAATATCCTCCATTTTGCTGCCGTTAGGGGAGGATTTTTCTTTTCAAATTCAAATGGGACCAACTTCAAAGTATACCCTATCCAATGAAGAAAGAATCATCGAAATCGAACTACTCTGTAAAAAGTTATGCGTGGTCATACATAAAAAAAAGAAATATACGCGTCGACTAGAGAACCTCCTTATTTTTTATTTCTTCGGTTAAAAAAAACCTTTTCACTTTGAATAGAGATTTTGTAGAAAATCGAATAAGCTATCCAATTTAATAAAAGTTGAAAAAATTCTAATATGCCAAAGTAATACAAAACACAAAAATATAGCTTACCTTGTCGCCACAGATTCTGGATTTCACACACAAAATTTTCATCGAACGATTTCTAAATTATGATTATTGAATTTATTTACTGTTTATTTAGTAATTAAATACGCGCACTGATTCTAGGATACATTTCTATAATTTATATTTGAGAGTTAGGACTGAGTTATAATAAGACTACATATTAGTACTTAACGTTGTAATGGTTTGAATGCAAGGCCGTGAATGAGTTTGGATGTTTGAATAAGAGCGTCCTTTTATTTTTCAATCCTTTTTATAGTACTTCTAGTGAATGACGTTTCACTCGTTAGTTATTTTTAGGTCTCCCACGTAGCGGGTAATGATGCAGGTTTTATGTCGTTGATTTATGAGATTCGATTTCCCGGAGGGGTAAAAAAACAAGATTTGTTTCTCTTCTTTAGATATTTTTTATTTCCCCGATTTATTACATCCTATATTTATATCAACCGATCGTAGGGTTAACACACATGGAAATCATTATTTTCACTCAGCTGGAGTGTTTCTAGAACTATCTTTGTCCGCCCTTTTTATACATTAAAATTGAATGTTTATTACATCTTAGCGGAAGACATGTTTGGTTTTTTTAATGGCTTCAAATTTGAGAAGTTTATGTATGCATTTTGTGATAATATGACTTTCACACGCATGGAATTTTCATAGGTGTTGAAACTTTCGACTTGCTAAATATCATTTTTATTACTTCATGATGTGATTTCCAAGTCCCATATGGTAGCGATTAGTTTCGATGCATTTTTCAATATTCTCAGAATGGATTATTCGTTGAAATAATTTTTCATATTTGAGGTTGCCACATTCTTCATATTATTATATTATATTTACTTAATATATATATATAAATATATATATATATATATATATATATATATATTAGGGTGTGCCAAAAAACGACGATATTTTTTTTTTTGCTCTCAGTCCAAAATATCTTAGAAGATGTCCCAACAAAGCTCCTGTTGAAAGCGGAGCTCAAAATTCCAATTCTAAGAGGTCCTCCATCGAACTTAAAGTTTTTCCGTTTAAATAACATGGGAAACATGATTTTTTATAAGTTTTTTGTCCTGCAAACTGTGATAAAATTATTTTTAAAAAAACGAATGAATGGACCTTGTTAATTATTGAATTTGGTACAAAAAATGTTATTGAGTCGAATTTCTATCTTCAATATTTGATTTGTTATATAGCTTCAAAATTAAAATTTCCGATTTTTTGCATTTTCAAATAAAAAATTTACAAAGGTAAATTTTGCCGTAAATTGACTAAGGTTTTTATATTTTAATCAAGTGTAATATCCTTTATCAATATATTTTATAATGTAGTTGAAAAATCATAAAAATTGACTCTGTAAATTTTATTGGTTGATACTACGAAACATCTTACTCTCCTGATTTTGTTGCAAGTTTGATGTGTTAACAAATTTGCACCACATTTTTTGTTTAATTATCGATATTATAGTTCGTAAAAGCAAAAATTTAAAAAAAATGAATATACATGAGCCTGTAACTTTGTTGTTATTGATGATATAAAAAAATTGACAGGAACTTTTTCATAGAATATCAAAATTAACATTTTCGTCTAACTCTTACAGTTTAGCTAAAAAATGCAAAAAACCAGAAATTTAAATTTTAAAGCTATATAACAAATCAATTATTGAAGATAAAAATTCAACTCAATAGAATTTTTTGTACCAAATTTAACAATAAACAAGGTCCATTCATTCGTTTTTTTTTTAATAATTCCATCACAGTTTGCAGGTCACAAAACTAATAAAAAATCATGTTTCCCATGTTATTTAAACGGAAAAACTTTAAGTACGATGGAGGACCTCTTAGAATTGGCATTTTGAGCTCCGCTTTTGACAGGAGCTTTGTTGGGACATCTTCTAAGATATTTTGGACTGAGAGCAAAAAAAAAAATATCGTCGTTTTTTGGCACACCCTAATATATATATATATATATATATATATATATATATATATATATATATATATATATATATATATATATATATATATATATATATATCCGTTATATCTATGTATGTATATTCTTGGGTGATAACAAGTTTGGAATTGATTAATCTCGAATAAAAACTGCAGGTTCTGGTTGGATATAATGAAAAGTTAATAATGTTGAATATGTCTGATGATGGTCAGAATATGAAGCTATCCAAGAGATTCCGCTGCGGGCGTGATCTACGCTACTGCCGTTCTGTCAACTCTAAAAGAACAAAAACTGCCACTCAATTTTTAATCCGTTCGAACCGTTGGACCGGGTTTGTTTGAGCACAAAAGGCTTGCCAGATGATGCCGCTATAAAAAGCGCCCAACGAGTGGGACCATCATAATCCAATTAGCATTCAATGTGAGTGAAGCTAGGCGGCGATGATGTAGGCGGTGGTGAACTTTTTAAATTAAAAGTCCCTGTCGCACGGAGGGAGAAAAGCGGCGCTCTTTCACTCACACCCTCGCCCCACTTCGCACGTCCTTCCTGAGTTGACTGCATTAATGGAATTGTTGTTTCATGTTTGAGCTATTATTGATTGAAATGCTCCAGACTTGCCAGATTTTTAGCGATAAATGGAGCGTTGAAGTTCGCGCTTTTTTGTAGGGTTTTTCGTGTTTTTTTTGTAAGGAGGGTTGTTTAATTGAAGGGTCGTTCACATGGCAAGTAAACTGATAAATGTTCTTGGAATTCAAGACATGTTTTCTTGAAGGTTGTAGACGTTGTGGTGACTTGATTACTTTCGTTTTGGACGTCCATCGTCTTAATGGATCAGTATTCACCTGAAGACGATTGCCGATACAAGCATTCGAAACGTCGTGAAAACCTTTCCAATCAATTGAGGCGATATATGTCCGAAACGAGAGTAAAAATGTTTTCTTGAATTTTGTTATACAAATCTCATCATAAGATATCGTTTGCTTTGTGATTTCCTCTAGGGAATTTCACTTCGCTTCTCACACAAATATTATTCTAGGATGGCGTCCTTTTTGTTGGTGTTTCCTTTGAAACACGAGTCTATTTCATTGTTTTTCATATGTACCGAACATCTGGTGAACTGTATCAAAGATAGTTGCAATTGTGTTGTTTGTGTTCATTGTTTCCTTTAATTTTCTTGATGCCGTTCAACAAAAGTCACTGAAATGTATAGTTATTCTAATCCCAATTGGAACGGCAATAAAAATAAAAGCACTACGAGGAGTGTTCATAGGCACTGCCCGGCAAATGGGAAATTTATATATTACCAGTGTTTTTACTTTCAAAGCGTTTCTGGTACAATCATAAAAATGTTCTGTCGTGTGGAAGATAATTTCTTCTCGAAACTTTTTATATCGGTCCAATTGGGATTAGAAATACTATAGCAGTACTTCTATGTGAGTACAAATTTATCTAGCAAATGAGGTCGAATCGTGTTTATTTCTTAAATTTCCTGCAGATGAAAGTTTGCATAAAATTTCGGATAGAGTTCAAACTCACAAAATATCCAACGATTCAATGTACTGTCATCAAATCCATCGCGTCATATGTTTGGAAGTCAACTCAAAATAATAAGTCATTGGTGTTTATCATTCTTCGGGAATAGTGCCATCACTCATGTTTATATCAAGAAGCGTTACAAATAGGATACTGAACACGAGTCTATCCATTCTGGTGAAATTCCCAGAAGATTTGGGATGATTACCAAGTGCATTAATTATTCAACCCTAATTAGAAAACCATCTCGCGGGAGGGCGGTTCTGATTAATAGACGAGGAGCTTACCTGCATTTATGTATAAATGCGAGTAATTGATTTGTTACCCTTTGGAAATACTGTTTTCATGTGAAATGTTTCTGAATCATTTTACCCAAATAATTGTTGCGATCTGTTACTTCGCAGTTACAATCATTACCTCATAGCAAAATCTGGTATTGCACCAAGTGAGTGGGGAAATGTCGATAGAGCCTTCCGATACCCTAAAATTCCTCAAGACTGGGGCTAGAAAGGCTGATATGTTCGAGGAATCCTCAAGAAAGCAGAGGGACATGGACACATTAGATTTAATCAGGTTGTATGCACCTGCTATCAGTGACGTTCCTGAGTCCGTCCCTGTTCCGTTGCAAATCTCACGTCAGCTAGACAAATTGCAACTCAAATATCTACCGAGATTTATCCATGCTGACTAGGTTTTTACAGTAATTTTTCTTTTACGCCGAAGATTATCTCAGAGATATAATAACTCTATCATGTCAATTATACCATGTATTGAACCACACAATTCATCAACATTATTCCATTTTTGTCACTTGTAACGTGCAATTTCAATATCATTGAAGCATTGAGTGGAGTGAATCTTTAATTGTGTCCGTTGAAAAGGAGTTATTCGATACAAAATTGGTCTTAGAAGCTACAAGGTGCCTCACGAACTACACCACTACCAAGGCACAAACGTAATTGAATTTTATTATACATTGAAACACAATGTATTAACATTATTCTATTTTTGTCACGTGTAACCTACATTTTAAATTTTCATTGAATCATTGAGTAAAGTGAATATTTAACGGTGTAAAAGGTGTACGTTGAAAAAAAGTTATTCAATACAAAATTGGCCTCGAAAGCTACAAGGTGCTCTACGAACCACACCACTGCTAAGGCACAAAAGTAACTGGCGCAGTCGGTAGGATATTGGAAAAATCCAATAGAAGAATCCGCTGTGAATAAAAAACAATTTAGTTTCTACAAGTGTGGACAGCATTCCATTCATTTTGCAGAGGCGGGGTAAGAATGTGAATATTCAACAACGAAAACAACGATATCCCAAGATTGGTTCAGGATCAAGAAGAAAGGAGAAAAAAACAAGAAAACTATGCTATGA
The DNA here is from genome assembly GCA_018342105.1 of Gonioctena quinquepunctata. Lineage (NCBI taxonomy): Eukaryota > Metazoa > Arthropoda > Insecta > Coleoptera > Chrysomelidae > Gonioctena > Gonioctena quinquepunctata. The sequence goes on along the minus strand of JAFIRS010001669.1, from coordinate 237,667 downwards.
AGTTATCATTTGTAATCTGAATCCAATATTATTCAATAGGGTAATTATTAATTTTCATTGAAGACTTTAATTGTTAAAAATTGATTTTGAAACAGTTACTTTTATTTTGGGAATATCCATCCGACAATATCCGTAGTTTTCCCTTTTTGAGCATTCTATCTGTATGCGGTGTTCTGGTGTTGCGTTTCACCCCTATGGTAGTCAGTCATCAGTCACGTCGATCAAAGCCTCCCACGATAAAGGTGAGGGGCAAAGAACGCTGCAAATGTAGTGTAAACACAACTCCAACTTTAAATTGAGCAGAATGGATCTGAGGAGCGTGACAAGAAGTTATATTCTTATCGGGAGAGAAATACAGCGGACCAATTTGGGCGTCGACTACAGTGTTGGGGTAGTTATTAGACCAGGGAATGGGGATTATTTTTAAGGAATCCGATTGAACGGTAGTGATATTTTATTTGCTGTTCAATTATGAATCCTCAAACACTACATAATTGAACATGAATCAACTCTTATTTCTTGAAAATATGAACAGGATGTTCATAAAATCAGATGTGGAATCTTTCTAGTCAATATTCAATTGAGAATGTTTCCCTTTTCAACATTATTAAACTCATTCGTCCAAATGACTGCCCCAGTGTCGAAATATGCTTTACGTAATCCGTAATATTATTGAGGAAATATTGTGGGCCTAGGACATTTTTGATCTTCGAAGAAAAACTTGTAAAAATCACTTTTTGTGCTTCAGAAAAATACAGGGTGTTAGTGAATAAGTGCGACAACCTTCAAGGGATGATTCTGCATGAAAAAATAATGACAGTTTGGCATATAACTTTTGTCAGCAAATGCTTCGTTTTCCGAGATACGGGGTGTTAAAGTTTTTCTTAAAAACTGACTATCTATTTATTGCTCTGAAACCATTCGAGATATGCAAATGAAATTTGGTGAGTTTTGCGGAGTAGTTATTGCACATTTTTTGACATGCAATTGAGAATTGTATATTCATCATTGGCGCGAATACAAGTAATGATCTCAATTTTTTTAACGAAAAAAATGTTACGCCACTGAGATATTCCAAATAAATTTGAATCCCTCGTTCAATTTGTGACAAAAAATCTCTCCAGCCTTTTTTTCGTCAAAGGCGCCGTTTTTATGCAAAAAAATAAAACATTTTGAAGCGTATTTTTCATTTCTTCAATACATTATCAAGAACTATCAATAACGTTAAACCAGAACAATAACAGAAAATAACACTAATAAATAAATAGGCGCAAAGCTACAACAAATGTTCAAAATTACCTCCCTCAGACGTGATACAAGATTCAACTATTCACCTCATTGATTGTCGTATTCGCGCAAATATTCCTGGTGTATTTCTTATTGTCTCACAGCCGGCTATGATTCGACGGGAATGGAATAAACGAATGACTTGAGAAAACCCCAAATGCAAAAATATAGAGGGTTTAAATCCGGATATCGAGCAGGCCAATGTTCCGTACCTCCCCTACCTATCCAACGATTTGGTTATACTGTATCTAAGTGATTACGTACAATAATGCTAAAATGGACTGGTGCACCATAATGCATGAACCCGAAGTATTGTCTCAGCTGTAGAGGAATTTCTTCAAGAAGAACAGATAAATCTTCATGTAGGAAATTAGGGTAAGAATCGCATGTTAGTCGATGTGGGAGGAAATATGGGCCGATTAAATGATTATCAAGTACCCCAAGCCATACATTTACTGAAAACTAATGCTGAAAATGAGCTTCAAAGATTCCATGTGGATTTTCCTCAGCCCAGAGATGATTGTTATGGAAAGTTCACAGTCGTCCAAAATTAGCCTCGTCAGTAAACAAAACGCCATTTAAAAAAATTGGAATTTGAGCGATTTGATGAAAAATCCAATGGCAAAAAACTAGGCGCGGAAAAAAGTCTCTAGGTAGTAGAGCTTCCACACGTTGAATATGAAACGGATACAATTGCTGTTCTTTAAGAATTTCAAATTCAGTGTGCTTACATTCAGTAGGTTGGCAATTTTTCGAGTACTTGTTTCAGATGACTCCGCAATTAACTCGAGAACTGCTTCTTCTAGTTGCACAGTTCGTACATCTCGAGGTCGCCCACAGTCAGCCGTTTGTTTCTTAAATGTACAATGTACCATTTTCGCGCAAACGTTGGTGAAGACGAGCAAATATTGTGTGATGCGGTACCCTACGTCCTGGATACAAGTCAGCATACAATCGTCGAGCTTGCCGACCATTTCCATTACTTCGACCATAAACAAAATGCATGTCTGACAATTCCGCATTTGTATAATTTCCATTTTTTTCGATAAAAGAAAAATTAATTACTTATCATCATTTATGTTATACCAAACTAAAAGCTTAAAAATGAAGAAACGCTAATTTGACATTTCGTTGAAATATTCGTATTTGACATAATGTTCACAGTAGCCTACTAGCATCGCTACTAGATAATGTATTAAAGTAATGTCAAATACGCGTTAAGATGTTTTATTTTTTTGCACAAATTGAACGAGAAACTCAAAAAAATTCAATTTGAAATATCTCAGTAGCGTACCATTTTTTTCTTTAAAAAAATTGAGATCAATTGCATGGCAAAAAATGCGCAATAACTACCTCTTAAAACTTACCAATTTTTATTTGCATCTCGACACCCCGTATCTCGGAAAACGAAGCATTTGCGGACAAAATATATTCAGCAAAATTTTTTCATGCAGAATCACCCCCTGAAGTTTGTCGCACTTATTCACTAACACCCTGTATAATTTTCGTCTCAGTTAATGGCAAGTCGATTCAGGTCGTCATCAGCACACATTAAACATTTTGATGTCCTTAGTGTATATGTTGAAGAGCAGGGGGGCCAAATGAGAACTCTGCCCTGATTTTATGACGGTCATTTACTACTATTTGAATTCTATTAGCGTTGTAGGAGTTGAACCATCTGAGACATTTGCAAGTTTTTTTAAGCGAATGGTATGGTCAATCTTATCGAAAGCCCTGCTGTCAATATAAATGGCATCATCAATCTGCTAACCCATATTAATATTTTTGACGAGGTGAGGTGAATAAGTTATATTCCAATAAGCATGTTGTTCATCATTGATAATTGATTTGTCATCTGTATGAAGGTCAGTCATATAATGCTTAGTTTTGATATCTGTTACCCGATTTGTTAATTGCAATAACTGGAGGTTTTTCCAGATGCCTGGAAGTAATTCAATGAAAAGGATGAATAGTATTTGCACACTGTTTAAGAAGACTTGTTGGAAGTTCGTCAATGCCAGCAGCTTTATCAAGGAGGTTTAATATCTTTGGATTAAAGCATTCATTGATGTAATTACAATTATTGTTGATTTTATCATCATAGGGTACCTTGTTGAGGTTTAAGACACAGAAAGAACACTCAAAAAATATCTGGCAGATTTACTCCTTGTTTCAAAGCATTCATCAGACATTGGTTTGCTTTTTTACAAGCTTTTACCTATCCCGGTGTGTATCTGTCTGTAATCAAATCTTGCAAGTTAAATTTGACCCACTTCTAATTGCCCGATTAGCGGGAAATTTGGCAGGTGTTCATAGTTCCCGTGACAATGCATTATGGCATTTTTTTAGAGAAAAAAACATTGGCGCTTTTGATATGGCGGACGAGATTTGTGTTTATGACTCAAAATTGGTGTGTGGGGGTTTTTGGTATCGAAGATTAGGAATTGTTTGTCAATGGCGGCTCCAAGATGGCGGGGGATCTCTGTGATTATGGTCCGATTCTATTCAAAATTGGTGTGGAGGTTTTTGGGGTCGAAGATTATGAATTTAGTCGAAGATTATCGATTTTTTGTCTGAATTCATAAATTGAAGGTGGCAGCTCCAGGATGGTGGACGAGTTAATCTTCAGATGGTCTCCTCATTGAAGAACTAGATAGGTCAGAACTTATAGGAAAAGGCCTCATAATGACGATGCATTCACGAAAATGCATAGATTGAGGCGTACTTACTGAAAAGCACAAAATAACTTAAATAATAATTGCGAGACAAGCTCTTGAATCTATAACTAACGGAATAACCTACGTCGCTCCAAATCAATTATTTTTTACTTTTCAGCGCATTTGAATAAAAGCTAGTTTTTAAAAAAGTTTTTTTTATTAATTATTTTATTATGCTTCATTAATTGCCAAAGCGCTTTAGAGTCAGTAGTTATTCAGATTTCAGTATTACTGAGATAGTTTTGTTAATCAGTTCCTTTAGCAACTATTTTTGCAAGTTGGTTGTGGTGTTTCCTCTTCTCTTTGACAGCTCTCATTGTGTGGTCACTATACCAATGGGGAGAGCTTGATTTCATTTTAGAATACCTATGAATATATTTAGGGATTAAATTAAATGGTTAGTAATTTCCATTGTTTTTGAGACAGATTTTCCGTATTTCTCTCAGAATCTTTCTGGTCTAAATTTCCTGTTAAGGACTCGTACTGATCAAATCATACCTATTATGAAATTGTTTTTGATAGTCGGTCAAGTTGATGATTTTTCCCCGAAGTACATGAAATTCTTCAACTATACGATTAATGTCAAAAATCTACACCAAAGACTAATATTTATTTTCTATGCATTTCCGATTTTGGAATGTAGGAGATATCAGGAATGTCTTTGTGGTTGTATAATTTCGGATTATTTTGGACCCCAAAATCGATCATCGCAAAAATTCGACGTCTCCTATATGCCTAGTTTTGTGTTCCTTCACTTTGTTATGGTCTTTACATTGGGAAAATCCGAGTGGAAGACTTTTTCAGAAGGGCCCGACCGCAGGGTTGACCAAATAAACAAATTGAAAAACTCGCGAGAGCGGCTAAGTTGAAAAATCGAAAACTGCTTTTGGGTTCAATCTTAAGCTTAAAAATTTCGCATGGAGCTTCTTCAGGGGCCAGAAAACCTATTTTCCAAAGGGAAGACTTTTTGGCCAACTTTTCACCCCTTCCCACCCCTTTGAATTTCCTCTTTTTTCTCTGTTTATTCCTGGCAATCTTTTCAGTTTGAAAATTTTTCACGTCGATAATTCAGTGTATAAAGTTCAGTGAACGTACCTCAACTAGTAGTTTATGATAACATTTCAACCCCTGTATAAGGGCTGTTCGCCCCCGCCGGCTCAAATAATCTATTTGAGCGAGGAAGAGCACAAAAATGAACTTAGGGAGATGAATGAATGCCAACCAAATGAATTCTTTGGCGATAGGCTCGTTAACGGTTTATAAATAAATAAAGTTATAAACAATTCTTACCAAAAAATAAATAAATAAAGTTATAAAAAAAATTTACCATCAAATTATCATAAATGATTTTGGTGTCAAAAATGATTTCAGTATAATTCATTCTCTCACATTTGATCAACACTTTTTTTTTACAAATTACTGATTGATTATTAAAAGTGTAAATATCTCCTGTGAATATATTTTTTCTAGTTGATATAGCTTACAAATTATTTGAATTGTTCAAGAAAGTTATAACAAGTATAGAAAAATGTTATATTTATTAATGTATAACAAGTACATATTGTAACGAACCTAGGCCGGACCTGTCGCCTCACATGTTGCCGTCGACAGCGATGAGATCATCCCCGGAGATGTTCGAGAACCATCCAGTGCGCTCTGCCGCGGAAGACAACGGTCAATATTGGAAACAATTGGAACACGCCGGTCGCCAACGGAAAGAATTCGAAACATCGAGAATGCTGTATCGGAGATAAATAGGCAACCCTCAAGTCTCAGAGACGGTCTGAACGAGCCCATACCATCGAGCTATACAGTGGCGTAGTAATATAAATTAAGTTGTAGATTAAGTGTTAAATAAATTAGTAGAACCAAGTTAAGTTTATTTACGTTACAATTGGTGTCGGAAGTGAGATTTTGAAAATAAACAAGTGATCGTGGAGTGGATAGTCAGAAAAATAAATTGATAGACCTTTTTGTACGCCCAAAATAGACAGTGGCCCGGTTTTCGCGAAGTGGACAATTGTGCGTGGGAATATAAACTGATACACTCTTCGCGTGAAACAGAAAATAGACAGTGGCCCGGTTTTCGCGAAGTGGACAATTGTGCGTGGGAATATAAACTGTTACACTCTTCGCGTGAAACAGAAAATAGACTGGTGGCCCGTGGAAAAGAATTCGCGAAGTGAATTTTTAACAAACTGATAAACTTTTTCGTGTGAAACAGACTGATACCTCGTCAAAGACAAAATGTGTTCAAGAAAAGTGCGTCTTGCGGACTTGAAGGTAGCGGAATTGAAACAGGAATTGGAGGAAAGGGAACTGGAAACAACGGGTAAAAAGCAAGTACTCCAGGAAAGACTTGCAGAAGGACTTATCCAAGAAGGTGAGGACCCCGAAACATTTTTATTCAAAGTTCCCGGAGGTGATTTGAGTCCGATAATAGAATCCTTGAAAGAAGAGCTGCAACAAAATTCGAGGACTTTGGAAGAGAAGCTTGAAGAAAATTCAAGAAGCCTGGAAGAAAATGCTAGAAATCTGGAAGAGAAGCTTCAAGAAAATTCTAGAAATCTGAAGAGAAGCTTCTAGAAAATTCAAGAAGCCTGGAAGAAAATTCTAGAAATCTGAAGAGAAGCTTCTAGAAAATTCAAGAAGCCTGGAAGAAAATGCTAGAAATCTGGAAGAGAAGCTTCAAGAAAATTCTAGAAATCTGGAAGAGAAGCTTCTAGAAAATTCAAGAAGCCTGGAAGAGAAGTTCCTGGAAAACACAGAAGGCCTAAAAAAAGAATTGTGTGGTGTGGCTAATTTTCTAGAAGAAAGAATGGGAACCGTTGAGACAGAGATAGATAAAATTAGGGAGCAAATGAACACGGAGGTGGATAAAATCAAAGATGGGGTCGAGGCAGAAATGGACAAAATGAAGGAAACGATCAGTAAGCTGGAAAAACGAATTAATAGTGCGCCCTCCACAGAGATGGTTAACGAAAATGCAATGCTGGACTTGAGTTTGAACTTGATAAAGTTCAAGAGGGAATAAAAGATGTCAAGGTCATTTCAGAAATAGGGAAGCTTTCCATGAAGCCGCCTCAGTTCGACGGAAAAACTCCATGGGCCAATTACCGCCGGCAGTTTGAAGCAGCGGCCAAAGCAAATGGATGGAATGCAGGGGAAAGAGCTGTAGCACTAACACTTGCATTACGTGGAGAAGCGACGAATATTCTACAAACTCTTACCGCCCAAGAACAGGAGGACTATGATCAGCTGATTAAACATCTAGAATTACGATATGGCCACGCCCATTTGGAACACGTATACCACTCCCAGCTGAAAAATCGCTGCCAAAAATCGGGCGAATCCTTACAAGAATTCGAAACTGACATTGCACGCTTGGTTCGTCTCGCATATCCAGCCATACCGGAAAATGTAATGGAGCGATTAGCGGTTCAGGCATTCTTGGATGGACTCCGTGACCAAGAAACCAGACAAGCGTTGATATTAGCTCGTCCAACACATCTCGTAGACGCACTGGCACGAGCTTTGGAATTTGAGGCAGCAAAACAATGCTGCAAAAGCCAAAGTAAAGTTCAAACGATTGAGGAAGACTCACAGGAGCCTGCTAACTTGGAAGCTGCCATAAGAAAAGTGATGAAGGAAGTGTTGCCTGAGAAAAGACATATAAGATGCCGGAATTGTCGCAAAATTGGACATGTGCGTAGCAATGTCCAACATTCATCGACTCCGATGCAGGAAAACTAAGAAAGGTCGATGAGAAGGGCAGTCGTCGGCATGTGTCCGGCAAGCCCCGGTTAACAACGCATATGTCGCTATGCTTCAACGACAGAACAAGGGTGTCTTCGTAGACGGTCTCATCAATAACGAGCCTTGCACCATGCTGCTAGATACAGGTGCGACTAGGACAATTCTCGGGCCTTCCTTTGCCAGAACACCGGAACGGATTGAACCGACAACTTGAAGCTACGCACAGCAACAGGGAGCCAGCTACTGTATATGGCGAGCTACCGATTGAAATAATTTTGGGCAACACTAAAGTGAAACATCAGGCACTTGTAGCGGACATCGAAGACGATGCAATCATCGGAATGGACATCATGAATTCCAGAGGGTTTGAATTGGATTTCAAAGACGGCGTCCTACGTGTCAACGGAGAAGAGCTGGTACTTCATGGGAGAAGTGAAGAGTTGATCCGTGTGCTGTTGGCTGAAGATGTAAGCGTACCTGAGAGGGCTGAAACCATTCTGGAGGCTCGCCTGGACGGGAGTGCGAGCAGTGGAGACGTGGTGATGTTCGAGCCCAAACTTCATGATGAGAAAATTGGACGAGGGATTGCACTAGGGAAGACCTTGTTGCGTGCTGACAAATTTGTGCCGGTAAGGGTCATGAATGTCAATTATTTCCCAGTGACCTTGAAGAAAGGAACAATTTTGGGGCACTGCTCGTCAGTTTCATCCGTGATCCGGGCGTACGAGGTACGATTAGCCAACCCAACAACTTGCCCACAGAACTAGAGAAATTAGTTGCCATCTCTTCCAAAGACATAAAACCAGCTCAACAGCCCAAACTAAGAGATTTAGTCAAAAGTACCAAGACATCTTCGATACCGGACAAGGAAAAAGGGGTCGAACTAGTTTGGTTCAGCACAATATTGATACTTGGGGTGCCCGACCGATCCGGCAATCAGCAATAAGACTTCCTCTTGCCAAGTAGGCAGAGGCTGACAAAATCAGTCAGCGAGATGGGGAAATGAAGGAGTTATCGAACCTTCTGACAGTCCGTGGTCCTCTCCAGTCTTACTGGTGAAGAAAAGGATGGATCGACACGCTTTGTGTAGACTATCGCCAACTTAATAATGTCACGAAGAAGGACAGTTACCCTCTCCCGAGAATAGATGACACCCTAGACACGTTGGCTGGTTCCACGATTTTCTCGACCCTTGATCTGAAGAGTGGATACTGGCAAGTAGAACTGGCTCAGGAAGATCGAGAAAAGACTGCTTTTACCATCGGCTCAGGATTGTGGCAGTTCACCGTTATGCCATTCGGGCTCTGTAATGCTCCCGCCACATTCGAAAGATTGATGGAAACAGTACTGAAGGGACTCTCATGGAACACGTGTCTAGTGTATCTCGACGACATAATTGTGGTCGGCAGATCGTTTGAGGACCACGTGAAAAACTTGGAGGAAGTATTCCTGCGACTGAGGAACTCCGGATTGAAGCTGAGCCCTAAGAAATGCCATCTGTTCCAAAAGAAGTACGATACCTCGGCCACGTTGTCTCTGGAGAAGGAGTAGCAGTGGATGACCAGAAGATCAAAGCTGTTAAGGATTGGCCCATCCCAAAAGACATTCACCAACTTCGAAGTTTCCTTGGTTTATGCACATACTATCGCCGATATGTGCTGGGATTCGCCAACATCGCTAAACCACTGACCAAGCTCACGGAAGGCCAAACAAAGTTCCAGTGGTCCGAAGAATGTCAAGACTCATTCAGGAAGCTGAAAGGAGCTTTGATCAACGCACCTATACTGAGCTATCCCCTACCCAAAGGAAATTCATTTTGGATACGGACGCCAGCAACGTGGGACTTGGAGCTGTCCTATCTCAGATCCAGGAGGGACAGGAGAAGGTCATTGGTTATTTCAGCAAGACGCTTAGCAAACCAGAGCGCAATTACTGTGTCACCAGGCGAGAGCTGTTAGCTGTTGTAAAGGGAGTGGAACACTTTACAAGTACGTGTACGGAAGAAGATTCCTGTTGAGAACTGACCATGCAGCTCTCAAATGGCTCTTACAGTTCAAAAATCCTGAGGGTCAAGTAGCACGTTGGATCGAGAGACTCCAAGAATTCGATTTCGAGATCGAACATCGAGCCGGAACTAGCCATAAGAATGCAGATGCCTTGTCGCGAAGACCATGTCCAGATGATTGCTCACATTGCCGACGAGCAGAAGAGAAAGAAGCAACACTTTGTAGAACCGCGGCAATGGATGACAACTGGAATGACAGCAAGATCCAGAAAGACCAAGAGAGACCCGACCTTGGCTTAGTCGTCAGCTGGAAGAAGGGCAATCGAAGACCATCATGGCAGGAAGTCGCAGGTTACTCGCCGGCTGTTAAGTCCTATTGGGCACAATGGAACTCTCTTATTCTGGACAATGGGATCCTGAAACGTGTGTTGGAGGCCGATATTGGTGGGAAGACAGACGCCAAATAATTGTTCCCAGGAACAGAAGAGAGGAAGTGCTGCGGGAAATCCATGATGGAGTCGCCGGAGGACATCTGGGAGTGACGAAGACCCTGCAGAAAGTAAGGCAACGGTTTTACTGGGCCAATTGTCAAGCTGACGTCCAGGACTGGTGCAGGAAGTGCGCTGTATGCGCTGCTAGCAATGGACCTCGAATACGACCCAAGGCCCCGATGCGTCAGTACAACGTAGGCAGCCCGTTCGAGAGAATCGCCATTGACATCGCCGGCCCGTTTCCCGTATCCGACCACGGGAATAAATACATCCTTGTGGCAATGGACTACTTCAGTAAGTGGGGGAAGCCATCGCCGGCCCGTTTCCTCGCCGACGTCTTGGTGAAAGAGTGGATATGTCGATTCGGTATTCCAATGGAGCTGCACTCGGATCAAGGCAGAAATTTCGAATCCAACCTTTTCCAAGAAATATGTCTACTGCTGAACATCCGCAAGACAAGAACCACGGCACTACATCCGCAGTCCGATGGAATGGTGGAACGGATGAACAGGACGATCAACCGCCACTTGTCCAAGGTTGTCTCTGACCATCAAAGAGACTGGGACCAGTATCTTCATTTGTTCCTGATGGCCTATCGATCCGCAGTTCACGAGTCAACCGGTCAAACTCCTGCTAGTATTATAATGGGCCGAGAACTGCGACTGCCTTGTGACCTGAAGTTTGGGATACCGCCAGGACAAGACACTGCGGGAGAGGACTACGTCAGCAAACTTCGGCAGAGAATGGACGACATCCACGAACGAGTCCGGTTGAACATCCAGAGTGCCAGCGATAAAATGAAGAAGACCTATGACATCAAGGCCGACGCTGGAGGATTTAAGGTTGATGACCTGGTTTGGCTGTACAACCCCAAACGTCGTCGTGGACTATCACCAAAGTTGCGGAACTCGTGGGGAAAGGGCCCCTATAAAATCGTGAAAAGGATAAACGACCTTGTGTACCGAATCCATAAGCCACCCCGAGGGAAACCAAGGGTCGTCCATTTCAACAGGTTGGCCCTTACGCTGGAAACCATGACCAAGTTCGCACCCTCAAGCCACCGGAGGATGATATGACGTTCGAGAAGTTTATGTCCTTGTATTCAAACGGGCAGAAAGTTCTACATGGGGTTACTAGAGAGGAGTCACGAGACCTTTTCGAGGTGCCTGCTGACTACGCACTAGCGCACTGTGTGGCAGAAGATCTTCGAATGTCCAGGGGCATCGCCGTAGTGTTCTCCAAGAAATTTGGTCAACTCCAAACACTGCGGGGGCAGAATCCAGAAGTTGGTGGGGTGCTACAGTTGAAGAAAGGCCAGAGAAACATCTACTACCTAGTTACCAAGAGGCATTCCCAAGATAAACCGTCCTATGAAGATGTCTGGAAGAGTCTCACCAAACTAAGAGATACTATGGTGGACCAGAATCTGGTGGATCTAGCAATTCCAAAATTGTCCTGTGGTATTGATGGGTTGGACTGGAGAGTCATAAGAAGTATGCTGGAGGCGATATTCAGATCCAGCGGCGTCAAGATTTTGGTTTGCTGTAACCCTCTTCCACGACCGATCATGAAGACCGTGGAGTGTTACTTCCATCGAACTTCACGGTGCAGATATGGGGAGTCATGCAGATATCGTCACACTCCAAGGATGAAATTTCGGGACGAAATGTCTTTAAGAAGGGGGCAATGTAACGAACCTAGGCCGGACCTGTCGCCTCACATGTTGCCGTCGACAGCGATGAGATCATCCCCGGAGATGTTCGAGAACCATCCAGTGCGCTCTGCCGCGGAAGACAACGGTCAATATTGGAAACAATTGGAACACGCCGGTCGCCAACGGAAAGAATTCGAAACATCGAGAATGCTGTATCGGAGATAAATAGGCAACCCTCAAGTCTCAGAGACGGTCTGAACGAGCCCATACCATCGAGCTATACAGTGGCGTAGTAATATAAATTAAGTTGTAGATTAAGTGTTAAATAAATTAGTAGAACCAAGTTAAGTTTATTTACGTTACAATATGAAAGATTACCAGGAATAAACAGAGAAAATAGAGGAAATTCCAAGAGGTGGGAAGGGGTGAAAAGTTCGCCAAAAAGTCTTCCATTTGGATGTCCATGCAAAATTCGGAAGCTTAAGATTGAACCCAAGTGCAGTTTTAGATTTTTCAACTTAGCTGCTCCCGGGAGTTTTTGAATTTGTTTATTAGCTCCACCCTGAGGCCGGGCCCTACAAAAAAGTCTTCGACTCGGATTTTCCCGATGTAAAGACCATAACAAAGTGAAGGAACACAAAATTAAGCATATAGGAAACGTCGAATTTTTGCGATGATCGTTTTTGGGGCCCAACATTTTCAAAAATAGGTTTCGAGCAGTGCTCCTCAACCAAATCGTGTTCCGCTTTGTCAGATGATTACTAGTCACTTTCTGAACAAAATTATCATAACGCAAGACATATAGAAATCGTCGAAAAAGTCGATAGACATTTTTCCTTCCTACTGGAGTGGGCCCTTCCCGATTTCAAAAATATTTGGAATTTGGGGTTTTCGAGGGATGGACATTCACCTCACCAAACGGAAGACGTATGTGGGTCATCTCGTCTCGGAACCCGCAGCTCTCTAACTATAATTTAAAAGCCTGTGCTGGCTGCATCCACCGGTATAATCAACGTTATTCCTTTCGGTTACCATCATTATTATTTCTTATTGGATAAATAATGATGACACAAAAGAACGAATTCAACCGTTCCGTGCCTTTGTGAAAAATTTCGTCCCTCCATCTGGTCGACTGAAGCTGGCTTTATTCGAAATTCTTATTGCTGAAAGTCTGCAAATTGATTTCTCCGGCAGGGCTTTCCACCCCTAGTCAGATGGCTCTGATGGATTTCATTATAATTACATTTTTCCAAAGCGCTCCGACGATGCTTTATCGAGTTGAAAAAAGTTTACTTTATTTTAGCGCCGGTTTTAATTTTCTTTTGTATGAATGAATACGTAATTGCTATTTTATTTGCGCAAAGGGGACGTGTAATTCGATTTTCAACTTTCTACTCGAAAAAGCTTTCGTTATTCTGCTGTGCTAATTTCGGGCTTTTAAATTATCGTTATATTTTTTTTAGAATTTTTGTTGAGCGCTGCGTGAAATGGATTATGACTCAACAGTAGCGAACAAAGTTGATCTCAATCTGTTTCAGCTGAAATATATCATTCTAGAGATCAAGAGAAGCATTTTCAATTCACTAAGTACATGAAATAAGAAAAATGATTCAGAATCTTCATTCAAGAGATAGATAGAATTTGTATCTAGCGGAAAAATCATCGAAATCTCGTCAACGAATTAATCGATATCAACGAAAACGAAACCATAAAAATCATGAAAATCATCAAAAGCATCGAAATCAATGATGTTTTTGTCAAAATTTATGAATTCAAGATGGCGGCTTCGAGATGGCGACGTGTTTTGTTATTATAGCCCGATTCCATTCAAAATTGGTATATGTGATTTTTTTTGGGGTCGGAATTCAACAATTTTTATCAGAATTCAATAAGAGGACAGATTTCATGAATGACTAAAAAGAATTGAATAAAAATTATAAAAAAAAAGTTTTTATACAATTGCACTGAAAAGGAAAAAAAATGTTCGACCTAAATTATTCTGTGAGTAGCAGATTCAAAATCTTGCCGCGAATATAAAATAGGTTGAAAAGGGAAACATTCTCAGTTGAATATTCAATTGAAAATGTTTCCCTTTTCAACATGAATACCCAAGAGGTTATCTTGACGATGGAAGATAGTGACTAAAGTTTATCTTTCAGAAGCAGATGATTCCACATCTGATTTTATAAACATCCTGTTCATATTTTCAACAAATCCATAGAATAGGTGTTCTTGCGTGGCAAGATTTTATACAAGTTTATCTTGATTTTTTTTTATAATTTTTATTCTAATATCCTAAATCTATCTATCTATATATCTCTATAAAAGGAGCATACAAAGCAAACAAAAATTAGGAAATTTTCTGTTCTTCGAGAAAAGCTTTTCGAATAAAAGTTATGAAAATCAAAAAGCTTTATAGAACGATATTGAAATAAAAATGAAAGTTTGAGGTTTCTTTCAATATTTCTAAAGCCGCCTTCTGAAACTACTTGACCGAATTCGTCCATCTTTGAACTCATTCCGAAGTATTGACTCCAAAGTATTTTCGTGTCTAATTCAGTTCCATCCAGCTGAGAAATGTGACCTTCAGTTTGTCTACAAATTTCCTGAAGGGGAAGTTTTATAAAATATACCAGATAGGCACGTGAGTAGTTACTCCATGATTGGTTCGGGTAGGACATTGTCAGGTGGTAAACAAACAGTGTTTCATAATGATGAATACAGTAGTCAACTGTTAATAAATAATGGAGTCCCGCAGTGTTTTGGGTCCTTACTGTTCTTAATATATATATAAATTATTTACCATCATCCATGAATATTAATACCATTCTCTTTGCGGATGACACCACTTTCTCGATGAGAATAGATAGAAATGAAGCTGATAAAACTATTGAGAATATTATTGAAACGGCTTCAGATTGGTTCCGTGCTAATAAATTGAGTCTCAACAAAAATAAAACGGCGTCGATGATATTCTCAACCCCAAAATGTGATTCACAATCAATTAAATTCCTAGGCATCCACTTAGATAATACTCTCTCTTGGAGAACACATATAGGAAGACTAGCGAGTATATAGGTTATCGAGTATAATCTATGCAATAAGACATGTGAGACTGAACATAGGTAAAGAAGCTGCACTTCTAACATACCATTCATTATTTCATTATGTAATGACTTATGGTTTACTCAACTGGGGACATTCCTGTTACTGAAAGAATATATACTCCAAAAACGGGAAATCAGAGCTATAATAGGAATAACTCGGGTAGAGAACTGTAAGCCCTGGTTCATTGAACTTGGAATTCTCAATTTACTATATGTGAGGGAAAACATCACACAGTTCCAAGAAGTGGGCTCTAATCTTAACTAGGGTACTCGAAACATACAAAATCTTCTTATTCCCAAACACAGATTGACCAGCATAAGTCGTAACCAATTAGGCATAAAATTGTATAATAAACTTCCATTTCCCATGAAGCAACTGAAAATTAAATTACTACAAGACGCCCATTATGACGTCAATGATATTACCCCTGTTTGATTATATCATTTTAAATCTTGTCAATATTTCGTTATATAGAATAGTTGTAATGTGTGATTTAAATTATTATAAGTGTATACCTTATTTTCATTTATATCTATATCCGTATACATGTATAGTAGTATATCGCAGCTTTTATATGTTTGTATTTTTTTTGGCAGTTTATTTTATTTTATTCATACTTCTGACTTATCCAGACACCAAGGTGTACTTGTGACCAATAAAGATTATTATTATTGGAAGTTCTGATTCTGAATTCACACCGGACATCATTCAAAATGGAAATTTGACTAACTGTATGAAAGTTTTCAAATAAAAAATAAATAAAGTTTCCCATATGATGCGTACCATTGTGGACACACTGTATAGATAAATCGTGAACTTGGTGAAGGAATTAATTTCGAAATGTCTACTGAAATTGAAAATTTGCAGAAAAAATCCACTAATGTAGTGTCAAACTCCCAATGAGTATCGACACTTTGCATCGCTATTTTGAATCATGCTACAACTAGAAAACTCGAATAGAAAACACCCTATTATCGACAAGCTATGAAAAACACGATTGATTTTCCCGACGAATTGCTGATTACCGAACAAAAACAAAATGAACACTGGAATCTAATACCTTCCTCCCGTTTCATCGTTCTCATCGCATTACACAGCTCAATTTCCGCTCAATGAACAGGGAATCCATTGCATACTGTAGTTGTTTGATAAGCTTACGTCTACGAAATCTCTCGAATTATATTGCGATCGGAGAGAACTGCAGCTTACACCGTCTCAGAGACAAACAAAGCCGATACCGACTCGAAACGATCCATCATCAATGTAATCAGGATGAAATGTCATACGCGGATCACATCATTGAGCTAATTGCTCAATCATAAGATTATATATTCGACAATGCGAAACCGAGGAATCTGAGTGTGAAATTTCTCATCTAGGAGTTTCTTGGCGGCTCGGTGTGGGATAATCTAGAAGGGGTGTCTCAGGGTTCGATTTGAGGGGCCAATGTAATGAAATATCCAATAATAAGGCAATTACTCGACAAACGTAGGTAATTCTTACGTTATAATTACCTCGAATTTAACAATATGAAGAAAAAATGGAAGCAATTCAGAAGTCGAAAATTGGGCAATCAAGACATTTTGACTACTAAGTCAAAGGCATAAATAGGTAAAATTTCCTTCAGAATAGTCGACTGATGGTAAAAATTCAGTCATTTCTACCTAATTTAGGTGATAAGCATTACAATAAAACAAACAATCGAAGGTTAGAAGATGATAATAGTTTACTGTATATTGTGTATTTTAACTTACGTGCTTATTCGTAAAAGCTTTGAAGATGAACATGACGTATGAAGAAAGAACTGTCGAAAAACGTACAGCAGAGAATGATGTATGCAAGTGATGGTTTCGCATTCACATCTAGTTCGGATTTTATTTGCGATACAAACTTTCCTGTGATAACGTTGAATTTAAATTATGTAAAACAGGTGGGCCCCTTCAAAAATTCAAATTTGTATAGGAAAATTAATAAAATTAAGTGTACTTCCTCAACTTTTTTCGCCAAAACTAATATCATATACACCAATTTTTTTGCAATGGCTGAAACGGTTCAAGCCCAAAAAATATGGCGTCTATCCGATATGGGACCTATAAGTCGCATTTTTCTTAAATTCTAACATTTTTTCCTGACTTTGAAGTCCATTTTCCTTATCTTGGAATTTCAGAACCTTTCACATTATGACCGCGTGAAGTGGGAACATGATGGCACTGATCTTTGTACTTTGGGAAGTGTAGGTTCGGATTATATTCTAATTCTGGCAGCTAATCGATAGTAGTTAGTGGTATACCTGTACGGTTTATTAATTCTATTCAAATTTCCACTTGGCATTTTATAGATTTCTAAAATTCAACTCCACAATAAATTATTTGAGGAGAGTACTTAAATTGTATCATGTCATCCTCATCCGAATCAATTCGGGCTTCAATATTTGATAATAGACCAAGTTACTTTGAGGATTTCATTTCTGGTAACTTTGACTTCGTTGTAGACATTTAGTCTGGCCCTCATTATGGAACAGGAGGTATAAACTAGGACAAAAAATGCCCAAGCAATTTAATTGGTGCCAAAATAGGTAATGTAGAGACCTGTTTACTGACTTGTTTATTCCCTGAATGTATGAACATACATGAGGTAATAATTAGGTTAATATTTACTAGAAAGTTTCCCTTGAGAGTTCAAGTATTTTGAACCCATTTTGCTGGTCACCTTTAGGTGAAATTCAACCTAATAAATAACTCTATTGACTCATGAGGCTGTGAAAGTATATTTGAAGTTCATAACAAGTTATTTCATACTATGAACAGAGAGTTGACATCGGAGGTGAACTGAGCAATAGTATGTTCGTAACTTACGGGGTGCCGCAAGGGGCAGTACTAGGTCCACTCTTGTTCACACTATATATCAAGGCTTATTGAATCTCAACATAAAAGGATATCAAGCTTTGCACAGCTATATACTATGAATCGAAATCATGGGATACATTGAAATCGCTAGCGGAGAACGACTTTAAAATAATAGAAAAATGGTTTATACTCAATCTGGAAAAAACAAATTATCTGGCATTCACATCATACTCGAGTGGATTTCCTAATCTGGGACCGTTGAACATGTCCCCAAGAATACAATAAAAAAACTAAGATGCATGCTCTCAAGACTCAAATACCCAAAAGACTATCTTGACACTAAACATCTTACTGTAGTATACTACGCATTCGTACAATCACAGCTAACTTATGGAATAATAGGAGGGAGGTGTAAATGATACTCATCTTGAAAACTTGAACTTACTCCAGAGGTGGATTCTGAGAATAGTATTCGGTGAGCCACTCTTATTTCCCAATTATCAATTATACGTATTGTCTGGTATGTACGACGTGAGACAACTTTTCTGTGTGTCCATGCTCACCAATCTCAAAAAACACAAAAAAACTCCAGAACAAGTGACCCACAACTATACCACCAGACATAGATTGCAACTACTACCACGTTGTGAAAAAACAATAGGTGTGACTATCTTGCCCTCAGACTCTACAGCTTGATACCTAGCACGATAAAAAGGATAGATAATTTAAACTTATATAAAAAAAAATCAATGACTGGATTTCTAGTATTGAAAGAAATAATATACACGACTTTGTTAACCAGAAATATCAACTCTAAAACTGTATAAATGGCTCCATAATCCATATATATATATATATATATATATATATATATATATATATATATATAAGATCAAAGCATCTATTATGGAGTTGACATTTCTGGTTAACAAAGTCGTGTATATTATTTCTTTCAATACTAGAAATCTACTATTATATTTACCCTACTGGTATATGCATGCGTATACATATTGATGTTTATGTTATTTTATTATATTATTTATTCTGTCATTACTTACACTACCTTGTTATTATTACTTCTGTCATCATTACTTTTTATAGATATAGATAGTCCCCTGGAACTAAAGCTTCTGTGGTACCCCATGTTCATTTGCTATAACCTTTATTATATAAACACTCCTGTTTCTTAGTGAATAAACTTTTTTATTATTATTTATGAACTACGCCTATTAAGTTCATGTTTTTTTAAGGAGAATTCGTGATCTCAATAACGGTTTTCATAACTCTAATTATAACTCTGGAGTTAGTAGTTGAATGTAAAATATTTGGTCAGAAATTGGTAAAATCGGACCTTTCGAAGCCATTTTATCTCTCTGCTTGGTATAATTTACCTATAATGTTAGTTGGGAATATACATAATTTGGACGATTGAAAAACCTCTACTGCAGGGCCTACGTAAATCACCCTGAATACTTTGAAATATATTTGAGCCCAAGATTGTTCTCGAAACCTCCCAAGATTGTAAAGCTCGTCCAATATTGAAACGGCCGTTTGGTAGTTAGAGAGGGGGAAAACACGAGTGGACACGATTTGCTGTCGCAGCTTATGCTACGGCGAATCTTCACCAGTGTCTTGGCATGCAGCGTTTGAAAGGTTAGGTTTGTTTGATTAATAAATAGGTAGTGCAGTGATTATCTTGAATTCATGAGTTTTGACAAAAAATTCATAATCTCCGACCCCGAAAATGCCCACATACCAATTTTGAATCGAATCGGACCATAATCACAAAACTCGTCCGCCAAAAACTACGTCTCGTGTATGGCCTATACCAAATAATTTGGTACGCCTATGGAATTTCTATTAATAGCCACAGTTCGGGCATCTTCGAGAAGATGTTAGGGGAAGGCCAGAGTGGTCGTTTCAATATTGGACGAGCTCTACTCGAAACCTCACAAGATTGTACTCGAAATATCAATGCAAAATTACTTTCTTTGGGTTCAATTAGAAGTACAAATCCGTCATGGAAAGAAGTACTTCAGTTCAAGTATTCCCAGGTCTGACTGATCTTTTTTTTATTTCAGCAACAGAGGCCAGACCTCCCAAGGCTACTCCAACAAATGCACGCTCAACAGCTGCCGTCGCACGCAGCGCCACCTATACCCATGATGCCACACCCGAGTTTAGCGGGGGGGCCTCCGAGCTCAGCTGCCAGTTTGTTGGGCCTCTCCGGGGCCCTGCCCGCCCAACACCCGCTCTCCATGTTGGCATCGAAGCCGGACCTGCATCGACCCGACGACGTCAAATCGAATAGCGGTGAGTTATTGAAAACGAGGGTTTATTGAAAAATTCGAAAGTGAGCTTGTCGGATAAAGAATGGTCTGCCGGATTGTGGGGCTACGAGGAATATCAGCAGGATTTATATGCGGATGAGTGGGAATATGTGTGACGGAGTTGAGCGTTCAATCAAAAGGACTCAGTAACAACGTGCTTCTTTGAATTTGTCTGGGTTTCATTTTTATTCATGTTTAAATCGTAGCAGAGAACATCTTTTATTTGGATGGAAATTTGTTATAGACTTCCAGTAAGTGATATAATGCGCCTAACTTCAGAACCTCAACATATGACAAAACAATATGATGTAGCTCATAAATAAAAATATTGTATATTGATGCCTGTTCAATGTTTTTCTTGTCTCATTTCGTTTTGATTGAGGTGTTACATGTGTAGTCCGAAATACTATTTGAAATCTTGAAAATGTTATTTTTGTTCAATAAATTAATCATATTATATTTTCAATAATCCGTTCTTGTTGTTGTTCGCCAATTCTCTCAATACCCCGCCTTCAGAAAATAAAAATATTTTTCGTCTGAAAAAATTACGAAAAGTTTATCATAACCCTAACAACACAATTACATCCTCTGGGCATCCCAGGGACGTCCTTCATTTGCTACTGGGACGTCGCTGGGATATTCTTTGTCGGGACTTGGTACACACTAGGGACGTCCCAGGGACATCTACTTTCCACCGAGAAGGACATCCAAGGGATGTCCTTTTGGCACGTCCCAGGGATGTACCAAGTCCCGACAATGGACATCAAAGTGACACCCTAGGGATATCTCAGGGACATCCCTGGGATATATGGTACATCGCCTGGACGTCCTCAAATGTCCTTTTCTTCCATTCATTTAATTTTAAAAAATTTATGGAAAATATGGAAAAAATGAAATTCAAATAAGATTCTCAACACAAAACGGGTCTAATTCAGAAATTAATTATGTCAGACTGTGTAAAAATATGATAAAAAAACGACAAAAAAACTTATCCTATATATAAATTCAAATGACAAATAAATAAAAAAGACTAGGTGAATCAGTTGAAAATTGTACACATATTAGGGTGTTGCATTTATTGCAGGCCTTGCATTATCTTTTTCTCTGTGGCTTCTCTCCTTGGTCCTCCTGAAAAACTTCTGCAGAGTCTCCTCAAACTGTTTTTTTTGCCAACGGCTTCAGAAGATCCTCTAACAAAGATATCGCAGATTGAATTGACAATGAAAAAAATTACTTATTCAGATATCATGTTATAGCTCTTTTGGGATTTACAATAATAGATCAAAATACTCACCAAGTATTATTGCTGCGTGTTATGTTGTGTTTCAAGGCCCATTCAGTTAACTTTGAATTAATATTATCATTTGAATTTTCAACATTTTCATGGAAGTTCTCAACATGATAATTTTGAACTAGGTCTTCTCTTGATGTAGGGCTCAATTCTCCAAGGAAAGAACCATCAGACACATTTTCAGAACTTGATTAACACTGATCAACTTCAGGAATATTTTATATCTGAACTTGTAGAAGGTACTGTTATATGAATATCATCATTTACAGCCATTAATCGACAAGTAGAAGATTCTTCATTTTGTCTTCCAAGTTTTCTTGCCTTTTATAATATTTACTCACAGTATTTTTTCTCTCAAGCCTTGAGGATACCTTCCTCCTACGATCCATTATATTAATATGTACCTATAATAGATTATAATAATAATATAATAATAATAATTTTTTATTTCCTTAAGACAGTTACAAACCATATGGAAAAAGTCAGTTGCTTACATTCAAAATGTTTATATATCTACACACGTAAATTTTGAATGAAATAATACTAAAAAGATAAAATTGATTTCACAGCAGACTGCTACGACAAATATTCATCCAGTCTATAAAAACACTGTTCTGTCAAAAAGGATTTCAACTTATGTTTGAATGATTGTTTTGTGAAGCATTCTTTCACATTTGAAGGAAGAGCATTGTATATTCTAGGAGCCATATGACTGGGAGATTGGTGAGTTATTTTGAATTTTCCAAATGGAATTGAAAAATCATTCTTTTGTCTCGTGTTGAAATTATGATTTTGTTTGTTCCTCACATATATTTCATCATTATTGTCAAATACTAGCATACTCATCTCTGATATGACTAGACATGGCAACGTTAATATTTTCAGTTTTTTAAATATATCTCTGCATGAATCAGTCTGTGAAAGCCCCGTCATTGCTCGTAAAATTCGTTTTTGTGCAACGAAGATATCTTTTGCTAGGGTAGATAAACCCCAAAATATTACACCGTATCGTAATATATAAATATACTATAAACATAAATTCAGAATCGAATAACCATATTATTGGAACAATCAAGTCTTTGATCCAAAAGATTACATTCAATATTTTGATAATTTTTGTTTTACCAACCTTGAACTCAACTTATTATTTCCATTTCTCAACTATGATATACACAACACTATATAACTGATAAAATGTTTCAAATGCTCACAAAAATCATCAAATACAATAAATATCTTTTAACATCGAATAAAGAAAAGTTAGAAACTTGAACATTATGCAAAGTGAGGTTAACTTGTTGACAGATCACCAAATAATTCAAACAATGTTGCCAAAGCCAAACAGGACAAAACCACAGATACCGAAATGTAATTGTGTTTGGGATTTGTGTATAATTTGAGAATTTAGATTAAGGGTATATTATGCATAAATAATTTTCTGCTTGCGAAATGGACACATCCCAGAAATTTCTGAGATATATTTCCATTTTCTTAATAATTATTTTACAGAAAAGAAACAAACATTTTCATAACCAAATATTAAACTTTGAATTTTCAATGAACATTTTGAATACCAGGGACATAAATGGGACAACCTCTGGATATACCAGAAGGGATGACCTCTGCGGGACATCCCCTGGATGTCCCAATCATATCCTTGTACCGCGGTATATAAAAAGGACATACCTAGGACATCCCTGTGTTGTTAGGAAAGTGAGGAAAAATTGTATACACCATCGCTCGACTAATGCTGAAATAATTCAAATGCCGGTACATCCACTCTTGGTTCACAATGTGACAGTGAAATGCTAGTTGAGTGAACCACGTTGTCGCTTCATTCGGTATTGGTGGGATTTTCTCGCATTTTTTTTTTATCGATATGTGAATTGTGGAATAGTTTTCATGTGTACATTTGATGAGGTATGTGTGTCAGAAGGGCAATTTGTTTATTGTTCACCTTGGAGAAATCTATTAGTTATTATTTATTTCATTAAATGTCGTTTATTTGTTTTTATACGTAATAGAGATTCGGCGTTTTTTGCAGAGACACCATTTCTATGACGAGAATATGTAGAAAAAAGCCGAAGTGGATTGATAATTATCTCAACTAACAGTTTAAATACATATTTTTTTAATTGAATCATAAGAGTTAAAAATAGTACCAGGAAAGCGACTGTGCCCTCATACGGAAGACGATCCGTAGTTATATCCTGTTATGTTTCCTACACGCAACTATCATTGCCTAATTTGTTATAAACATTTTTGAGCAAAAAATCTTGTTTTTTTGTCATTTTTCGCTCGTAACATGAAAACTAATGAAGCGAATTTGATGCTCTCAATGGACGAATTGAAGAGGATCAAAATGCGAATATGAGCACTAGCATTACTAGATCGTATTATTAGTAACGGTTACAAGAGAAAAACGAAAAGATGAACACGATTTTTTGCTTTTAAATGTTTATAACAAATTAAGCAATGACAGTTGCGAGTATGAAATATAACAGGATATAACTACAGATCGTCTTTCGTATGATGGTCGGTTTGGTGTATTATACATTTTTTGGTCACTGGAGTACACTTTTAAACAAACTATGTATACATGTTGTTCACACAACTTTCACAAATAATTCAAGAAGCAATGGCCTGTTGGAAAAAGCCAACTCCATCAACCTTCCAAATCACCCCCCCCTGCATTGCCTCACAAAAATCCCATCCAGACCGTCGGATAAAATATTCTCATACCTTGAAATTTTCCTTCCAGCCAGTTTATCTCAATAATTCCCGTTGATCCCCAACCCTGCGCCGAATCCCTCCATTATGCCCCATCTCCCTGCACATCCTTACGTCGAATGGGGTGGAAAAGAGGAACATCTTTTGAATCCATCAGACAGGTCGTTCGGTATTTTATTATGAGCGCGGAGAGGAAGGCAGAGACGGCTCATGTTCAACGGCCCCGGAGATGGTAAACTACCGAATTCCAGATTGAACTCAAATAAAACACCAGTTAAAAAATAATATGAAACTGTACATTGATGGGTCTATTGAAGGTTGATATCTTGGGATTGTTTTTAGAAAGAGTAGTAGAACTAGAAGAATCGATGAATTCGCAAAATTTTCATTTTGTGTAGGTACTGAAAAGGGAAACATTCTCAATTGAATATTGAATAGAAAGATTTTTCTATGAATTGAAAAATCCAAAATAAAAATGAAGTTGTTTTTTGTGAATACCTAACAGAAAACAACTTCTTCCCCGGCTAAAGCGACGCCGGACATTGATCATTTCCAGACGTCATTTTATTGGGTAATTTCCTTGGTGAAAAACTTACTTGTTCCTGTGTAAAGAGTGTTAAAAATTTTTTCACCCGACATCGTATCATAGTTTGACTCACGTTCTATAGGGAGGGAGAAAACCCTGCCAGAAAACTCGGCGAAACCGTTAACTATATCTTGGGGAGCGTCTCGGACGGTGTCCCCGATAAGTAATCTATTCGGTATCCTGGAAGATCCATTTTTGAGTTGAACAAACTTCCAGAAGCTTTTGGGGTAAATGAAAACATTCATGGCAGATGCCATATATCTTAAATATAGTTGTAAACGGAGCTGGTGGCCGCGAGCGTTGGGGCGCTGACTGATGCTCAGATGGTCCGGGTTCGATTCCCGGCACGGCTACTGAAATAAAAATGTGTTTCGTTGAGAGGGAGGAGATAGGTGACCAACCGAACATTCTTGGTACCTAGATATCAATCCTTCGGACTGTCCATGATTACCAGCCGAGTAGTGCTTCGGATGACACTTGAAAACCTAAGGTCCCCGTCTTCTTAACTCACACAAGTCTCTGACTTCCGAGGGTTGCTTTGCAACTAAGTTGGCGGTTAAAAACACTTTTAAACACATTTTTTTTAAATTATTTATGAGTTATTCTAAAAAAGACCAAACACCGTGGGATAAACAGACACAACGTCAAAATATAAAAATACAAAATGCATTTCGTAATAAAATATCATTTTTACATCTCGCATACAATGATTGAGATGCAAATCAATCCTCTGGAGTGTAGAAGTATTTTCACGTACGTAAGTAGTTTCTCAACATATTTTCTGAATTGCTTTATATCAATAATATATGTTGTTAATATTGGTGAATGAACTGGGATCCTTATGTTATCCAATCTAAATCCCATTTGAATGTAATTAGGTTTTTTTTAAAAATTTTCACGTACGTAAGTAGTTTCTCAACATATTTTCTGAATTGCTTTATATCAATAATATATGTTGTTAATATTGGTGAATGAACTGGGATCCTTATGTTATCCAATCTAAATCCCATTTGAATGTAATTAGGTTTTTTTTAAAAATTTTCGGTGTCAGCATATTTGCGTCACACCAATTCTTTTTTTATTTCAATAGGAATACTGTAGTGTCGTCTACAAATAATGTATAGTTTCCAGATATTTCAAAGGCTAGGCTATATCGTTAATATAAACTAGAAAGAGAATAGGGTCTAAAATTGACCCTTGGGGGACTCCTATATTATAAGTATCTCTCATTCCACAATGATATTGGAATCTCATATGAACAACTCTTTTCTGTTCCAGAACTCTCAAGTATTTCATAAAAGGTTTCAATGTGTTACTTGTACTGTACTGTGTTACTGTTTTTTTGCTAATATCGACAGCAACTTGGATGCCAATTTGTTACCAATCTCTTGGAGTTGATTCCATTCATAGAAAAGGCTTATTTCCAAAGGTATGGTTATAGATGTTGTAATTTCTTCTAGAATATTAGATACAAAAGTTATTTTCAGCTTTGAAAAACCAATAAACTATTCTAAACGTATATCCATCCATGATATATACTTGGGGCTAGACACATTACGATAGTCAAACCACTAACTGGCAATGAAGTTAATCAAATTACCATTGTCGGATATTTTCAAGCATATTCTCAAGCCTCAATACGTACGGCGCCTTTGGATTGTGATTTTCATACTGTGCAATACAAACCTTTTTTCACCGTCTTAAGCTACATCTTTTTCCATTCATAAGACTGCAAAAATTACAGCCAGGTGACTTTTTTCGCAGTGTAAACTTTTGCGAGGATTTATTACTCAAAATACAAGAGCACGCCGGATTCTTGGAAAACATAATTAGAACTGAAGCAAAATTCTGTAGGGAGTTTACAATAAGCGAAATCGGTATTTCTGGGCTTCTGAAAATCCTCGAAGTTGAAAATCAAGTACAATAAATGCGATTATGGTAGAAAATATGGATCCCACTCCAACAAATGGATAGTGCCTTTCACTTTGATCTCCAAACAGGATTATAAGAAAAATACATATTCACGTACAAGGGACACAGGATCCAAATGCATAATGCAAAAACAAGTCACAGGTCGTTCTGTCATTCCGAATTGTTCGTGAGTGATTTTGCGATACATGTAGTTGTTATTTTATTGACTGAAAAATAGTTGCTAATTCCTACTACACAATATCCTATCCCGTCTTTGGTATCTTCGCCTTTTTCTTGATTTCAACAACAAAACACATTATGATATGGGTTTCTGTGCTCCTCAATACGTTTTATTCCCTTGAATTTTCTCCATTATAGTTGCTTTTGTTTTTCACTGGTGATCTTTCTTGTTGTTCTTGCAGAGCCCGTCTCTGGAAAATCGAACGGAAGTCAGTCGTATGAAAGACTATAAACAGGATGTATTCCAAACTTTATAAATGATAGCTTATTTTACGATATAATAGGAAGGATATCGTACAGGAGCTTTTATTGTCACATGTTGTTATTTCAAGTAGGGGTATTTCGTGAGTACTTGTCATTCATAGTTGAATGGCTCTGGAAACTTACTTATTTTTTCTGCGATATTTCTCAAAATGAGCAAGACCAATGCTTGATTCTGATATGACAAAATTTTCGCCGGACTCGGAAGTTATGCAATTATACTAATTTGATATGAAAAATATATACACTTTTCATCGAATTCCTCGTATGAAATAACTGATTAGTACACATGAAAAGAAATGTTTATACCAAATTAGCTGAAAAAATTCGCCTAAACATTGTTAGGATCAGTTTTTTTCTTCAATCTGAGTCAAAATTTCCAAAAGGGGACTTTTAACCACGAGAAAAACTATTGTGATATCGATGTTCTAGCAAGAAATGGGGAAAAATTTTAATTTTTAATGGAAAAATCTATGTTAGAATTCTGACCACCTAGTACTATTCAAGGTTTTCTCAAAAATCTTCGTTTTGATTAACCCTGAACGAGTATAACTTTTTTAAACCATATTGAAAACATTTATGGAAATAATGTTTCAAGGAAAACATACCAAGTGTTTCACAATTTAATTTTATCAATTAGATGCTTACTTCACAAAAGTTGATACTATTGTGCCTTATTTGGGAATTCATATTAAAATTTTCTAATTGTTTTTCTGTCTCTATTTTCTCGGGTAATTAATTTGATTACTGATTCAACTGTGATTTTTTATTCGAAAGGTAATGAGAGAACGTGTTATACTCAAGCCTAACAATGATCCTTTAATTTTTGGAAGCACCAAAATGAGAAAGGTAATTTGTAATGTCAACAAAACATGGATTACAATAATACCAACCACTTCCAAGCATTAATTGGTCAATTTTAGATGAGTAGTTCAGCTGAATTAGAATAGGTTGTGACCTGTGCTTTCGCAGCAATTGAGGTGAACCAAGTTGTGTCCTTTTCTTTTTACTAAAATAGTGATTGAATTGCGAGCAATATCGTTTGCTAGGTTATCGAAGTTTGGATAACTTGTATACTTTCGCGATACCACTCTAGCTGGAAAAATGTGTTAGGTCTTTTCACGACTCGTTAAATAAAATTATTATTAGTATAGCTAACAAGTCTTTGCTACTTTAACCTGTAAAAAGTATTAATCATTTGAGAATAAAGCACAAACTTTCACATTAACAATTAAATGGATTAAAAGACACAATGCTTTGGAAAACCAAAAAAAATTTATAGGTTCTCCGAAAATGTTTTACTACTTGTATCGCTGCGATATTTTCTGACATTTCTAGAAACCAATGGAAACTTTCAATTCAAATCATTCATGTACGTTTTTGGCCAATCAAAACATTATTATAGTGGGAATATTCTACCTAGAAAATTGCCGCGGGAATAATTTGAATTATTTTGTTTTTATGACAACGTATATTTTTAATTTGACGTCTGGTATGAATAAATCAAAACCGATTGAGTACATTGTATCATTGTGCGAGGAAATGTGTTTATGATCGTAACATCAAAAAACAATCTATAGAATACCACACGAGAGTTCGACAAAGTAGAAAATAATTCTCCATTTCTTTCTCAAACTTGTTGCCATTTGGTGTCCGAACATGGCGGAAGTTGAGGCAAATTCTAGATTGAAAAAGCCTATTGACTCTTACTATAGATCCCCAGAGGCACTTCGTTCTGAAATTTTTTGGTTATATTCATATTTGATTTACTAACATATCCCTAGTTTTCTATGCTGTAGGTCCATAAATATTTCAACATTTATTTGAACACGAGTTTTCTGACCGTTCAAACATCAGTGTTGTGGTACTACTACAGCTAGATATTATATGGGTGTTTTTTCGAGAAATTTCCACGAACTGACTTAGTTTTGCGCAACGTGATTCTCCAATTTCAATAATAATGATATTTATTCGTCGACAATTTAACAATTCCACTTAAATCTCTCTGACCAATAAATATGGGATTACCACAGAAGAACTAACCTGTGCGTGAGATGGGTTATTTATAGCTCATAGTAGTTATGAAAATGAATAAGTTTACAAAATATTGATAATAATAAAACATAAAACTCTCACGTGGAAATAATCCAGGACGTGAGATTGGTTATACATGTAATAAAATACTAGAATTAAATTTGACCATCCATGGATTTTGTTTGTTGTTTTTTGGCGGTTTCCAGCTGACTCGTCGAGTATTTCAAAATATCCATACTGTCTTGACGTTTTGCATTTTGGTACTTGAAGTGAAGAAATGGCCCTGAAACGCTACCTTGTGGCACTCCTGCTTTGATATCCCTGTTCTGGCAGTAATTTTTACAATTTGTTTTGTAATGCTTGCAACCAGACTTTCATGAAAAAATATTGTCAAGCAGATTTTTCACTGTGGTTGCGAAAAACGCCTCTTTCTCCCTCTACCAGCTGTGGTGGTTAAATAAGCTCTATAAACATTCCCACTTAGCATGTGGAAACGCTCGTTTCCTCCAACAGATTCGGAGAGTTGCCTTAAAATTCACTCAACACCACTTATTTGCTTTCTGCTTCGACACTCGGAATGCGAAACGAGAATCATTCCATATTATTTCCAGAATTTCCATCTCCGCGCTAGAACGCTCGTGAAATTTCAAATCGGGTGGAATAAATTTGGGCGTTGGAATTGTCGGCATTCATGGAAGTACGCGGGGTCTTAGCAAAGGTCAAACACGCTACACTCATCGCATTATGTTGTTACGATTTGGGTTCTACTCAAACTTGGGGAATACTTTCATTAAAATTGAAAATTAGTTTTCTGGACTCATTCAGATCAATTTAAAACTTATGGATCCGATGAACTATGGTCATTTCAAAGATTATTTGTCAACCATTTAATCGAATATGAGTATGCTTGTAATAATAATATTTATTTATTTCAAATAATAATGCACGTACATTGCTGTAGACCCCCGATCATTTATAATGGCATACATATTTTGAATGAGAATTATCGTTTTATTTCATTCTAACATGTGGTAGCCATTCAAAATGCGTTCCCATAATTTTGACCCTGTGATCTATCTGATTCTCAATATAATGTCGATGTTCGTCTTGGCGCACTTTTAACGGTCTTTTACCAATATAACTTTTACCACAAGAACAAGGTATACAGGGTGAGTCAACAGAATTCCCGTGGTTCATATTGCTCCTTAATGTATCACTATTTCGATTTCTTATATTTTTTTGTCAAAGGGACCAGCTAAGACCACCTTCCAAAATGACTTACATTCATACAGGGTGTATCATTGATGCGTGGCTAACTAAAGTTGTTCTTTTTCAAATGAAACACCCGGTATATTTTCATATATTCCGATCGGCTGTTCCATTGGCTGCTCAACGATTTTTTCAATTTTGAATTCCGTTGCGGCGTTGCCGAGTTATTCAAAAGAAATCTATTTTGTAGACTTCTTTTCGAAAAATTTCCTATTTCACATTTTGAAATATTTAGTAAATATAATTTGGGGAATCGTTGGTCGATATGATGATGTTCATTGAGAATACCAAGAATTTGGAATAAATTGTACAGGATGTTCGATACAACAACACAAACTTAGGCATTTTCAAACATCGGTATTTTGATTTTTTCGAATGGAACACCCTGTATATTTTTATTTGATTCAAGTCATTTTTAATGACTCTACACTTTTCATCCCCGACGTTATGTACCTTAAACAACCTGTTTCCGAGATATTCTGGTTTAAAGGAATTATTCAATATCATATCAACAATTCTATAGATTTTTTTATCTACATGTTTGTTCATAGAAAATACTGATACTGAATGATGTTTCAATTATTTTTTTCCATCTTCAAAAGCATTCTTGGCAACTCAAAAGAAATTTTCAAATGTAACTATTTTTTCTAGTTTAGTTATCCATGACTACCGCTGAAAAAATGACTATCGGAATTTGTAAATAGAGGTAACTGTCAAACTACAATCCAGTTGTGTTAAAAATCATTGTGGCATTATGAATTATCGTTTAGAAGACATGGTTAAAATGGTGTATGCTTTGGGGGAAAGTGATGGCAATTGCTTACTGGCATCTAGATTATACGAACAAAAGTTTCCTGAGAGAAGACATCCAGACCAGCGAGCATTTCGAGACCTCAAAACAAGATTTGAGGAAATCGGAAAAGTATTTTACAAAAAGTTTGAACGTGCTTGTCCTGTAACGAATGATGAAAATACTCTTGATATTGCATTAGATATTACCGAGAATCCCCATGTGAGTACACGTATTTTGAGTAGGGAGTTGGGAATATCTCAAAGTAGTGTTTCTCGGATGGTAAGAAAATGCAATTACCATCCATATCATATGCAGTTAACGCAAGAACTGACTGAAAGAGATTTTCCAAAGCGAATGCGGTTTTGCCAATGGGGTGTAGATGAAATCAACCAAAAACCTGATTTTTTTGAGTATGTTCTATTTTCGGACGAAGCCACGTTTCACAACAATGGCCATGGGAATCGGCATAATAGGCACTATTATGCAACTGGAAATCCTCATTTTGTTAGATATGTCAATCACCAACAACGTTGGTCACTGAATGTTTGGGGGTATCATTGGACGACGTGTAATTGGGCCCTTTTTTTTCAACGGTCATCTCAATGGAAGAAAATATCTAAGATGCGAAGTCAGTTATCAAATTTATTAGATGATATTCCATTGGCAATAAGGCAGAGAGTGTGCCTACAACAAGATGGCGCGCCTGCACATTACCACACTGATGTACGGAAATACATTGATAATGAATTCCGTGAAAAATGGATAGGTAGAGGAGGGCCAGTTCAGTGGCCTCCAAGGTCACCGGACCTCACAAAAAATTTTTTTTCTATGGGGATACATTGATTGGGTTGTCTATCAAACTACGCCTACAACTCCTGAAAATATGAAAGCAAGAATTCGTACTGCTTTCAGATAAATTTCAGAGGACATGCTGGCACATGTGGATACTAATTTTCGAAACAGATTGAGAGTGTGTATTGGTGAAAATGGCAGCCACATTGAACATTTGCTGCATTAATTATTGTTATTTTCTGTTAGATTCGAATAAATATGATTTTTATGCAAAGTTTAATTCCAAATAGGATACCAAAGGCGAACATTGTCAATATTTTCTGTGGAAAAATATCCATCTTTTGGATGTAGAATATCTCGGAAACGAGTTGTTTTAGGTACATGACAGGAGGAATGAAAAGTGTAGGGTTATTAAAAGAAGTTGATTTAAATGAAAATATACAGGGTGTTGCTTTAGAGAAAATCAAAATACCGATGTTTGAAAATGGCTAAGTTGGTGTTGTTGTATCGAACATCCTGTACAATTTATTCCAAATTCTTGGTATTCTCAATGAAAATCATCATATTGACCAACGATTCCCCAATTATCTTTACTAAATATTTCGAAATGTGAAATAGGTAATTTTTCGAAAAGAAGTCTACAAAATAGATTTCTTTTAAATAGCGCGGCAAGGCTGCAATGGAATTCAAAATTGAAAAAAAACGTTGAGTAGCCAATGGAACAGCCGATCGGAATATATGAAAATATACCGGGTGTTTCAATTGAAGAAGAACAACTTTTGTTAGCCACGCATCAATGATGCACCCTATAGGAATGAAAATTATTTTGGAAGGTGGTCTTGAAAGGGGTCCCTTTAACAAAAAAATATAAGATACGACATAGTGATACATTGAGGAGAAATGAACCACGGGAATCCTGTTGACTCACCCTGTATTGTATACAGGGTGTTTCTTAATAACATGCTAATATTTAAGGAGATTATTCTTGGGTTCATTATGAGAAAAAACTTCATATGAACATGTGTCTTAAAAGTCTTAACTTTTGAACTACAGGGGGCTAATATTTTAAGAAAAAGTCTTTTTTTTAGGATAACTTTCGTATGACCCTAGATATTTTCATGAAACGTGGTATGCATCTTCTATGCATCAGAAGGTATTTTCCGCTGTACAACAGAATTTTTTATTCCAGTGGCGTTCGTGCTAGATTTGCACTGAATCATTTTAAAGAGAAAAGTGATACGCCACTGCTTTTTCTTAAGGTAAAAATTATTTTTGAAATCCTTATTCCTTTCTAACGTACGCTTTCCGCTTACAAAAAATAAAATTCATTCATTTGCATCTCGCTAGACCGGCCACTTACGAGAAAAAACAATTCATGTAACTTTTAGCCCCGGTATTTTCACCTATGGTTATATTAGGAATAAATTAACCAATGGTTAGAATATGCTATTGTTTAACGTTTATTGATAAGCAAAATCACATTCTAACATTGGTTAATTTATTCCTAGTTTAACCAGAGGTGAAAATACCGGGCCTTAAGGGAATAATTTTTTATCTGTAAAATTATAAAATTGAAGTGATCTAAATACATTTTGGAATGCTCGAGTGGTTATTGCCAAATAGCAACAAGTTTGAGAAAGAAATCTGGATAATTATTTTCTACTTCATCGAAGTGTGTGGTATTCTATAGATTATTTTCTGATGTTACGATCATAAACACATTTTCTCGCACAATGATACAATGTACTAAACCGGTTTGATTCATTCATGACAGACGTCAAATTAAAAATATACGTTGTCAGACAATAAAAACAAAATACCTCAAATTATTACCGCGGCAATTTTCTTGGTAGAATATTCCCACTATAAAAATGTTTTGAATGGCCAAAAACGTACATGAATGCTTTGAATTGAAAGTTTCAATTGGTTTCTAGAAATGTTAAAAAATAATCACTATAATGTTTTGATTGGCCAAAAACGTACATGAATGATTCGAATTGAAAGTTTCTATTGGTTTCTAGGAATGTCAAAAAATAATCAGTTAAAAGGGAGCGAAAAAACGCTTGTTATACACCTATATTATTTTATTAGTTTTCCAAAGTCTAGGTAGAATATTCCCAACATAATGTTTTGATAGGCCAAAACGTACATAAATGATTCGAATTGAAAGTTTCCATTGGTTTCAAGAAATGTAAAAAAATAATCACTATAATAATGTTTTGATTGGCCAAAAGGTACATGAATGATTTGAATTGAAAGTTTCTATTGGTTTCTAGGAATGTTAAAAAATACTCAGTTAAAAAGGACCGGTAAAAATGCTCGTTCTAGGATATATCGCAGCGATACACGTAGTAAAACATTTTCGGAGAATTTATATTATTCTATTAGTTTTCCGAAGCCTTGTGTCTTTTGATCTATTTAATTGTTAATGTTAATGTAAAAGTAGCAAAGACTTTTTAGCTTCACTATTAATAGCAAAAGCTTGTAAAAACTGACGAAATTGCTAGTCAACAAATTTGAAGCCCGGTCCACGATTCAATTCCTATGCCCCCGATTAAATTGACGAAACTTTTATAGGGCTACTAAATTTCACGGCCAAATTAAAGATATTCGTCATTAATAAGATAATGGCGTGTTATAAAATCTGCTGAGTACTCTTGTTTATGAGATTCTGAACAGCTTTTCTTTAATTGCGTTATTATTAAATCGCGACGATAAATTCCTACCCTAAATAATAATTGCCAAGGGTAAATGAAAGGAATGGCCAATAAAAGAGGTTTATTTGAGTTTGTGGGTTGCTCCGTTTTATGTTACCCGCTTTCGAGAAATAAAATGAATGTTTCTGTTCTGTGTTCTCCGAGTGTGTTCGTTTTAATCATTTGGTACGTTGACTGTTATAATGGGTACGTGTTTATAGGTCTGTTCTTGACTGCAATAAATCCGACTGTCATCAATGAGTCCTCAATACGCAGAAATCATAAACTGTCAAATTTGGTTCAGTAACAGAAGGTGTCTGAAGGACTAATTCTTTTCCCACTTCAATGTGGTTTTAATTTTACATTTTTTGGTGGAGCGATAGTTTTTTTTTAGACAATCTGTCATAAAGTCTCAGAAGATTTTGTTGAGGGATGTTACAGTGTCTTGGTGTTTCAATCAACCTGATAATTTTCATGTGGTCTGCAAATTACAGATAACTATACTGTCAATGATATCACCAATGTCATTGATAAAACATTAAAATGATGAGTGGTGCTCCGAAGAGCACCACTTGTGGCTTCAAAATCATAAGATCTATGACCTCTGTATTCTACAACTAGTAGAAAATGATGATTCTTATTCCATGAAAAATTCCCTGATCATCCAATAACTCGAAATTATTTGAGATAACTCGTTGAAAAATTCAAGCTGACCGAAAATACATTTCGGAGGAGACGGAAGTTTCGGTAAATTGCCGAAATGGTTGATCCTCAACAAAGTACCTCACCTGTAGCAAATACGATTGACGTCTCAACATCGACAGTAAAAAAAGTTGTTAATGTTCCAACTCTCAGAAGACAACCCAGACCGAAAGATAGAATTCTGTAAAATTATGATGGAAAAGATGGATGGGAACCGCAATAACATTAGGAATATTTGTTTTTCAGATGAAAGTAATTTTTTTAGCGGAAACATGAATACATAAAATGTGCGGTACGTGACACAAATCCCAATATCTTTCGAAAAGTTCACACACACAGTTCCCACAGAAACTGTATGTGTGGTCGGGAATTCTAGGGAACCATACTGTAGGTCCTTTATTTCTGGAAGAAATATTAGAAGAAAATAAGAACTAACTCCAGGAACACATCACTTTTCAGCAAGACGCGGCTCTTCCCCACTTCTAACGTCAAGTTCGAAAGTATCTGGATGTAACATACCCTTTGGAGATGGATTGGACGTTGTGGACCAATCCAATGGCAGGCACGATCACCAGACCTCACACCTTGTGACTTCTTTCTGTGGGGTTACGTCAAATCGAAAGTATATGAGCCACAATCGGACTCTTTGGAAGAACTGAAACAACGAATAACACGGGAGTGTGCTGGTATACCATCAGATATGTTACATAATGTTCGGGGATAATTTTCAAATGGAATATTTTATTGACAAGAAGCATTATGCGGACATTTCGAACACCTAATTCGTTAAGGTAGTTGTCGTGAAATACACTTCCAATCAGATTGCGTTTATATTTATACCACTTTTAGTTAACATTATGCAAAGTTTAACACGCAATCCCTATAGTGAGCTACCGCGGACACCACATTTCAAGGCATAACTAAAAACCCTCCATTCAGATCTTTTTGAAAAACTCGTATATTATTAAAAGGTAAGTAACAAATTTTATAGAAAAATTAAACCCGCGTAGCCACACAGTTACATAGTTATTGCCTTAAGAAGTTTCCAAATTATTGCATATGAGAAGTGCAAGAGGGGGAAGGCTGAGAATCGTGGCAACATCACAAGCGAGCGCTCGTGATTCAAATAAGCGAGAGCGCGAGGGTCTCACTGTTTTGAATTGAACTGGGTTTTGAAATGCACATATTCATGAATAATAATTGTGAACATAAACAAAAATGATTCAGATTTCTAACAGGCTAATGAAATATAACGTATAAATCTACAAAAAATATAAACAACAATGAATATTTTTTCCAAGTTCTTGTAAAAAACAAAAATTTGTTGAACTATATTTAGGGAAAAAAGTGGTTCCTTATTGCACTAGTGTAA
This sequence comes from Gonioctena quinquepunctata, assembly GCA_018342105.1. Classification (NCBI taxonomy): domain Eukaryota; kingdom Metazoa; phylum Arthropoda; class Insecta; order Coleoptera; family Chrysomelidae; genus Gonioctena; species Gonioctena quinquepunctata. The sequence continues at coordinate 200,796 of JAFIRS010001669.1, read as the reverse complement.
TAAACTGTTCATTGCACTCATCTGTCATTCTACTACAGCGTTTTGTGATCATAACAAACATAATTGTTGAAATCGACGCCATTTTTAGTCCATTTTCTGTTATATTGTATTACCTTTTGAACAATTGCATATTTTATATTATTTACAATTATATTTATTGCATAATGGATTACGGAATTACTAGAAAATGCAATTTATCAGAAATAAAGTTTAGTTGAATTGGTCCTAACATAGGTATTACCTCCTAACTTTCTCAATGCAAATCGATGGTGCTAATTGATCATTGAATATTCTGGTATTAAATTACACTTTCCATTTTCCCACACTTAGTGCCACCTAAATAAAGATTTTTTTATTTTTGCATGAACGTACAAAAAATATTGTATGCAACTCGTGCAAAAAGTGTTCATTGCACTCGACATGTCGTGCAATAAACACTTTTTTTTGCACTTGTTGCATAAATATCTATTATACTAAATAATCACATGATTGACTAAACATTTATTTTCAAATCATTTTAGTTAATGTTTATCTATTTTTAGTAACTCTAGGTTTTCCATTCTCCAATTTTCCAGTTAGGTGATTAATCACAGCTTTTTTCAATGAATCCCGGGATATAACATTTTCAAAGGCATTCAAATTAGGTAAATCACAAGATATTCTTTCGTTCTCAAGTCGCTCTGAAATACATTCTTCATATGATTTCATGCATGTTGATATTTCTGACTCTTTACCACTGAAACGAACTAATTTTTGCAAAATTTGTACATCATACATCGCTTTGTGGGTTTCGAACTCATCACAACGGATACTTAAAATTGATGCAAGTCCTAAATGTTTTTCTTTTAGCACATTCTCCAAACTCAAAACTTGGTGGTAGTTCCGACACTTCAAAAGTATCCCAAGTTCTTTGAGATTTACAATGCGATTTCCTCCACACACATCATTTACGTTGTTTTCTGTTCATATTCCGAGCCTTACACAGTTCAGATAATTTATTTTTAATTTTTTCAACTTTTGCTTTATAGCAAACCTACCATTTTTTGCGCGAAATCTATCCATAGCTGACTGCTTGTTCATAAGAGTATCTTGAACAACTAAATGCGAGCCATCGTTGGATTGCGACGTTGCCAAGAGTCCAGTCATGGCTTATTAGCTGTATCACGCATGCCAGTTGCGTTTCTGAGTGTACAGTTCCCTTAAAAAATATCCCTCTAATTCAGCGTTAGCACATGTATCGCGTCCTGCTACAATCGAGCCTAATTTTTGACACTGTTTGTAGCGCGACAACTACCTTAATTGACAATAATTTTGCTTCTTATTCTCAATGAATAAAAATCCTGCATAAAAAATAGTATTGGAATTTGTTATGCTTGACATTTCAAATGCATATTGTAAAAAAATGTATTGACGAAATAAAAAAAATGGTGGAAAAGAGAACTGAATTATCCGTTCAACGATGTTCCACTTAACCCCCCCCCCCATGCTATTTGAAATTTTAAAGTTGATGTGCCCCCTCCCCGCGTCATCTATCGATAATTCGCAGAATTATATTATAATTGTTCACAAATGTCTTCAATAAAACGGTTTGTTATTACTTTAATATCAACTTTCTTAAAATTAATTTAATTTCGTGGAAATAAAAAAACAGTATTTTTATTAGAGAATGCTTAATAATATTTTTATAGGATCGCGTGAAAGGAAAAAAATGCAAAAAATAATTGCTAAATAACTTTTCTAATTTTTCATAACAATAATGTTTTCTTGCATCATCATACTAGTTTCCATGTGTGTTTCTTCTTTCCAATATTGGCCTGGGTGAATGAGCTGAGTACCTTGCTCCACGCCACTGGAAATACCACCCCCAACTTCTGCTTCCGCTGTTCTAGTTGAGCAACGCAAATTCTTCCACATTTTGATCAATTTGTAAATCGTATAATCGCACTAGCCAAGCATCCATAAATTCTCCTACACCGGAAAACTACTGGAAATTGTCAGCACCGCGAGTTTTATGGCAAAGGAAACAATTTTATGGGCCGCGAACTCCACAATATGAACAATAAAACCGTGAAACAAGACCAAAGCAGAAGAAAACTGAAAATTGAACGCGATATATTTCGCTCCCTTCCATGGTTGTCGCATGGCAACGATTTCTGTGCAAGGCTTCTAGTGTATGGTGGATGCCAGAAATTCTATTTACGTTACATACAGGGTGTTTTCTAAGGAGGAGAAATGTAAATCGTGGTATACCCCAAGAATCACTGCTGAGACCGTTGGTTGTGATCATTCACAGATATTGAGGCAACAATTGATGACCTCGGCACTATCTTATAGAAACTTGGTTTTCGTGGGATTAGTTGGTCTATCATAAACTACATCTCGAATTGGATACACCATAACCTAAGTCCCATGTTGTTCTTTGATGTTAGCAACCAGTCCACACAAAAGAAAACTATACCATTAGTAAATGAGGTATTGAGATCTGCTAATATAGATACAAAATGAATCTCACAAATTTTAACTCATTTGAATATAGGTTTATCACAAAATTTCTTCATATTCGATAGCAAATATCTTCATAAATAATCTGGAAAATAAGTATATTATGAATAACAATAATATTGAAATTCTTTACTGGTACATATATGTTGGGGATTGTACCACTTGCTGAAGAAATCAATGAAATTCATATTTTGAATCAATTAGCTCACAACAACTCCAATTCTATCAATTTTCTCATTTAAATATACAAGATTAAACTAGCATGTCCTAACACAACAGAAACATATATTTTGATATATTTGTTGGAAAATAACATTTTCCAAAATTTAGCCAAATGTAGGCTAGACGTATGTAGATATTTGATTGATACAAAAGACAAAATGTATCCATAAATGTGGAACTTATATCGGTAGATTTTGTAAATCTCTGAATGTCATAAACGATCACCTAAACACGAACATTCCTCGTTTGGTCATCACATAAAAGTTAACAAACATAAATTCAGCCCCAATATTAATTGACAAATTTTGCATAAGCAAAGAACTACAACAGATTGGATTTTTTCTGGGACCTACATAGTGAAAACGAATGACTCAACAATAACATTTGTCTGAATAAAAAAATATATTTTCCATTACACAGTTATTTGAAATTAATTCAGGAACATCAAAATGGTTCATCACTATTCGAAAAACTCGGATGTCTTTTCCAACTCTCTTTCATTACAAAATTTCTTGTGGTTCCGAAACAAAGTAAATAATCGACACACTGTAAAATGGTTGCAGTTTGATAAAGATTATGTTTTATCTTAAATTCATTTTTATTTTACACTGATTGTAATATAATTATACATCTTAACTTTTTCAACATTGTAAATATCTACACTTTATGGATTCCTCTGGTTTTTACCTGACCAGTTACAGATACTTGATAATTATTTACGAAAATTTGACTTCAGAAGGGATCAAACAATGATCATTCATCTTGTATTAATTTATTTTTAAGGCAAGCACTGATGATGACTTTATAGGTCAAAAGCGCTCTGTGATTGTAATTAATACTGCCGTCGGTAGAAAGAAGGCCGTAAAGTCCAACTTTGGTGGTTTTTAGTTTTTTGGCTAGATAGGTTGGTTTTATTGTTTTCCACCTTCCTACGAAGTATAAATACCGTAAAATCATTTTGAATATACCTAAAAGTGAAATGAAATAGGCCGTAAAGTTAAGACGTCATCGTTTCGGGAAGCAAGAACGCCGCATAGCATCTATTACATCCGAAGCTAAAACACCGTATAGTTGAGAAGAAGCTCACCTTACGGCTTTTTTACTAATTATTTAGATTCCAACCCAAAGTAAACTGAATATTCCGACAGACAGGCACAGTCAAGAAATTGCAATTTCAGTCCTCGTTGTGTGTCACAGTGAATGTTACCAATATTTAATTGCTCTGTTGGATACATTTCCTTTTTTAAATCAGCTATAATACAGCTATATCAGCGACAATGAAAAAAACTATATTCAGTACAAGAAGTGAAAGAATGGTTTTAATGGCAAGGAATTTGGAAATACAAAGTGATTCAGGAGGTAAGATAATACCTTCTCAGTATAATATTAAATTGATTTGTGAGGTCCATAAATATCTTAGAAGTAGGGAAATATCATGGGAAATCCTAAAAGATGTTGAAAATTAATAAAGTAACTCCATTTTCTCATTTTGGATTTTATAGATACACAGGCCGTATATGATGAAAAAGAAAAACCCGAGCTTACTGAGTTGACCAATGTGAATTATGAATATGACATAACTGAGGGTGAGTTATAGCAAAGTGTTGAGTATTTTTTTCGTTATAGTCATTTTTAATTACTAGGTTATCATATAAATATGCCTGAAACCCATCAATTTTTGGATACAGACATTAATAAAATTGAAAATGTTGTGGAAACCAAATGTGATGAGATGATGCCCAGAATAAATGTTTTGCAAGATATTGTTATACCACTAGAACAAAATATAGATATCAATACAGAAATAAATGATGGCCACACACTCAGGGAATCACAATCTGTAAATGAAGTTGAGACTGTAACTGAGGTTCCTAATCAATCCCAATTGCTAACCAAAAAAGGATATCCAAGGAATCGCAAAACAAATACTATAAAAAAATGCGAAAGAAAAAAACTAAAATTACAAGAGAAAAGACAAGCATATGCTCTGAAAGAATGTACATCATGTACAAATAAGTGTATAAGGAAATGTAAAGACAAAATAACGGAAAATAGAAGACAACAAATCAATGATGAGTTTTGGAAAATGAGTTGGTCAGAACAGAGAATTTTTATTGTTGGCCAGTGTCAGAGACAAATTCCTAAGAAACATACTGAAAATTCGTCAAGAGCAAATACTTATTTCTACTATTTGAAAAATGAAGAAGGTACTAGTGCTCAAGTTTGTAAACCGTTTTTCCTTACCACATTGGGGTTCAAATATAATAATGATACAGTGTTGCAAAATGCATTGAAGAACTCACAGAACCACCTTTGTCTACCAAACGTGATATGAGAGGTAAGTTGTTTCGGTGCATTTGATAAATGCTTATTATTATTTTTGTAGGTAGAAAACCATCAACTTCAAAATTAGATCATAAGAAAATCAGAATACATATTGAATCCTTTAATCCGTCTATTTCTCATTATCGAAGGGAACATGCTCCAGACAGAAGATATTTACCTGAAGACATTAATATTAAATTTATGTGGAATAATTACAATAATAAAAACAAAAATGATCAGTGCTCATATGATGTATATAGAAATGTTCTGAAAAATATGAACATTTCCTTCACTAAGCTTGGACATGAGCAATGTGAAACTTGTGGGGTATTTAGTTTCCACGAACATTCTAAAGATATTCAGCCAAACTGCGAGAAATGTGAGGAACAAACTGGCCATTTAGAGAAAGTAAAGAAAGCTAGAGCTGCTTATCAAAAAGACAAATTTCAGAAGGATCAAAAAATGATGTGTTATTCCGTAGACCTTCAAAAGGTAATCATGCTTCCACGCATGGATCAATACAAAATTGTTTTGTTTACTCCAAGAATTGTTATTTTCAACGAAAGCTTTGTGCCTGTAGGAGAACAAAAACATCTGAATGCTGTGGCAGCCATCTGGCATGAAGGCATTGCAGGAAGAAAAAAGGAAGACATAATAAGTAGCTTCCATGCCTTTTTTCTGAAAAATAGAGACTGTAACCCTCTGATTAGATAACTGTTCGGCACAGAATAAAAATTGGTGCATGTTCAGTTTTTTAACATATATCGTAAACTCTTCTGAAATTGCTGCGAATAAAATTCACCTGAAGTATTTTCAAGCTGGTCATACTTTCATGAGCGCCGATAGTTTTCACCATCAGGTGGAGCTTAGCATGAAGAAAAGTGGTAATATATATGATTTCAATGATTTTCATGAAGCAGTACAACGGGCAAACTCAGGAAAAGTGGATGTTATTAGCATGACTCCATCTCATTTTTCAGACTGGAAAGATTTCAGTTCACAGTACAAACTGAAAAAAACAAAACCACGGGCCTATCTTAACAATATGGTAATGGCATCTTTTACACGAGGCGAGCATACTTTCGTTTACTACAATGATTTTGATGGTGTTGATCATAAACTGAGTTTTCTTCAAGCCCAAATAGAAAAGCGTGGTATAACAAAACCACTTAATCGAAATCGACCTAGGGGAATTTTGCAATCCAAAAAAGACACTATTTTGGAAAAACTCTGTCTACTAATGCCAGCTAATAGAATAAAATTCTGGAATGAACTTAAAGGGAACACAAATATAACAGATTTGAATGTTTCTTTGGAATAAAATGTTTATTATAATTTGTTTGTTAATAAAGATCTGAAAGTTTTATTTACATTTTTATATGAAGAAAGAATAATTCTTAAACAAATTACATGATATTTTATATATATATATATATATATATATATATATATATATTTATATATTTTGTAGTTTGGGTTGAACCATGTATCTTATAAAGTAGGTTGTTTTTTTTCCTCTTGGGGTGTGGTTCTTTAGAAAAAGTGGAGACTTTTTTTATAGTTTATTTTAGGAAAAAAATTTAATATATTATATATATATATATATATAATTTTGTATACCAGAAATCGTTATCTGTCAAATAATATTCACTCATATTAATAGCGGCAAAGCCCAAATACACCAACGAGCCTCAGTTACGGCCTTTATACTTCGTATCCCGTTATGTTTTAAGATAAGCGAAATATTGTAAAAAGTATTGAAAATAATAAAATTCAAGAAACTGATTATTGTAAATATCAAATTGATTATAAGATTTGTTATTGACATGAATAAATTTGTTCCTACTATGTTTCTTCCTTGCAGCAGAGAACGCTAAACGTTTTTGTCATTATCTCAAAACTATGACTTTTGACTTTACGGCCTTATTTCTACTGGCGGCAGAATAAACATAGCAAAAAAAAACTTTTTAACAGAAAATTAAACTGACGACAAAATCAACTGAAAGGCAAAAAAAAAACCTTGGTCTTAATGATAATTGAGCTCCTACACTAATGTGAGTAACTAATTTTGAGTTGGCGCCAAACAAAAAATTATCGAAGATCATTATATTACTTTGAAGAAGTAATCAAAACGCCGCTGAGCATCTCGCTGCCATCATTTTACGCTTTACCTAATTCAATTGCTAGTTTGTGCCACATCTATAAAAATGACCAGGCGGCAACAACAAAATATTCGACAATATTATTGATAATTGCACAAAACCAAAAGGTTCAAATTGATAAACGGACGACGTAGATTATTGTATTATTTGGAAGAAATCTTTCCCTCTCGAACTAACAGGCTGAAGTCAAGCCCAAAGTAAAAAACTCGGTGCTTATCTCTCCCCGAAAATAGTTCCTTTTTTGTCGGGTCAAATTTCAAATAGACTTAAAAAAACGTGGTAGAAAGACGGGTGTGAAAACAGCCACGGTTTTCTCATCCACGGTTTTTGATCTGGCAACACTGCCTTTCGTATGCAACCGCTTGATTAGAAAGAAGTTTTGTGTTCCCTAAAAGTTCGCTAATCTCTTCAGCATCTTATTCTCAAACTGGGAAGGTATTATCATTAACGGGGGAAACAAATGATCGCGCAGTAGGAAAATGGTAGGTAATCAAATGTGATATTTCAAATGAGAAATTCTGTTTCCACATTAAGCGATAATTCGTATTTTGGGTGGGTGGTTGGTTGTGTTTATCTTAAAATCGTTCGAAAAGAGGGCTGTAGAAGAAAATTTAGGAAGTGACCCGCAATAGTCATTGGGCCGTCAGAGGGGGTACAGATTTTTTTTAAAAATTCAAAAATTCACTGAAACTTTATAAGGCGATGGCACGCATACTGAATAGGTACAAAATGATCTTATACGTAATAACTTTATTTCCACACCCGCAAAGTCATTGTCGGGCCGTCAGAGGGACAGAATTAAAACAAAATTCACTGAAACTTTATAAGGCGATGGCACGCATACTGAATAGGTACAACATGATCTTATACGTAATAACTCCATTTCACACCGCAAAGTCATTGTCGGGCCGTCAGAGGGGGTACAGAATTTTTTAAAATTCGAAAATTCACTGAAACTTTATAAGGCGATGGCACGCATACTGAATAGGTACAAAATGATCTTATGCGTAATAACTTTATTTCCACACCCGCAAAAGTCATTGTCGGGCCGTCAGAGGGGGTACAGAATTTAAAAAAAAACCAAATATTCACTGAAACTTTATAAGGCGATGGCACGCATACTGAATAGGTACAAAATGATCTTATACGTAATAACTTTATTTCCACACCCGCAAAAGTCATTGCCGGGCTGTCAGAGGGGGTCAGAGGGGGTACAATGACTTTTGCGGGTGTAGAAATGAAGTTATTACGTATAAGATCATTTTGTACCTATTCAGTATGCGTGCCATCGCCTTATAAAGTTTCAGTGAATATTTGTTTTTTTTAATTATGTAATCCCTCTGACGGCCCGACAATGACTTTTGCGGGTTTGGAAATGAAGTTATTACGTATAAGATCATTTTGTACCTATTCAGTATGCGTGCCATCGCCTTATAAAGTTTCAGTGAATTTTTGAATTTAAAAAAAAAATCTGTACCCCCTCTGACGGCCCGACAATGATTTTTGCGGGTTTGGAAATGAAGTTATTACGTATAAGATCATTCTGTACCTATTCAGTGTGCGTGCCATCGCCTTATAAAGTTTCAGTGAATTTTTGAATTTAAAAAAAAATTATGTGCCCCCTCTGACGGCCCAACAATGACTATTGCGGGTGTGGAAATAAAGTTATTACGTATAAGATCATTTCGTACCTATTCAGTATGCGTGCCATCGCCTTATGAAGTTTCAGTGAATTTTTGAATTTTTAAAAAAATTCTGTACCCCCTCTGACGGCCCAATGACTTTTGCGGGTCACTTCCTAAATTTTCTTCTACAGCCCTCTTTTCGAACGATTTTAAGATAAACTTTTTTTCACACCCGTTGTAGAAAGCTGCTATTTGAATCGAGGGCGGAAGCTGAAAAGTATGCGGCTTTCGGTGCCAAGGGTTGCCCCTATTCAGTCGGTCATGTGCATGAGTACGCTAGGAGGAATCCGGAATCCTCTGAGACACCAAATATTGTTCCGAGGGGGTGGGGGTGTTTTGCCACAACTTGCCCCCAAAGCTTCAGTGGAAGTAAGGTTATGGAGCTGAGGCTAGTACATACAATTTTAGGTGAGATAAATGGAACATCCCCCTGTCCGTATTTCCGTCGAGTTGCTGAAGAACGTAAGTAGCCTGACCGACCTTCTTTTTTATTCTATAAGGCCCCTCGAATAACAATGAAGACTCTTCAGTTTCTGACTTCAGAGCTGAAGAAGTGTTATTGGCCTTGAGCAGGACAAGATCACCCACAGTAAAACCTGGATGAGGTCGGCCAGGGTTGTTGAATGCACGGTGAGCTGCTTTACCTCGTAAGGTAGCAGCCTCCGTACCTTATCTAGTTCATTTCTGGCCTTTCTCCTGGTGGTGTCGGTTAACCAAAAGATGGACCCGACCGTTAGTGTCAGCCAGATAATCGCCGAATATATACAGTAGTGTCAGCCCCCACGTATTGCTGAAGGCTCTTGTGCATACTTAATAGGTGCCGATAGCCCTTCCTTGTTCGATTTTCAATCGGCTTGTTCTGGGTTAGCTTGTAGTCTATGATGACGCCAAGGTGTTTGGACGAGCCTCTGTACGGAATGATTTCTCCTAGCAGGTTTACCGGTTGATCTTGATCCAGCATGACTAAGTCATCTGCATAAGCTTGTGTACACAGTGCTGACTCATTTAGCTCCGCGAGAAGCTCCTTAACTATCCGGCACCATAATAGGGGTGACAGAACTCCCCGTGGACATCTTTTTATACCTTTACAGCTACGGTTCTCCCGATCAGTTCTTCTTTGTTGAGGCACGTCTTCATTTCTGAATTGAGCTGACCTCTCCCCGGAAATTTTCACTACGTCACTGACTGTATCCACTTTTATCGCCAATTCGCGCGGACCCGTTCTGCGCCGCGTATCCAAACACGAACGTAAAATGAAAAAGTAATAGTTGGGAATAACCTGCGAGAGCCGAGAACTCCGCTATAATGGTAGCAATTTTCAATGTGTATCGAAGTATGTAATGCGATTTGAGTCAGTCGACAGCCAAATCATATTTACGACTGAGTCGATATCGATAGAGGGAAGCCTTGCAGCTTCTTCGTGTCTCGGGGCCCTTTAGATTTGATTATAGATAGGTAAAAATGAAAAAAAACTACCCTTTCAATAAATACAAAATGTCCAATAGCATTGAGAAAAGGAATAATCGAATCTCCACCAAAACGTATCAAAATTTTTTCAGCTACAGACCAGTCACTTGATCTTGAATATTGTCACATCTTGGAAAAAATGATGAAACATCCAATACTTTCAGACAGGCAGTGTCTACCTAATTTTTCAAGAACTCTTTGCAATACTACAAAATATGAAAAATATATTTGTTGGTCAAATGCACGAGTGTTGTTATGTATCCATTGGTATAGTAAACCGGAAATATCGAAATATTGGTTGAGAAATGGATCTAGAATTTAAGATTTAAAAAACCTATCAATCAGATTATTAGAAAATGTATAACAAATGAGATTCCTAACGAGAAGAGGATCTCTCGGACATGAAATGAAATATGTATTTGGTGACTTCACAACTGAATTATTGCAATGTTTTCTATGGGCCATGCCTTACAAATTATATTAACAACACACTCCAGGGCATTCAAAATAACTCCTTATTAGTCTAGTTAACAAGTGCTTTTGAGGTCAACATTTTTTCGCATTCTCCGAAAATTATGATTGAGGTGTCATTCGATTCGGAATGGCATTTAGATATTTTTTGAGAAAATGCTAAGGCCGCTCGCAAAAATTGCAATAGTTATAAACAATTGAGTGAAAAAATAAAACTTGAGAGGTGTCAAAGGACACCCGGATGGAACGAAGTTCCTTTCGATTAATTAGTGAAGGAATTGTAATTTTTTTTTTTTTAAGTTATAATAATATTTTATATATATATATATATATATATATGCACTCTGTCTGTCTATTCTTTCGTACACGTCATAGATGCGCGGGACTTTGTAAACACAACAGAGTGTGTATATATATATTCTCTCTCGACTTCGTAAACACAATAGCGTATAGGTTAGAACACGCACGGCTTGCTAAATACATACGCATTGATATTGTAATATTAAAATATAATTTGCTTTTAAATTTATTGAAGTTATGACGCGTACACTTGCTAAACACACAATAATGGAGAGATTATAACGCGTATGACTTGGTTAGCACAATAGTAAAGAGAGGTTATAATGCGTACTTGCTAAAAATACATAAGCATTTATTATTGTCTGTATAAAATCTCTACTTACCTAACTCCATCAGCAATATCCGGAACTTGTGCAGAAACACTGTCAGGATTCATTATTGTTATTATTCTTCATTATTTATCATGTACAAAAAACCTGTATGCACTCAACAAAAATAATCGTCACGACACCACACTGTTCAATGTGAAATAGAAAGACGAAACGAAAATAACTGGCTACCTTTCTATGAGAGAGAGAGAGAGAGAGAGACAGACAGAGAAACACGCGCACGCCGCTTACAACCATAGCGAAAGTCTCGTTACAACTTTTGGTCTTAATTTATTCCGTCTAGCCCCCGTTCGCAACGCGCGATAAGGAACTACGTTCCAAAAAGGGGGGTTTGGTTTTTCGCTAATATCTCAGAAACTATCCGAGATAATTCAAATTTGAAAAAAGATGCAAAGAGAGGAGGAAAAAAGTTTCAACTCCCGGAACTGTAGGACCAATATTTATAATTTTCCCAGAGGGTTGAAAATACGCCCGAAAACGGGTACTCCGGCTTGCGCAAGCCACGCCCCCTTCGGACCTTTAATGAATACATATTATTTAAACTTATTAAATATGAAAATTAAGAATTGACAAAATTCAGGCGCCTGCAGGATAGATCAATGAACAATAATCCGTGGTCCAAGAATTTTTATCGCGAATTTTCAATAAGTTATCCATTAGTTAATTAACAATTTTTTGTAGCACTATCATTAACATTGCAAGTGCGATAATTGTTAAACTATTAATCTGAGAATGTTTTCCTTCCGTGGAGCTATTTTGCAAAGGTATAAGAATATATTCCCGTTGGAAAAATTGAAAAATTGTTAATTTTCGTTTTGTTATTAACAATTTACTAAGGTGAAAAATTATAAAGCTTCATTAAACATTGAAAAAATTTTTTTTTCATAATATTACTCAATAATGATTTTTAATAATTTTTTTTTTAAAAATTTTATAAAAAATGCGTTGTTTATGAGATAATTAAAAAAAAATTATAACATAATCTTTGATGATAATTATGATTTTTCCAAAAAAAACCGTTTCTTAAAAAAAATAATTTATTGCTTCAAAACGCATTTGTGAAATAACATTTTTTTTACCACTTGTTATGAAAATTAAGGAACCATTTTTTTTCTAAATCATTATTTATCTAGGTCTTCGATATTAAAAAAATAAATTATTATTTAAATTTTCATTGTTTATTTAATAAACAATTTGTTATAAACAGATGAATTATCTCTTTGTATTTTTTTTCTTTTTCTACTTAAAAAAAACCATGTATTATTTTTAGAAAAAAAATATTTATATTTTTTATTGAACTTTCAATTTTCTGTTCTCGTTCACTTCACCACTCTGACCACTGAATTTTTATCGCGATTTTTTAATTAGTTATCCATTAGTTGATTAACAATTTTTTGTAGCACGAACATTGACATTGCAAGTGCGATAATTGTTAAACTATTAATCTGAGAATGTTTTCCTTTCGTGGAGCTATTTTTCAAAGGTCTTAGAATAGATTCCCGTTGGAAAAATAAAAAAATTTTTAATTTTCGTTTTGTTATTAACAATTTAATAAGGTGAAAAATTATAAATCTTCATTAAACATTGAAAAATACTTTTTTTTATAATATTATTATTGATCAGTTTTTTTATGATCAGAAGCTACTTAAAAATGATTTTTAATAATTTTTATCTCCTATTGTTTAAAAAATTGTTATAAACAAATGCGTTGTTTGAGATAATTTAAAAATTTTTTTTGATAACACAATCTTTGATGATAATTATGAATAAAAAAAAACCGTTTCTTAAAAAAATGTTTTTATTGCTTAAAAACGCATTTGTTAAATAAAAATTTTTTTTTACCACTTGTTATGAAAATTAAGGAACCATTTTTTTTTAAATCAATATTTATCTTGGTCTTTGATATTAAAAACCAGGTCAGAGTGGTGAAATGAAAGAGAACAGAGAATTGAAAGTTCAATAAAAAATATAAATATTTTTTTTCCAAAAATAATACATGGTTTTCATTTTTAAGTAGACAAAGAAAAAAATACAAAGAGATAATTCATTTGTTTATAACAAAATTTTTAATTTTAAAAAAAAAAATATTTGTTATTAACAAATGCGTTTTTAAGAAATACATTTTTTTTTTTTTAAACGGTTTTTTTTTTGAAAAATCATCAAAGATTATGTTATAAACATTTTTTTTAATTATCTCATAAACAACGCATTTGTTTATAACAATTTTTCAAACAATAGGAGATAAAAATTATTTAAAATAATTTCTAAGTAGCTTCTGATCAAAGAAAAAAAAAAAATTTTTTTTTTTTTATAATTTTTTACCTTGGTAAATTGTTAATAACAAAACGAAAATTAACAATTTTTCAATTTTTTCAACGGAAACCTATTCTTAGACCTTTGAAAAATAGCTCCACGAAAGGAAAATATTCTCAGATCAATAGTCTAACAATTATCGCCTTGCAAGTTATTCGTGCTACAAAATTGTTAATTATCTAATAGATAACTTATTGAAAATCGCGATAAAATTTGGACCACGGATTATTGTTCATTGATCTATCCTGCAGGCGCCTGAATTTTTCAATTTTATTTTTATATTTAGTAAGTTTAAATAATATTCATTCTTAAAGGTCCGAGAGGCGTAGCTTGCGCAAGCGAGTACCGTTTTCGGGCGTATTTTCAACCCTCTGGGAAAATTATAAATATTGGTCCTACAGTTCCGGGAGTTGGAACTTTTTCTTAGGAAATTTCCTCCTCTTTTCGCGTTTTTTTTTTAATTTGAATGATCTTGAATAGTTTCTGAGATATTGGCGAAAAACCTAACCCCCTTTTTTTTCACTTAATTGTTTATAACTATAACAAAAGCACTTGTTAACTAGACTATTAACCTGAAGAAAAATCAATACACATCGGAGAGATCTGAACTTGGTTCGTTTCCTGTTGAAAGAATAGCTGCAAAATAATTTCGATCATCTAGTACTTACTCTGAAGATAGTGCGTATCCTGACACAACAACAAACCACATGAAAATATCTGCGAAACAACTTGGAAATATGAGCTTTGCCGCAGCGGCGGTGAAAGGCTTTAACTCGCCTACTTCGGTTTCTCCGCCGAAATAACTTAGAGTCAACTATCAAAGAGAGCGCCGGATCATTAAAAATGAAAGAATGTGTCGAGTTGAGGAGAGATGAGAAGTGAACGACGAGGTGAAGAGTGAAGTGTTTTCATCTTGAAAATGCACGGAAAGCGTGCTCGAGAAGTTTTGACGGCGATTGAGCTATTTTGGTGTCTCCTTCGAGCTCTATACCAGGTCACGCGAGCGATTTTAGCGTTTTCAGAAAGATATAAAAGCGAATATATTGACCTTGTGGAAATACTAGTAATATTGCGTTTGCCGTACCTGGAATTTTCAATTTTGGGTTGTAAGACCTTTAGAAAATCTGGCCTTTCGGGTATAAATGTCTAACAATATAACTTCACAAAAATATATAGAGATGTACAGATGAAATGAATAAATAATTTTTATCGATAACATTGTATGAACAAAATATAGCTAAAGTACCTTTGTGTAAATAAAATAGTATAAATAAAAGGTATAAATGAAAATATGAATCCAATATGCAGGGTGTAATCTAACGACGAGTGTATAGTGCCATTTTATAACGAGTTACAGTAGTTAAAAATCTGATTTTTTTTAAACATGTTTTGTTCTTCGTAAAATTCAAAACCGCCTAATTTTACCTGTTTTCTCTTTGAGAATTTCCGAATGCAATGAACATTCAACTCGACTTTTGAATGACGTAGAATGTTGAACTGATTGTGTAGTAAATGTACACATTGATATTCAATTTTAAAGTGAAGAAAAAACTGGCCTTGTTATATTCAAACTAGTGATAGAATTGGAACTCTGCTTTGAGGCACTTATCACAATTATCACATTCACTTCAGTAGATCCAACACGATGTGCTGAGACAATTTCTGAAATCATCATGTTGGGGATGCAAACTTACATACCGAATACCGAAAGAAGAACATCATCCGATAAGACCTGGTTCAACAGAAACTGCTCTAGAGCTGTGGCTTCCAAACAGGCAGCATACCATCGATGGCTAAAAAATCCGGGCCCGAGACCGGCGGGGAAAAATCCCTACCACCAAAGCAGCATATGTCCGGGCCGATCATTTTGGTCTTTCGCTAAAGCTGTGGGAAGAAACTTCACTTCCAGCTCATTTCCTCCTAACCAAAGAAGATGGAACACTAGCAACGACTGCCCAGGAAAAAGCCAATATCTTTGCGCACCTATTTGCTGGAAATTCCACTCTGGATTCATCGGGAAAACAACCCCCGAACATTACACCTATTGACAGTCACATGCCCGAGATCACCTTTCGCCAACGTACTATCAGAAAGATTTTGCTGGGTCTCAACACCAACAAAGCCTGTGGATCTGACGGAATCCCGCCGATTGTTCTCAAGAAATGTGCCCCGAACTAACACCTGTTCTTTGCAAGTTGTTCAACCACTCTTACAATTTGGGGGTATTTCCGTCCAATTGGAAAATTGCAAGAGTACAGCCAGTCCTAAAAAGGCAAAAAGGCCCTACCTAGCAACTACAGACCTATCGCACTGCTATCTATTATTTCAAAGGTCATGGAAAAAGCCATCAACATCGAGCTCATGAAATATCTGGAAGACTCAGGAATTGTCAACGATAGGCAATATGGCTTCCGCCATCAGAGATCTACTGGTGACCTGCTCGCTTACGTCTCACATATATGGCAGCTATCTATTGAAAAGTATGGAGAAACTTTAGCTGTGGCATTAGATATCTCCAAGGCGTTCGATCGAGTTTGGCACCAGGGACTCCTCGCCAAGCTTCCGTCTTATGGCTTGCCCCCTCAGCTGTGTTCTCTGCTTGCTAGTTTCCTCTCAAACAGGTCTCTCCATGTAGTGGTCGATGGAGTTTCATCTGACACTCTACTCATAAATGCTGGTGTTCCGCAAGGATCCATTCTCGCACCAACACTATTTCTACTCCACATCAACGACCTGTTGAAAGCAACTTCATGTCCAGTACACAGCTTTGCCGATGATAGTACCCTCCATACCGCTTTCTCTTCCAGGGCCCCTATATCAGCCCGTGAAACTAGAAATGAACGAGGAAGAAATGTTAATAATATAAATATGGACTTAGCAACAATTCTCGAATGGGGATCTAATAACTTGGTAGAATTCAATGCAAACAAAACACAAGCATGTCTTTTCTCTAGAAAAGCCGATCTCACTGTGCCTAACATAACTTTGTCAGGAGTAACCATACCACTGAAGCCATCCATATCGATGCTTGGTATTACTATCAGCAATAACCTTTCCTGGGAAAATCACGTGAGGTCCATTGCCAAAAGAGCATCCCAAAAACTTGGTTTTCTGTTTCGTGCCAAGAGCTATTTCACCCCCAGTCAGCTGCTTATGATCTATAAGGCACAGATCCGACCTGTCCTGGAATACTGTTCCCATATTTGGAGTGCGGCACCTAAACATATCCTGAGGCTATTGGATTCTGTCCAAAAAAGGGCAATTCGTCTCGTCGGTGATGCCTCGCTTACAAACTCGCTCACTTGTCTGGAACACCGTAGAAAAGTTGGCGATTTGTCTCTATTTTATAGATATTTTCATGGGCGATGCTCTTCTGAAATATCAACAATCGTTCCTGCTTTGGCAGTCTCTTCGAGATTAACCCGTCAAGTTCAGTCATCACACCCCTTCGTGGTCACTTTGGAGACCTGCAGAACATCACTTTCCAAAGACTCGTTCATCCAACGAACAGCGAGGCATTCGTCCATGTTTGGAACTCATTGCCTAGGGAGGTGTTCCCCGAGGCATACAACCTTCAGAAATTTAAGAAGAACACCAACTCCTACCTTCTTTTCCTAGGTTCCCACGATGTTCTCTGAACATTATAGGATATCCCTTTTCGTGGGAACCAGAACATAAAAAAAAAAAAAAAACTTCCGAGAAACAAACGATACAAACTGTATTGAATATTTTTATATCTAGACCATTATTGTCTTTGTCTTTTGCTGGTTCTTAAAACTAAACACCGAGCTGATCCGTGCGTATTTTGAAGACAAGACAAATCACTCGACGCATTTTTTTTATACTATTCACAGATACAAGATCCAATTACAGAATAGGAATATACAGTATGAATTATTCAACATGTTATAGTTTTCCCAATATCAATTGCAGAAGCATAAAAAAGTCTTGCGGCAAAATCCTGTGAGCAGCAGTGGCGGAGATACCTAATTTTATTTAGATATTTTAAGATTTTAAAAATACTTCATAAATAATGAAAAATGAAAAAAAATTAAACACAAGCTTTTATTTATACAAATACATTAAGAAAGAAAAATAATTTCTTTCATTGTTTGATGTAGGTTATTATTATATCCTTAAACGTATTTCGATCGGCACACACCAAGACCATAGACGCTACTGGTTTTTAATCTTTCAGAGCTATTAAAACACAAATATAACGCGTGATTTATGACCTCCCATCCTAGAGACACACCTGCCAGCATTTATGGTCCGACTCGATTGGCCCAGACGAATCGGTTGTTACAAGAGACAGTCGAGTCCACGTTGACTATCGGCTCTTTTGATCTACCGTTTGCCGACGGAAAATGTTTACGAGTAGTACAGATTATTTTTCGTTCCGTTTCTTCGCATATACGCTCGTGTTAGCGAAGTGAGTTTTCATTTGCTCCCTATAGAAACAGCTTCTGCAATTGATATTGGATGGACTATAGCTATATTCATTAATGTAATTCAGTGGACAAAAACAGAACAGTCCAGTTTTTTTATGGAGGCCACACTGCAACAAAAAATGTCAATGGTTTCATTCATCTTATTATATGTATTGCACATCTTATAAACAGGTGCATTCAATTTAACATTAGTGACAATGTGGAAGATAGAGAGTAATGTTTCTCCAAGATGTGAGTCTAGGAATATGAAACTTCTGGGTCTGGGTAGTTGCCATCAAGTTTGAAACATAGATACTTCAAAAATGTTCGTTGGCTATTTTCTAAATTAGATATATATACCTGATAATATGGTGCCCAAACAATCGATGCATACTCTGAATTTGATCTAACAAATGTAAAATATAATTGCAGAAGAGTTTTCTCATTCCTTCCAAAATCTTTTGACACTCTGATTATGAATCCTAATGATCTATAAGTTTTTTTGGTGACTAGATCTTTGAAAGTGTCGGGTCTTTTCAATACGACATTGTCCAGTTTATAATTGTGAAGAATTGGATTCCGCTTGGCGGTGAAAGACATAACCTGGCATTTAGAAGCACTTAGGAATAAGCTATTCTCGATGCACCAGAGATTGAGGCGATCTAGATTATCTTGGAGAAGAGTACAGTCTTCTGTGGTGATAATTTCATGGTATATCTTGAGATCATCGGCATACAGTAAGTGAGCGACGGCGAGAGTAGCTACGATGTCATTAATAAACATTATGAAAAATAAAGGCCCGAGGTTAGACCCTTGGGGAACACCTGTCGTGGGGAGGACTTCAATAGACTTTTGACCATAGAAACTGACATATTGCTTACGATTATGAAGGTAGGATTCAAATAAAGATGTGAGATTAGGGGTTAGTCCGAAATTCGATAGTTTGTGAAGAAGAATTCCATGATCAAGCCTATCGAAGGCCTTCGAGAAATCCGTATAAATTATATCACATTGAGAGCTCCCATCGATAGTATCAGATAATTGCTCCGTGATACAAATTAAATTTGTTATCGTTGACCTTCCTTTGAAAAAACCATGTTGACTAGGGGTGATTTGATTCTTTACATGCGTATAAATGTCATCATAAAGTAGGATCTCAAAGGTTCTCGAGAAATTATTCATAATTACTATAGGGCGGTAGTTGCAAATGACTGATTTAGCCCCCTTCTTGTAGACCGGTATGCTTTTAGATTCTTTACATAGTGTAGGAAATGTATTAGTTGAAAGACATAAATTGAATAATGTACGAAGAAGATTCACGAGGGCAGCTGCGCAATCTCGTAAAACAAAGGAAGGGATATTGTCAGGTCCACTAGTTAATTTGGGTTTTAATTTTTTAGTGAGACTAATACTTGCTCTTCAGTCACTTCATTTATTACCAACGAAGGATGATTATTGAATGAGTCAGGAAAAGTGATATCTTTGGGAGTTGCATAAGACTGCTGACAAAATTGGGCAAATGCATTAGAGATGTCTTGCGACTCAGATAGGGTTTGTGGTTGAAGTTGAAGCTAGATGGTGAGGTGATCTCCTTTTTTTTGAAGTTAATGTAATTCCATAATGCCGAGGGATTAGAGGTGAAATTTTCCTCTACATAGATAATATGATCACGATGGAGTTTCATAATGTTGGACTCAATATCTCTCCTCAATCTTTTGAATTTCTGAACCTTTTCCAAAATCTATGTTTGAGACGTATGTCTCTGATTAGGGCTGAGTTATACCAAGGTGGATAACTGCGAGTAGTTCTGATCCTTTTTGGCACATTCAGCTCCACAATAGAATGAAGTAGTAAATTTTAATCGCCAATCACTGTGCATATCTAAAATGAGGAAACGCTTGTACTAGAAATGTTATTATAATATAAATTATTTTTTTATGGCAAATTTTTTAAGAGACAGACAATAATGTTCAAATCAATTCTCTTGCACATCGCGTTCTGTTTTCTGATTGGTTGCTAATTAGGATCTTTCATTCACCAGTCAATCAGAAAACCCTAGTACTATCTAACAAACTTCCGTTCGTAGACAGCTTTGTAAACCATGCATGCGATAATCTTGCTTGACAAGTGTTCTGTGTTCAGTTCACATGTTGTTCTGAATCACTACATATAATGGTCGCGATATAAGCATATTCAATTGCGAATGTTTTCAATACTGTTTGTGTCGTTTGTTTCTCATAAGTGGCTGTGATAACAAGGTTAGTTTTTTCTTCACTTTGAAATTGAATATCTATCTCAGGCAGTTTGCAATGTGTGCATTTACCACACAATCAGTTCAGTATTCTACATTATTCAAATGTCGAGTTAAATGTTTATTGCATTCGGAAATTGTCAACGTGAAAGCAGGTGAAATTAGGTGGGCAGCGCTACCCAAAATCTTGTCGAATTTTACAAAGAACAAAACATGTTTTCAATTTTTTTCTCAGATTTTTTACCACTGTAATTCATTATAAAATGGCGTTATAGACTCGTCATTCACGGGTGTGCAGGAGGTTTGATTACATCCTGTATATATGAAATGTCTATAGATGAATAGTTCAAATGAAAAATATATATAAAGTTGGGATCCCATTCAGATATAATTTTGTTTGTTGAGGTATTAAATAATTTTGTTTTCAACAAATGTGTTCAAACTATTTTTTTTAAGTTATGCATTCATTGGAAAATTTTAACCATCGCAAGATTCGATCATTCGCTTTATTTCATTGGAAGATCCTACAAAACAATACATCAACATAACTAAAGACTCTTGTTCGGTATAATGCAGAGAACTAATCATGAAAACAAAATAACACTAGGGGATCCATTCAGAGAGTTTTGACATTTCACAGACTTCTCATGCAGGCCCTTATTTCATAACGCTTTAAATTGTTATCGAAATGACTCAAAAATTTTAAATATGAAGTATTTTATTATGCTGAAGTAGTCAAAATTCACTTACAATAATTTTTAAATCACGAAAAAATGTAAAAAAAAACATTTTCCGATTTTTATCTCCATTGATATGAAACCGAGATGTGGATCATTCGACAAGTTTTTTGCCTAAAAATCTAGTTTTATTAACATTTCTAGAATTTCTAGTATTGAAACAATTCAGATTTAGAGAGATCCTTTTTTTTTGAGTCGCGAAATTTTCTTGAAACATAGATTGACTAATATTTTAAACGGTTTAATTGTTTTTACAACTGCTCTGATAATATAACCGTCCAACTCATATTAGTCTATGCACTAGGAGTCTTTGAAAGTTTTGCTGGCCTCCATGATTTAAGAATTCACTGTAATAATTGTCCTCGCACCTTATTCATATGGAATCAGTTTCACCGAAGTGAAACCTCTAGAAATAAGTCGTATTGTCGTTTGTTTCCAAGATAAAAAATATGTTTTGCAATTATCAGATGGTTTTTGTAAACCCCGGAGAGGTAACCTGCATTTTGTAGATAAATGATTTTGAATAAAATAAAATACGAGTAACAAAGCGAATTTATATTTTTAAAAATATTATATGAGAGGTAAACGAACTCATAGATTGTTTTGTAAAATTGTTTTTAACCGCTTTCTTAGTTGTTTGACCAACCCTCAGAAAATAATGAAAACTTCACGGGGACCTTACCTTTTATAGTGGGATCCGAAACCACTCTTGGGACCTTGAAACAGTGGACACAAGGCCAACGCTCGTGCTACTGAGCCACAAGCCCCATAAATATCAATGACATTTCCAAAAAATAATGAATAAAAAGTGCGATTCTTCAGTACCAATAATATTGTTTTCATCAAAACGATTTTTTTGGGAAGTGATGGTTTTACTAGATAATTCAAACCATCGCAAGATTCAATTATTCGCGTTTTTCATTAAAATATTCCACACAAAAATACATCTACATGACCAAAGACCAGAGAACCAATAAAATAAATGAACATTTGGAGATCCATTCAGGGAGTTTTTATATTAAACAAACTTCTATCTGAATCTCATGCAGGACCTTATTTCAAAACTCTGAAATTTCAAATATAAAGTATTTTCCGTGTTGAAGTAATTTGCTTCTTGGAATCCATATGAATTTACTTTTCATTTTTCCCCTTCTGTTTTGTAAGGAGAAGAATGCAACTATATCCCAGTCTTAAATGATCTTTTTCTCAATTCTGGTTGGGTCTGTCTGAACAAATAGAAAAAAATCTCATTAATGCTCCCATTTACATCTGCGATTTGTACTGTATTTGCACGTGTCCCTATTATAAACTCAAAGGGAAACTCGAAGGGGAGAAAATCTGGGCAAACGTTAGCAAATTTGCATTATTACACTACTTCTGAAGACTCTCGGAAAGATCAAAGAATACGATAAGACAGGGAGCATACGGATTTTATATAGAGGAGGAAATTTATTTGCTTTTGGAAGCCGCCGTTTCTCTTGGCATTGGCGTAGGGAAAATCTGTTCAATCTTGTTTTCAATCATTCCTTGAATGCATTGATTTCAGAAATTACATTTCAGATATATAGTCTTTAAGATCATCTGCCAACACAATTGATTCAGATGACCACATTAATTGTTTGATATCGTTATAAGAATTATGAGAACTGTTGGTTTCAATACCGAGCCTTGTGGGACACGGTATTTTAAAGTTTGAAAATTGATGTGAAATTGTTGTTAATGACAGATTGATAACGATTAGATAAAAAAGATTTCATAAGAAACCAGGATATGCCGCTAAACTCATAATCGTATATTTTCCAATTAGTGTGTCATGAGAGACATTTTTTAAAGCCTTGAATAAAGAATGATTTCTGTAGGAAGAATTCCTCTATACAATTGACTTTCTCAAATTTTGTGAATTTCAAATAAGGCCTTTTTCTCAGATGCTTTAAATAGAAGAACCGTACAATTTACAAATGAACACATTCTTGGAATATTAAAGAATATACAATTTCTAATAACCTAAAATCAGCTTGTATTCCTATGAATTCAGAACAAACGATTTAAAACTTATTTTCACTTGAAACCTAATACATGTATATGTGTGGCCCATATTTTTTAAATGATTATTGTAATCGACTCGTGTTTTGGAATATTCCACAAATATATGGAAACATCTTCATGATAAGTTTTCCAATAAATCCACTGGTGGTAATTGGCACACCTTGTCTGTCTTTTCGTTTCTTTGTGGAAAAACTTTTGTTTTTATAACTCTTATCTAAAAGTTATTCATTCGTAAATATAACCTTCGAGGTAATCAATCAATGATTTTTATTTCAAAAGTCTTGAAAAATTTGTCAATTCTTCTAGGACAGTTTCCTGAGCTACTTTAGTTTCAGTGTCAGATATTTCTTCTTCTTTATTTGCCATCAAAACGTTTGAATGAAACTTAGCACATTCTTAAAAATTATCCATTTCAATTCGCAATAGGGCATCTGCGTTTTTATTATTTTTTCTGGGTTTATAAATGATTTTGTGAGAATATTCTTCTGATTTCAGTCTCCATCTAGCAAGTCTGCTCCCGGAATTTTTTATTGAAAATAACCAAGTTAGGGGTAATGATGTGTTACCAAAATAAACTTCCTACCAAACAGGTATGGTCTAAAATTGTATGGTGGTAATTGGCACACCTTGTCTGTCTTTTCGTTTCTTTATGGAAAAACTTTTGTTTTTATAACTCTTATCTAAAAGTTATTCATTCGTAAATATAACCTTCGAGGTAATCAATCAATGATTTTTATTTCAAAAGTCTTGAAAAATTTGTAAATTCTTCTAGGACAGTTTCCTGAGCTACTTTAGTTTCAGTGTCAGATATTTCTTCTTCTTTATTTGCCATCAAAACGTTTGAATGAAACTTAGCACATTCTTAAAAATTATCCATTTCAATTCGCAATAGGGCGTCTGCGTTTTTATTATTTTTTCTGGGTTTATAAATGATTTTGTGAGAATATTCTTCTGATTTCAGTCTCCATCTAGCAAGTCTGCTCCCGGGATTTTTTATTGAAAATAACCAAGGTAGGGGTAATGATGTGTTACCAAAATAAACTTCCTACCAAACAGGTATGGTCTAAAATTGTATGGTATAATTGCTAATATTTCACGTTCAGTTGTTGAATCATAGGCAATGGGAAGATATTATCCAATGGGACCGTGCGAAAGTATAAAACCGATTGCAAAATTACTTGCATCACGTGTTAGTATAAAATTTGGATTAATGAAAATTTGACTTTGAACTAAATCATTTTCCAAAGTTTCAAATGCAAAGGAATATTCTGAAGTGGAATTGAAAGGATTTTTTTTTGTAATAGGTGTGTTAATGGTTTTGAAATTTTGACAGAAGTAGTTATGAATCTAACAAGAACTGACTTCTTGCTTACACAATTACTGAAGATTCTACAAGTGCCATGAATTAATATGCAACACTGGCCATCGCAATGTGTGCCAAAAAGTCATGTGGGTGATCTAGATTTATATGTATATTCAAGAAAAATAGAATTCGGAATACTCATTATATTTGAGAAAATTTCCCGAGAAAGCACCTTTGCCAACATTTGAATAATTTCTCGAACTCTTTTGGTGAAAAGCTATTAACAGAATGCTGTTCTCATAAAGAGAGTCAACGTTCTACATATCTGGTTGAAAGAGTTTTTGAGATCGTTTCAAACCCTATGTCGCTCTTTGATCTTTGATATCGGCAGCATTTTCAGATTATGGAGCGACAATATTTTCGCACACCACTGCGCCCTTGGGTCCTTGCTGAACGCTAGTTAAGCAGGTTTCTCTGTTACCGACACTCGAACGATTTCTTACGTTCCTCTTCTTCTTTTTTGCATCGTTCCTCGATACTTGTACGGCTTGTGGGTTGAAGGGGTGAATTAAAGTGAGAAGTGAGGCCTAAAATCGTTTTTCATATACGTATGAAAAAGGACACGACACTACAAACCAATGTTAAAAAAAATATCTTTGATCTTGATGGGTTTAATAAGGCGCGAAGAAGTGGGAATTCAGTGTATTTTGAAAAGTGAACAACGTTATTTCAACTAGAAAATTGTTTTGTGATTCTTCGTGCTAGTTTCTATCGGTGGGGGATTATTCTTTCTATTTTGGTAGTTTTTTTTCCATGATGTCTGGTTTTGTTTGTGTACGGATTGATCTTAAAGTTCTGAAAGTTGTTCTGATGTCTTACTTGTTGCCAATCCGTTTAATCCTTTCAGATAATCCGGGGACATTAGGTATTGTGTTATTTTTGAGATGTATTGGCGGTTGTGTCTGTGTTGAATTTATTATTTGGTTGTTTTGTGTATCGTTGTTTGTAATTGCATTGAGAGTCTCTTCCACAAATTTATCTGGATACGCATTGTTCAACATTGATTTCATGAATACAATTTCTTCTTCAAGGTCTTCTGTTGAATTGCATATCATTTTAGCTCTATTGTCGAGGCATTTGACCATACCATTTTTAACACTTGCGTGATGGTTCGAGTTGTAGTTGAGACATCTATTGCTGTGTGTTTTCTTTCGGAAAAGAATTGTGTTGATATGATCTGATTTTTTATCATGACGTCTAAAAAGGAAAGTTGGTTATTTTCCTCTGAATCCAATGTGAACTTAATTGTTGGTTTTTGTTTGTTTATATGTTCTATAAATGAATTTGATTCATCTCTGGTCTGGTCCCAGATGGCGAAAACATCATCGACATATCTCCACCACACTTTTGGACTATTAAGGTAGTTCCGCCACGAGACAGTTGAATTAGGACATTATTTTCGACGGAATCGAAAAATTTCAAAGGACTTTTTGATTTGAAACGCGATAAAAAAATTTTTTGAAGGGGGGCACTTGCCCCCCCCCAATCGACTCTAGACAATTTCTTCGTTATAGCAAGTCGGCGACTCAAAAAATTGATGTCCCCGAAAAGCGCAGCAAAAAAAAAATCAGACCCGGGCCCCCTCACTAGAAATCATACGTCATGGAAAAAAATTATCGTGTTTCGATAAAACTTCAATGGACTTTTTTGAACTTTTTGGGGGGGAGTATCGTTAAAATCGATGGGGTCAACTAGGAGAAGTAGTTTTTTTTCGCGTTCAGACCCTCAAATGGTCCCCCGCCTTCTTTAAAAAGCCCCTGGCACAATCTGCATTTCTCTACGTTTTTTCCGGAATTTTTCCCCTTTTCATAAACTTCTTAATTTTACACTAACGGTAGAATTAATAATGTGCGCTTCCCCGTGGACTATTTTCAATAACGAGAGTAGTTTTGATTATATTTGTTAAACTAGATGATAATAATAATGTTTATTGACATAAATAAAAAATGTTTACACACAGGTGAAATGCAATAAACATGGTTGAGTCACAGAAGTGTATAACAACTATGAGTTGTTATACTACTTGTGCGTGACTATATATGCTACTACACATTGAAATATTATTACAGAAAAAATGATGAAGGTTATTGTTAGTTGAGGAATAACATAATATATAAATTAACAAAATAAATATATGTAAATGAACGAACAATATATATTACAGTTAAAAATATGAATGACACTATCAATGATTATTAAATTAAAAAATATCTAAAAATATATATAATAAATGCAATAAAATCTCAAAAACGAAGGTAAAATTATATAAAATAATCCAATAATAAATGTAGAATTTCAGTTAAAAACGAAGCTAAAATCATATAAAATAATCCAACAATAAATGTCAGTTACAAATGGATATATTTATTAAAATACATTCACCATGTTAAAATTGTGTTAATATACATTCACTAAGTTATGTGGAAAAAAGTAATAAAAACCAAACTAGCACAATTGATGAGTAACTGGGACATATTCTATGGTCAATCACTTTGATTTTTTTTCACAATATCTTTGATATCCTGTTCTAGCTCCTCCTCGTTTTTCATAAACTTCTTAATTTTAGTACTAACGGTAGAATTAATAATGTGCGCTTCCCCGTGAACTATTTTGAATAACGAGAGTAGTTTTGATTATATCTGTCAAACTAGATGGTCAATCACTTTGATTTTTTTTCACAATATCTGTGATATCCTGCTCTAGCTCCTCCTCGTTTTTCATAAACTTCTTAATTTTAGTACTAACGGTTGAATTAATAATGTGCTGTTTGCCTATGCATGGTCCATATGTTATGTGTTAATTGAGTCAACTTCAATTATATATATCTCGCGTTCGGGATGGTGAAACTTGTTAAAATTTCAAAGAGGTGTTGTTCACATGTAAAACAATACGTATGCCAAATTTTAATGATTTCCTAATTCAACTGTCTCGTGGCGGAACTACCCCCAACCAAACATTTTTCTATGTAACTTATTAAATACCATACCTTTTCTTCCTAACTTGTTCATATGACTCCATAAGTTTACCGTTAATCTCTTGTCGCGTTCACATTTATTATTTAATCTGTATTTTATATTTATTTATAGGCCCTGAAGAAGTTCATACATAATAAACGAAACGTTGGCTGAAAATTAGAGAATAATTATTGGTCCTAATCCGACAACGTCTCCACCACCTAGTATTTTGATAAGTTTCAATGTAAGATTCCTCAAAGTGTTCCATAGAAATATTACTCAAAATGGGAGATAATGGGGATCCCATAGCCCTGCCAAACTCCTGTTGATAGTATTAATCTTTGAATTGGAAATAGGTTTTTTCCGTACATAATTTCATTATTGTTTATCCATCATTGTTCTATCTTTCAATGATGTGTCATTTTTAACCGACGAAATCAAAAAGGAGGAGGTTCTCTATCTGACCCGTATATTTTATGTTTTTCCATCATATTTTTTTATGTATGATCACGCATAACATTTTACTGAGGCGTCCGATTTCGATAATTCTTTTTTCAGTGGATAGGGTGTACTTCGAATTTGGTCCCATTCGGATTTAAAAGATGAAATCCACCCCTAAGGGTAGCGAAATGAAG
The DNA here is from genome assembly GCA_018342105.1 of Gonioctena quinquepunctata. Classification (NCBI taxonomy): domain Eukaryota; kingdom Metazoa; phylum Arthropoda; class Insecta; order Coleoptera; family Chrysomelidae; genus Gonioctena; species Gonioctena quinquepunctata. Next base: position 172,544 of record JAFIRS010001669.1, on the reverse strand, counting down.
GATATTGATCACTCACCCTCTGAATTCTGGTCCGTTAACCGATTCTATCAGGCATAACTTTGTACTGGGTTCTTCGATTTGGATTATTCTTTCTTTAATAGATAGGGTATACCTTATATTTGGATTTCGAAAGGAATTAGCCACCCTTACGGGTAGAAAAATAGGGGATAATTGATTTTTCACTAGTGAACATTAGCACACACATACGTAGTTGACAATGACAGATCGCTACTAACATTATTCTTGTTCCGTCAAAATCAGTATATTTTATGAGAGGATGGAATGATATACAAAGTAATGAAATAAACTAACCAGAACAACGAAAATAATTTATATTTCAACAAATAGTAAAAGTAGATAATCATATTATTTAACTGGTAATAGTTGAAGTAAGGTGGGTAAGTATTTTGGAAGTAATCAAAAAACAAGTAGGTAGTAATTGGTAGATTTTAGCCACAAAAAATTGAAAAATAAAAAAATTTTAACAAAAAATTAAACCGACGAAATACGGAACTAAAAAGTAAAAAATAAAAATTCTTTAACAAAAAATTAAACCGACGAAATACGGAACTGAGAAGTAAAAAATCAAAACTTATTAACAAAAAATTAAACCGACGAAAAAATCAACTGAAAAGCAAAAAATAAAATAAACCCTCTTAGTCTAAATGATAATTGAGCTCCTAAACTGATGTAAGTAACTGATTTTGAGTCGGCGCCAAACAAACTAGCAATTGAATTAGGTGAAGCGTAAAATGATGGCAGCGAGATGCACGGCTACGTTTTGATGACTTCTTTCATAGATAATGATCTTCGATAATTGTTTGTTTGGCGCCGACTCAAAATCAGTTACTTATACATTAGTTTAGGAGCTCAATTATCATTTAGACTAAGAAGGTTTATTTTATTTTTTGCTTTTCAGTTGATTTTTTCGTCGGTTTAATTTTTTGTTAAAAAGTTTTTATCTAACTTCGCTTTCACAATTTCTAAAGTTTTTTTATTGGGACATTTGTAGAAAGACTTACAACATCAAAACTCACTAAAAGTTCTCCATCTTGGATTTGTAATCCTCCTAGTTTTTCTATGAAGTGAGGGGTGTTCCTTATGAAACTGTCTGTGTTTCCAGATATAGGTGTAAGGATGCGAAGGCTAGTTTTTGACAGGGTCATCCAATGGAACTCACAATAGGTCTCAATTGGTGTATTTGGTTTGTGGATTTTTGGTAGACCATATAAATGTGGAGGTTTGCTGTGGTGTGAGACAAGTTGGGTGCGTTCTGTTTTCGAAAGTATATTTTTGTGTTTGGCTAAAGTTTTGTATACTTTTTGTTCTATTGATTTTGTTGGAGAGATCTTGATTTGTGTTCATCAGATTGTGGTCAGCTTCCATTAGGTCATGTACACTTTAATTGGTCGACGTCTCTATCTGGGGAATCTAAAAATGGAGAAAGAATTACATCTATAACCATACATATTGAAGTTGAGAATTCAAACACAAGATGCCTTTTTTGCTGGAACTTTCCATCAAAAATGGAATTATGTCGGTTTGCAATTAAAATTGCATGAACGAGAATGAATCACCCCTAATCCCTCCCGTTCTCGAGTTAATTCTCTGTCTGTCGCGAATTGGACCCTAATTTCGAATCGAGTTACAACGTCTAACAGCTTTGAAACTGCAGAACTACTAATTAATTTAGATTGCGACTTGAGAGCTTTGTTTTAATCTTCATCTTTATTATGCTCAGGTGCAGCATCTGTTGCTATAAGATGTTCATTTAATCCACTCTTGTTTTATTTCGCAGTGTGTTCTGGAGTATTCAGTATTCGCTCACTTCCTTTGTTTTTACCTCCCTTTCGTACTCTAATTATAGCAAAACAACTTACTTAACAACTTACGCCAGTTCGCCTTCTTAGTTATTCTTCAATTAATTCCCGTTTCTGTTCTGTTGGTGGGAATTTATAAGAGCTCTCCCCGAGCGCAAGTTTCCTGGAGAAAAAGGCATGAAAAATGCAGGGTGTTTTAATTTTCTTCCGAAGTAATTAATGGGGAAACATTATTTCTCCGTATTGATTCCAACAGTCTGGCGCTTCAAGTAGTTGGTACAGTGTGGGCAAAGAAATATTTTCGTTTGATGTAATGAAACTGAACTCTCAATTTAAACATTATATATATATGGTAATTTTGTAATCTATTGAATAGTCTTTTTTCAATTTATACAATACAATTTTTTTTTCCTTAGACTTTACAAGCATGGAAATCGTCGAATACAAAATATATAAAATAAAATGGCAGTTAAAACTAAGTCATGAAAATTAAATGTACATTTAAGAATGCAATAGGAGTGGTAGAAGATAATCACATAAAACAAGTAAAAAATAGTATGAACAATAAAATAGTACACAAGCAAACATTCATTATGTGGAGCAGCCAGATCAGTTTGAAAATATTCATCTATTAAGTAAAAGGCATTTTTGTTGAGAAGATTTTTAGCACTATTTTTGAAATTAATTAGATTACAAATTTTATTTTTTGGAAATAGAGTCCCTATGGTCATTCCAGGATAATTGTGAGTCAATGTTCAGCCCTAGGAAGTTAACTGATTTTTTCGTACGATAGATTTAGTATTGGTTTTTACCAATATACTGCTGTCCATTTCTCTAAGAGAGAGAAAACAATGGTATTCGTTTTGTTGCTATTTAGTACAAGGCCATTCCAGGACCAGTAATTTTGCGTATTTGCAACTGTAATACCAGCCTGATCAGACAACCCTTCACATAGAGCACAACTAAACTATGAAGGACTTGTCATCAGCAAACTGTACAGTACAATTTGGTTGATTGATATTAGAGATATCATTTACAATTGAAATGAAGAGAGTAGGACCCAGGTTACTACCTTGGGGGACACCTGTTGAGATGTTACGATCCTCAGGAAAATATGTGCCCGACTTGAGCCTAATCTTAACAGATTGAGTTCTGCCAGTTGAATAAGTTTCAATCCATTTAAGACTTTGACCACGAACACCAAGTCGTAAAGTTTATCAAGGAGAAGTTGATGACTGATGGTGACAAATGCACGAGACAAATCAAAAATAATACTAATCGTTTTTTCACCATTATCAAATTTGGATAAAACATTGTTGACCAGAGAGAGACTACCAAGTTGGTAAACCAGCTTGGAATCCATATTGTCTCTCAGAGCGTAAGTTATACTTATTACAGAAGGATACAAGTCTGTTCAGAAAGGATTTTTCGAACAATTTAGGGAATGAATACCCCTGTAGTTGGAGATTGAGTGCTTATCATTTTTTTGTGAACAGGAACAACAATGGCGTGTTTAAGACATGAGGGAAATGAACCCTCAAGGAATGATAAATTCACTAAGTATGTAAGTGGTTCGATGATAAATTCAGCAACAGTCAACAAAACTTTACCAGGCAATTCATCAATGCCGCTAGAGTTCTTAGATGATGTAGACTTCATATTCTTCGTAGTCTTCTTCTTGACTTGGCAATATACTTGCCAAGTCACTTTTCGTATTGCTGTATTGAATTTGTCGAACAGTCTCTCCTTTTTTTTTTATAAGTGGGGATGAGTCCTTCTACGATAACATAATATATATAATTGTGATTGTTCATTATTAGTGTGGCTTAAAACTGAAAACTCCACCGAGGCTACAACTTCCTTTAAATTATTTCAGGTGAGATAGGAAGGGATGTAACCCACTGTTGTTATATTATTCTAAGATTTACAAATCAAATGATTGAACATTTTTTTACTTTCAAACATCAGTGAATTTTTTGTTCAGGAAGATTTTGGAATTGGCAGAGGTATGTTATTATTCTGTCTGGTTTCATGTACTATTAAGACTTGTCATGTTTAAATGTTTGTTTTCCATCAAACATACGGTTTCAAGAAGATGCTACATAAAGTTAAGATTTTGTGAGACTCAAATAGAGGTTTGCAGTGTTCGGAGTTCTTAACTCCGCATAAGTAGCGTACTGCTCTTTTTTGCATTACAGAAACAGAATTGAACAGTTGTTGGCTGCAGAAGCCCCAGAAAAGAATGCCAAATAGGATGATCTAGCAAACGAAAATCCGAGTTCTTTTCTAATTATTCGTACAGCAAAACAACCGCCGGATATTTTTTTGTTCAAGGACGTTATATAATTATCAAATTTCAATTTATCATATAGGCTTTTACCCAAGAAGTTATATATGAGTTATTAACAATTGTTCGGTTCTGTAGATACAAACTATCATAGTTGAATTCGAATGTCAGAATATTAGTTTTATTTGGATTGAAACACAGAAAATTGGGAACGCACCAATTTTTTACCTTTTCTAGATCGGTCGATATTGTGTTTTTCATCGCTTCTATGTCATTTCCGTGCCATAACAAGGTTGTATTATCATCAAACATTGTGAATTTTCCTGAGATATCGATACTTGGCAAGTCATTCAAATACAATAGAAAGTATAGGGCCGAGCACTGATCCTTGAGGTACACCACAATGGATTTTTGATTCCTCTGATTTTGTATTCTGACTATTTGCCTCCTGTCTGATAGATATGATTCTATCCAGTTGAACAGTACCTCTGATCCCATAACAGTACAATTTTTGAAGCAGTATTTCGTGATTTACACAATCAAAAGCCTTGGAGAAATGACAAAATACTGCACCAACAAATATGTTGAATACCCAGAAACATGCGCATTTCATATCACAGAAAAAGACTGTACCTACAAAAGTGTTGAATTCTCTATCGATAATGGACGTCGAAAAATGTATCTCATAAATATTTTTTTTTGAGCCGGTGCACAGTAGTTTCAAATCCCAAATGGCTGGCCAAATATAGAAGGTATTGTTGAATCGCTACGAAGTTTTGTACTCGGAGGTTTTTAAAGTCGCTGAACACGAATCTGAAGTTGAATTTTTCAAAAACAAGATGGCGGCCTAAAAATGGCGCATCATTTCTTCCAAATTTGGATCAATCGCTACGGAATTTAGTACTCGGAGATTTTTGAGATCGATGAACCCAAATCTGAAGTCATGTTTTCCAAAAACAAGATGGCGGCCTAAAAATGGCGGACCATTTCCTCCAAATTGGAATCATTCGCTACTAATTTGGTACTCGGGGGTTTTTGAAGTCGCTGAACACGAATCTGTAGTCAAATTTTTCAAAAACAAGATGGCGGCCTAAAAATGGCGGATCATTTCTTCCAAATTGAATCAATCGCTACGAAATTTAGTACTCGGAGATTTTTGAGATCGGTGAACCCAAATCTGAAGTCAAGTTTTCCAAAAACAAGATGGCGACCTAAAAATAGCAGACTATTTCCTCCAAATTTGAATCATTCGCTACGAAATTTGGTACTCGGAGGTTTTAAGGTCGCTGAACACGATTTCCTTCTGATAGAACGAACGAATATATTAAAACATACATGTATTTGGGATATAGTAGATTGGGAAAGCATGTAAATACAAATACACTTTGAATATAAAAACTAGTTTATTGAAAATTACATTGAATATTACTTTTGTGTGAAAAAATACAAAAAGACGCTCAGACTTATAGAGTCCAATTGCTGTCCGAATCACTATCATTATTGTTTTGTTTTTCATCCGCGGATAACGCGTAAGGGCTATGGACTTTTTTGGACAATGCGACCTCCATGACTTTGTACACTTCATTCGCATTATAATGCAAATGATTTTCCAACTAATCGAACAACTCCTGTCGCGTGAAACCAACTGCAACCACTTCACTGCTTTTCCGAGAGCCTGAAAAAATCAATTTAACAGTGAGACAATAATACATAATTAACAAAATAATACTACTTATAATACTTAATGCAATAAAACTTAATGCTCGTACCGATTCTCGCCAAATTCAATTCCAAATATCCATGGTAGATACTCAATGTTTCCAAAAAAATATAATCAATATCTCAAAATTTGCAAAAGTTAAAGTGTGCACACCTTTTTTGAAAATTAAAAAATTTCAAATGATTTGAACCCCTTAAGCGAATCTCGCCAAACTTAATAGCAACTACCCTTGTCTAGTCCTAGTGTATTTGTGTAAAAAAAAATTAGCCCGATATCTCAAAATTTGCGAATTTTAGGGCAACCACAGAAATGTTTCGATAATTAAAAAATTTCAATAAATTTTAACACCCTAAGCGATTCTTGCCAAATTGAATACCAACCATTGAAATTTGCGAATGTTAGAGCGATCACAGACATTTTTCGAAAATTTCAAAACTAGAAAATCTTAAACCTTTAGGCGATTTTGGCCCAATTCAATAGAAAAGATCTTCATCCCCTAGCCTATTTGTATAAAATAATTAGCCCGATATTTCCGGAAGTTAGAGCGACCAGAAACGATTTTTGAAAATTTCAAAATTTTTTAAAATTCCATCCCATTAGGCGATTCTTTTCAAATTCAATACCAACCGGCCTTATCCCCTAGCCTATTTGTATAAAAAAATTAGCCCAATATATCAAAATTTGCGAAAGTTAGAGCGTGCATACATCCGGAATTTCCTTATGTTATACTAAGACGAGTGTTTTTTTCGACTGTGTGTACAATGGCGGGAGTGATAAAAATCCACATCGGTTGACGAATGACGAGTCGCCCCTGTCGTTTGCCAAGTTCGTCTGCATTTTCCACGTCACGTACTTTTTGTACAAATCACAAAAGCATAGATCCGACAAGCTCACACAGATGCACCACCTCGTGCCATAAAAACTGCTACACGTTTTGTACATTTTATCTCAATTGTTTTCGTCTCGATTGTTTCATGTCGCTGCTGCCGATTGGCTCGATGTTCGCCGGCGATGTTCGTTTGTTTCATCGTTTCCATGGATATGCTGCAGGTATCAACTCTGCCGAGGAGAGACACGTAAGTACCAATTGAATAGGTAATTTCATTATGTTGTGCCTTTGCCTTTCTCTTTTTTTTTTTTCGTTTCTCTTTTTACGTGCCGCTGTTCGGATAGCTCTGCGCTGGTGATGTTCTATGGGAGCATAGATGGATCGCGAAGGGGGTTTTGGGGATTACTTAGGGTTGAGTAGGGTGAATAATGAAATATTCGGTTTGTGGTGGCATAAAAAAAATGTATCTTGGGTTATCCGAAACCTTCATATACGTCAATAATTAAAATTAGCGAACATCTCAGACAAGTTGAAAGTGAGAGTTTTTGAAACATTTAAGCTCCTGTCCTGTTCATACATGAATAGAACATCGAATATCCGCCGCCGCTGGTGGCAATTTATAGATGCTCCTAGAATATTACAAAAAGCATTGTTTCCACTTTTTTATAGCCTTTTCATAGACACATAAAATTTTACACACTTTAAATCGCTGTTCATGAAACATAGAGATAACATTGTAAAGGTTCTTGTTATAGTTTAACCATTTTCAATTGCAGAAGCTGTTTCTATAGGGAGCAAATCAAAAACTTACTTCGCTAACACGAGTGTGTATGCGAAGAAACGGAACAAAAAATAATGTGTACTACTCGTAAACATTCTCCGTCGGCGAAGAGAAGATCAAAAGAGCCGATAGTCAACGTGGGTTTGAGTGACAGCTGTCTAATTCTTCAGCAGCCAATTAAAACGGACCGCAAGCCAATGATAATGCTTGTAGGTGTGTCTATACGTTGAGACTAACAAATCACCAGTTATATACGTGTTTCAGGAGGACTGAAAACATAAAAGCCAGTAGCGTCTCTGGTCTGGGATCGAAAAAGGTTTTAAAATAATCTATAGTTGTGATGTGTTTTGTTGGAAAATAAGGCTTTTTTTCGACCATGGGAAAATGGAAGTATGATGATCCGATTGCCTATTAATACATACTTCCTCGTTTAGGGCTTTTTTTTTATTTCAACGTATTTTTAAAATAGTTAAATATCTAACTAAAATTAGTTATATCCGCCTCTGCTGCTCAAAGGATTCCGCTCCAAGACTGGGAAACTTATTTTTTATGCTTCTGCAATTGATAATGGATGAACTATACTCAGTTTAACAACTTAAGGTATAGTTCATCCATTATCAATTGCAGAAGCATAAAAAACAAGTTTCCCAGTCTTGAGGCAGAATCCTTTGAGCAGCAGAGGCGGAGACAACTAATTTTATTTAGATATTTAAATATTTAAAAAATACGTTAAAATAAAAAAATATGCCATAAGCGAGAAAGTATGTATTAATAAGCAATTGGATCGTCAAAATTATATTTTCCCATGGTCGAATAAAAAGCCATATTTTCCAACAAAACACATCACAACCTGAGACGCTACTGGCTTTTATGTATTCAGACCTTGAAACACGTATACAACTGGTGATTTATTAGTCTCAACGTATAGACACACCTACAAGCATTATCATTGGCTTGCGATCCGTTTCAATAGGCTGCTGCAGAACTGGACAGCTGTCACTCAAACCCACGTTGACTATCGGCTCTTTTTATCTCATTCCTTTTGATCTCCGCCGACGGAGAATGTTTACGAGTAGTACACATTATTTTTCGTTCCGATTCTTCGCATATACGCTCGTGTTACCTATAGGAACAGCTTCTGCAATTGAAAATAATTAAACTATATCACATTTTATTTCCACGGATTTTTTTTATATTCTTTTCTATACTATACAAATAATCCACACTTTAAGATATATATTGTCAGATGTAGCCAAGTGTGAATGAAGATTCTTCCTAAAATGGGCTACACTTTCTTGATGGAACTTTCACATGAATCATTTTGTTAGGAAGATGTAAAAAAGTAAGTAACTTTCAAGTATTTTTAAGTATTTTTCACCAAACTGAGAATAAATATTTTTTCAACACTACTATAGTGAAATATCCATACTGGCTGACTTAGATATACAACTATTTATTGGTTGATTTGTTGAAAATATAAACAGGATGTTCATAAAATCAGATGTGGAATCATCTGCGACTGAAAGATAAACCTTAGTCACTATTTTCCATCGTCAAGATAACCTCTTGTGGGGTATTCATGTTGAAAAGGGAAACATTCTCAATTGATTATTGATAGAAAGATTTTTCTGTGAATTGAAAAATCCACGATTAAAATGAAGTTATTTTTTGTGAATGTCTAACAGAAAACAACTACTTCCCCGGCTGAAGCCACGCTGGACATTGAACTACATCTGATAGATATTCTGAAAAGGCCCTAACTCAAAAGAAAAAATCTGAAATAAAAAATTTGCATTTTCATTCAGATAGTTATTTGATTTTCTATTCCAGTCTTGATTAAGAACTCATAAAGATGAATGAGGCAAAGAAGAATGTTTTCCAAAAGAGAGTACTCACCAGAAATCATTCGTAACATTGACGCAGGAGAGACATCGCATTCACTAGGTCTTCAATACATTTTTGTCGACGAAAATCTATTTCACGCTTCTACGATCATCAGGAAGACCGGAAGAAATGGGAAACACATTTTCAAGAAGCAATCTCACTCTGCAAAGATGGAAAAAGTTAGAATCATTTCTTTTGGAGAGACACTTTGAGTGTTTTCTGACATTAAAACCTGTCATGGGGTATGATAGATTGATTTGTTGAAAATATAAACAGGATGTTTATAAAATCAGATGTGGAATCATCTGCGACTGAAAGATAAACCTTAGTCACTATTTTCCATCGTCAAGATAACCTCTTGTGGGGTATTCATGTTGAAAAGGGAAACATTCTCAATTGAATATTGATAGAAAGATTTTTCTGTGAATTGAAAAATCCACGATTAAAATGAAGTTATTTTTTGTGAATGTCTAACAGAAAGCAACTACTTCCCCGGCTAAAGCCACGCTGGACATTGAACTACATCTGATAGATATTCTGAAAAGGCCCTAACTCAAAAGAAAAAATCTGAAATTGAAAATTTGCATTTTCATTCAGATAGTTATTTGATTTTCTATTCCAGTCTTAATTAAGAACTCATAAAGATGAATGAGGCAAAGAAGAATGTTTTCCAAAAGAGAGTACTCACCAGTAATCTTTCTATCAATATTCAATTGAGAATGTTTCCCTTTTCAATATTTATTGGTGTTATAAATTTGAATATCTTGAATACCTCCGATACAAAAATCAATAGATACGTATATCTAATGGCCAACTTGGGATACTTTTCATTTATCAACAAACCTACTAGGGTTACTCATACAACTTCAGGACTAATCTACCATGTATTTCTCAAATTTAGAAATGTTAAAATTAAAAAAGAAATGAAGTTTGACCATGTACAGTTCTGGGACCGATACTATTTATTCTGTACCTCAATAATTTATTCTCGCTAAATAATTTCGAAGGTAAATTAATTTCTCATGCTGATGACACAACAGTTACATTTGTTGGAAATACTTGGGCAGAAACATAACAAAATGCAGCAGTAGCCTGTTGAGTCTTAATATCTCTGAAACGAAATTCATTGCCTTTTCCTCCACATCTAGAGACCGTGATATCCCAAATAATTTACTACTCCATACATATAATTGCCATGACTTGTTTCACTGCTCTTGTCAAGCTATAATGATGACCAAATCTATTAAATAACCAGTTGTTTTCGTAGATCAACATCTACATTGGGATGATCGGATACATTGGGATGATCGATCACATCAGCTACACATTCAAAAGACTGCGGAAATTAATTTATAAATTCTACCAGATGGTGAACATTTCCATTTTTTTTTTATAAAGGTATGTAACGCAGTGGCTGAGTCTTTACTACGTTATTCTCTAATTGTTTGAGGTGGTACTTTCAAAACATCGGTGCACAATCTGGAAGTTATATAACAGACTTTACTAAAAATAATTCTTGAAAAAATAAACGTTTTTCTACACAACTCATATTTGAAGAGTCAGAAGTATTCAATTTATAAAAATTATACATTTATCAATGCTTTTATAGGTGATGAATACGCCTCAAACAATAGTTACTCATGTTTATGATACTCGTAGAACTGCCATAAAGTCCTTTCAATCCCTTGCTTCAGACTTACCCAGAATAAAAAATTCATAACCTTCTATGGACCGAAACTTTATAATCTGATATAAGAAACATCAAAAATATGAATCAACGAAGAAAACATATAAAACAATATGTGAAAACTCATCTTGGGCCATTTTTGAAAATTTTGAATAATTAATAAAAATTACATTCTTTTTATTTCTCTTATTTTTTATTTTTTTAACAATTGCTTAAACAAATGCTCTTCTTCTCTTTCTTCGTTCTCTGGTACATTACAGCCTAGGTATCTACAATTTTTTAGTTTTAATATTTGCATAGTAAAATATTGATATCATGTCAGAAGAATGCTCCACAACTCAAGCTCTGCTTATGGTGGCTTCTTCTATATTTTGCTGTTTATATTTATGTTCACAATCATAATATCAATATGTTAACAACATGTACCATAATGTATCTAAACATATATGTAGGATCTAATTCTACATGTACAGGATGTTCATAAAATCAGATGTGGAATCATCTGCGACTGAAAGATAAACCTTAGTCACTATCTTCCATCGTCAAGATAACCTCTTGTGGGGTATTCATGTTGAAAAGGGAAACATTCTCAAATGAATATTGAAGAAAGATTTTTCTGTGAATTAAAAAATCCACGATAAATATGAAGTTATTTTTTGAGAATGTCTACAGAAAACAACTACTTTCCCTTTTCTACATGTTCAAATTCTGTACGTTCTAACTCAAACTGAATAAACTTACTTACTTACTTACTGAAATCAAAAAGATATATAATTTTGCGTTGTTCAGAAAAACATTTCCAATATCTCGATTTTATCTTATTCAAAATTTGTGATAAGATTATCAAAACAGCTATTTTGAAGAGAACATCAAATGCAATGAAAATGGAATGGAGAAAATGAGATTGGTTTTATATTATGCATAAATTTCACCTACACGATCAGCACGCGAAATAAAAAGGCATATAACCTATTTTTACGTCATATGATACGTACATGGCCTCCACCCCGTTCACATTGTTCAGTTATCTAACTTCCGCCGATGTTTTGCGTTATATGCAGCCATCGCATTTCGTGTTATATTCCTATTAATTGCAAGGCATGTTCAGAATATTAAGTTACCAGGATTTGTGCTTATTAGCGGACTTTTACGTGTAACACGATCATCGTGAAGCGCAGACGGATTCATTCTTTTCGTTCAGTATCATGTTGCACATACTTTTTGTTTGTTTTAGTAACCTGCTTGACATTTCAGGCGCATTCAGATGGATCTCAATTTCGACTTGTTCGAATAATTTAATTATTCTGCATATCTTCTCCGAGGAGAACTAAAATAAATATATGTGTCATCGATTGACACATTATATTATATTTATTTTTGTTCTCCGTCAAAACGTGTCGTTTTTCGCAGAATGATCAAAAGGATCAACGAAAATTGTTGTTTGTTCATGTTCAACTGTCGTGCAGGGCAAACTTGATTAATATTTCGTAGTGTGAGAGACGTATTAAAAAAAATCTATTTCGTAAGTAAATACTCTTTAGATGTAACCGTAGAGCAATCAGAGAATTTGACTCTCCTATGGCTATACTAATATCGCAAATTATTCGTATAAAAGCAGCCTGCATAGAATTATTTCTTCAGTTGAAATGAATTGAGGAAGAATAATAATCTCCTTAACAACTGCCCGATTTACTCAAGACGAAATAAAAGAATCCGAATGAAAAATGAATTTAAACTCTTGAATCGGACGGGAGGAAATTTCAATAACGAAGGAAAGACAGCAGAGAAGGATAATGAAATATTCCAATTTAAGTACTACAGCAGCTCACAGAGTGAATTACATCCTGCTCAATTGAGTAAAAGTTTCTCTTTCTCTATACTCAATGACATGGTCTAATTTATAATTATTATAAAAGAGCGAATCGTCTAAATTTTCATTTCAAAATTGTACTTGAATTAGTAGGTACACTTGAAAGAATGTTCTGCAAACTTTTATCTCGATTTCGTGTGATTCAAATCATCCGCATTGAGTAACTGATTTGTTCCACCTCTTTCCTTTCTCTTCTATATCTGTTCTTTCTTTATAACCGGAAATGCACTCTTCTATTATTATTTTTTCTACTAGTATTTCTATAAATGAACAATGCATTTTTTTCGTTATTTGGGTTAGTTAATACTATGGAAACTTTCAAGAACTACATACATATGGTGCGCAATAAATTATATTATTACCAGTTTATTAATATGTTATAGTATATCCACTCTTAGTTGGATGAGGATAGGGTTTATCATCCACCCTTGATAAAACATAATAGGATTCGTGCTTTGATCGAAAACGCCGACCATAGGCGGGTGATAATTAATAATAATTATATTTTTTTGTATCTAAGCAAAGATATTGTAACCGTTATCACTCCGGGTATGGAAGAATAATTTCTTGGTAAGTGAGTCCAAGGTGGACACTACTCTACTGGCCTTATCAACTTCTTTAAATTTTCGATCTTTTTGTTTTCTATCCAGAGAATGAACTACGACATATCCTTGTTTTCTCAAGATTCCTTTTTTGTTGGTGAACAATTAGATTTCGTCTGCCTAAATCTGTTCGAACATTTGTATAATTATGAAAGGGAGGAATATCGAGGGGACTGTTGAAAACAAAATGGAAGGAATTCAATGGACATGCCCTCAAAGGAAAGTGTTAACCGTAGACACGTGTTTCGGGCTTTCCGCCCTCATCAGTACGGTGAAGAAGTGCAAGGATGAACAACACTTGGTAGTAAACGACAAATCAACGGAGTCAACAAACAGAAGCCAGCAGCACATCTGTGGTTTCGGTTAGCAGCCCCTGCATTCCACGGCAACCAACGTCACCACGGAGGCAGCTATAGCTACCTGCGTGACATCCGAGTCCAAGATTATGAAGATGAATGCGAGGAAAATCGAGGGGACTGCTAAAAACAAAATGGAAGGAATTTAATGGACATAGCCCTCAAAGGCAAGTGTTAACCGTAGACACGTGTTTCGGGCTTTCCGCCCTCATCAGTACGGTGAAGAAGTGCAAGGATGAACAACACTTGGTAGTAAACTACAAATCAACGGAGTCAACAACAATTTGTATAATTGTTTTTTATGAAGACTCTGTTGGATTTGAAGGGAAATTTAGGATTTCCGCTTCTCCATTTTGTATGAGAAATAAAATTTGGAATTCGAGGAAACTCTTCCACATGGGGAGGGGTTGCTGCTACTCACTTGAAAAAGTTGGAAACGGTACAGAAACGAATTCTGAAAATTATGTATGGAAAGGAACCAACCTTTTCGAGCAATTTACTTTTTTCACAAGCGAGAATATGCGATGTAAGACAAATATTTCTTAATAACATACTTACACATATAAACAAAAACAAATATCTATTGAATAATATCGACCATGAACATTTTACTAGGAAAAAAAAAGAATATCATGTTAAAGCATCTCTGAGTAGTACAAAAATCGGACAACGAAATATATCTTACCTCATTCCAAAAATCTTTAATTTTCTGCCCATTGAACAAAAAATGAATATAATGAATAAAATTCTCGTCAAATGTTGAAAAAAATTATCAGAAACTACGTTCTCAACTTGAATCGCGGTCTGGTTCGCTCTCTCTTTGACTAACAGGCTTTTTGAATATTCATGTTATTATTGTGTTTTTGTATAGATCAATATCGTCTGTCGATTATAATACTTCACAAATTGTTTGTTTACTATTTTTGTTTATTGTTAATTTTCCCGTAGTAATAACTAAAATAGGTTGGATGTCATGATGTTAGGAATCAATATTAATATTAACTAAGTGAGACCAATTCAAGCTATGTCACTTTGTGAATAACATATGCATAAGGAATATTGTAAATTATATTGTGCAGAACCCACGCGCAACTTCAGTTTTAGTGGGAATTCTACGTGTATTTACATTTCAACAATTCTAGTGTCAACTCTGTACTAATAACACTTGGTAAATAAACTTATTATTATGTGGAATTTATTCATTTTGTTCCTTGTACGCCATGTGATCCGCGGATAGTACACGTTTGAGCTCAATTTCAATGGAATTCATTTTTGAATAGACGAGCGTTTCATTTGAATGAATTTGCCTAGGCAAGGACGTGCTTTTTTAATAATCAAAACGCATTCATAGTTTGCAAAATTAAAGAGATATGCTGATTTTAACTTCCTAAAAAAATTAATACATAATAAAAGCAAAATCAAATACATATATACGCAATTTTCAGAAAAACATTCTATTTACACACATTAGATTTGGACGGAGATTAGAACAAACTCTAATTATATTTTTTTCCCTTCTGTTTAAAATTCAGCAATAAATGCAACTACTCCAAAAAAAAAAAACAAATGATGTAGCTTTGTCGTCGGCATCTTAATTCAGAATTCTAACAAAAAAATCATTTTCCCCAAAAACCCCCCACATACGAATTTCTATTGGAATAGGGCTATAACCACAAAACTCATCGCCCGCCATATTGGAGCCTCCATCTTGAATTCATGAATTTTCACAAAGAAATCATGATTTCCGACCCCAAAAACCCCCACATACTAATTTTGAAAAGAATCTAACTTTAGTAACAAAACTCGTCAGCCATAATGGAGCTGCAATTTTTTTTATTTGGCAAACATTCCATAATGCATTTTTACCGGAATTATGAACACCTGCCAAATTTCACGTTTACCGGACAACTAGAAGTGGGGTAAAAATTCACTTGCAAGATTTGAACTAAACATACATACATATTTGAAATTAAATGAAAGATTGTAAAAACATTTCATTCTGTTACTCGATCGACCAGGTTTTCTGCAGCCAGCTCTTAGATACGAGAAATTATTTGTTTTGGGACGAACATTCGCCCCAGACAAATCACTTTTCAATTTCGAACGGAAAAAAATGCCAGACCTGGGGTTTGAACCCACGCTCCCTTACGGGAACCAGTTTTAATCTAGCGCCTTAGACTGCTCGACCACCTCGGAAGATATTTCATGTTGAAAAGTATTACCAATCTGTTGCTATATTGGTATGGTTGCTTTTTCCGAGAAACAGCCATACAAAAATTATGCACAACTTTTGCCCAGGCAGTCAATGATTTTTCTTGTTTGCTGTGAGTTCTAACATTTTAAAAACATTTCATTCTGTTACTCGATTGGCTAGGTGTTCTGCAATCCGCTCTTGGACTAATAGTTTTAAAAATTCTTCATGAAAAACGAAGCCCTTGTATTAACTAAATTGTTCATAACTTTTGCATTTTTTTTTGAGCTTCGCTCGATTTTTCCCAAAAAGTTTATAGATGCCAGTCCGAATCAAATGACAGCTCACCAACTATTTTCGGAGAAGGAGAACATGAATCGTGACAAGTGTGTTTGTGGACTAGACTATAGGAGGCCATAGCCAAAAATCCATTCAATCTATTCGAGAACGGCCCCGCAATGTTTGATCAGACGAAACTAGACACACGGTACGGATGTTTACGCAGTTGATTATTAGAAATCCCGGCAGGCGAAGGGGCGGGTTTGTACACACGCCACGACAGTGTCTTGTTTCTCCTTTAAACCGACAGTCGACCGCAACATTACACAAGTTTACATGGAAACCGCAGCTAAGCACGAAAGCTGCGGTCGCGGAGAGCTATGCAGTGTTGCCAGATTGGAGTTGACAAAGCTTGAGTATTGCATTAGGTAGGGGGTATGGCGCTGTCTACAGGATGGCCATGGATAATTGGTGAGCAGGTGACGAAGAGGATGCCCTTTTATATACTCGTAGGCTCTAAAAACACTAGAACAACTCGTAAATCCGAATGAGATAATAAACCAATTCATTACGTTGCACAACCATCATATGAAAATATCACTCATTATCAATCAATCCACCTACACCACGAAAAATTTCACCAAGTCGAAAATAGTGATCTAGAATGCTTACTGGACAAAATAAAATATAATGCCACTGGACCAGAACAGATATTCATTAAAATGATAAAATTTTGTATTCCCTCCCCCGCCCCAACTTATATCAATAATAGATGGGCTTGAACAAGACTATTAACCAGATATTTGTGGAAAGGTCATTATGCTCCCAACAAACAAAGTCCTTAATATATAATTAATTATCCAAGACCAATTAACATACGCCGTCCAATGGGACTCTGAAGTAAAAACACTATCATTTGGGAAAATAGTCTGGTACACATATGGTTCAGAAACAGATCAAAGAACAGGAGCGAGAATATATGAGGTTAGTTCAAGAAGGGACCTCACAGATGCAACCGGTATTCCAAACTGAGACATATGCTACAGGGACATGCATACAGATGAATCTATATAGAGATAAATCCATATCGCGATAAAAAATTTCGACTCCGTTCAGATCAAGTCAAAACAAGTTTGGTTGGGAATACCTTAGGGAACTCGCAAGTAGATAAGCTATACCGCTTCCAGCGCAGTCTCAGCTGCGCTCATAGTGGTATAGTTATTCTAATCCCAAATGGAACGGCAATAAAAATAAGAGCACTACGAGGAGTGTTCAAATGCACTGCCCGGCAAATGGGAAATTTATATACTACCAGTGTTTTTACTTTCAAAGCGTTCCTGGTACAATCATACAAAAGTTCTGTCGTGTGGTTGGAAATACTATATAGGGTTGGAGATAGTCTATGGGGGCTGCCACTGAGTCCGAGATGCCTGGGACCGCCACTGAGTGAAAATGTGAAGATGGCCATGGATGCAAAAATTGTGAGAGGTAATAAAAAGAACCACCAGGCAATATCCGTCATGGTTACAGCCATTTTGGGGATGCTGCCAGCCAATAGCCGAGCCATCAATGACTACCCATAGGCACCATGCTTGTAAGATCGAAAGAGAGCGGTACATTAAAAATCCAACGGGCCCTGGTTCGAACCCAGGTTCGACACAAAATTTGTGGTTGATAGAGATCGGGAGTGTGCAACTTATATTCTTCTCCTTGATAGTTGGCACACCTCATGATGCTTGTCCATCTCTAGCAACTACACATTTTTTTAGGGCGGTGTGTAGGAGCACTGTGTTCTTAGAGCAGCCAAATCTAGCAGCATTTTTAGATGGAGCGGATGTTCACACAACGATGGGGATTGTTCATACAGCTGCGTCAACCGCGGTATGTATAGGAACGCTCGATTACTGGTTTCTCACGAAGTCTCAGGGTTATTTGTCAATGCATGTCTCCAAAGATTCAACCGACTAGAGTGGCCCAGAACTAGCACTCGGAATTTGTAAAACCTGATGTGGAAACTTGATAAAAGAGTGGATAAAGCAGAAGAACGTTCGAGCAGATCAAACCAGACATAGGCGTGCATCCGAAACACCTAGTGTACAGACTCCTAATGTACACAAGCCTGTACTACCAAGTGGAGAGGAGGCAGTCCTAGTGTCTCCATGGCAGCAGTTGTTGTTCCCATTGCCCATGTGATACCTATAGATAGTTAGATAGATTTATTTGACAACGTGTACAATTATTACAATTGGAAACAAAACAAAAACATAAATAGTAAAATTTGGAAAGCAAAAGTAGTAAAATATAACACAATATCGTAAAATATGAAATATAAATAAAATAAGTACATAAATAAATACATAGTTTGAAATGAGACACATAACATAAAGAAATAAAGAAGCAGTGAAACATACAACTGAAGTGCGGGAACAAAATGATCATCCGTGTGGAACGGTGTTTCCAAGAATTCTTCAGTGTTATAAAAACAATGAGATAGGAAGAAATGCTTCATTCTGCTCTTAAAACGATCTGAACTGTGATGCTTAATGTTGTCTGGTATGTGATTGTATAGATCCAGATTGAGGGAGTTCCTCTGACACTTGTTGAATCTGAAGCGGGGTTTAATAAGGCGATTAATTACAGTTTCTCATATTGGGGTTGAAGTATGATAATTTTTACTGCGTGAGATGAGTTGCCCAACATAACAATGTCATATCCTAATTTGTAATGAAATAGTGCAAAGTAAGCCTTCAACAGAGAATATGTCGGAGTTGTCTAAAGGCAAATATATCCGTGGAGAGTCTACTTCTGAGCTCTTCGATGTGTGCTGACCATGTGAGGTTTTCATCCAAAATGATACCGAGTAACCTAACACTGGAGTTTCCTGGGATTGGAGAGTGTATTGAAAATACTATCTTCTGACTTTTGTTTCTATTAAGTTTGAGTTGATGCGGGCAAGTCTTTGTATTTTGCCTGATTCTGTTGTAGCGCTTCTTAGTTGCGCCATTGTTGAAAAAGGCAAATAAGGTAGTTCAAATAGATTCACATTATTTTTGTGGTGGCAATGGCCCCAGATAGGATTCCTCGAGTAAATGGTTTCCATTGTTAGCTTGACATATCTGATTTTTTTGAAGTATTTGATGAAAACGTGGATGGGGAACATAAACATCATTTGATCCATGACAGAACAGTTGACTGCATATAGGGTTCTGTCTGTAGTTCAGGAAGTCACTGACATTGAGAACCTTCAAAGTAGTGAATCCCAACGTTTTTCTCGTGAAAAAATCCAAACTGGAACCAAGCTAATAAAGAATGACAAAAAATATGATATCACTTGAATTCATTGTACGCCCAAGTATCCAAATCAAATATAAGAAACCTCCCTGGATTTCGAAAAACCAACAAGAAATCCCCATTGTGAGGAATCATGGATGAAATACTTTTGTGTCTCAAAATTCCCTAGACCAGTCCTGCTTATAGTCTGCTTCAGTTGTTTCAGGTACGTTGCAAGGCAAACTAGATAGACACGGTTTATTTCTCCAGTTTGCAGATGTTTGTATGTGTGTATGTATACATGTCTATGTACAAAATCAGTGCGGTTGTTTCTGAATCTGGATGGAATGTATGTATATATTTGCTGGCGATTCCAGTAGCGTTATAGTGACGTTTTCAATAGGTTTAGAGAATACTTAGGTGAAGCCATCCTAGAAACAGTGATTTAACTATATTTCTATGGTTAACCTATAGTAAATTTTTGTACGCCAAATTCACAACTTTTCACGAAGTATCCTCGGTATATGGTTCATGGGTGACTTTTTATAGATGCTCTAATCCAGAACATCGTTGTGAAGGTTCATTTTACAAATTGAAAATAAATATAAAATTGTATTCTATTAATACTGCCACTGCTAATAACCTATAAATCAGGCGAATGAATGTTGGGTGGGGTCAAATATCCATATAAACTAATTAAGTACTCTCTTGGCAAATACCTCGACAGATATTGAATTAGAGGTGATCGATAAATCCTAGAAGGTTCACTTTGGAGATGCATTTTCTAATGAAGATACATCGATTTTCAAGTAACTTTTTTCGTTAAAAATGGTCAAGTAGAAAAACAAAAATATATTTAGGTCACTTTAATGAAAGTTAAAATAGCAACAGTTGAATTATTCTATTTTCAGATTAAATTGATTTTACTTTTCGAACACACTATGTAGGTATGTACCATTTCCCAACACAAATATTGACTTTTTTTTCAAGCGCATTAAATTTCCATAGTTCTGGGAAACACTCACTGCAGATCAATCCAATTAAAAGTAGTCGGATGAATTTTTAAAGCGGCGGCGGCGATATTGAAATTTTCGGAAGAGAGAAATATACGAAACGATGTTGACATTGTTGTTAATGGATTTTTTTCATCGATTTTCGTGTTTACTCAGTGTCTACCATGTTAAATTGATATTAGAATAAATATTTGATCTACAAATATACGTGCCCATTACTGGTTGAACGGAAGCAAGCTATAATTTTCGATAGCGTTACGCTTGGAGAATTTCCTACTACATTTATTTTTACTGACAGGATGATCGATATTGTTTGCAGTGTTCTAATATAATCTCGTTCACATCTAAATATGCAAGTAGAACATAAATGATCAGAAACAACAATAACTTCAATGACAATATTGTAACCCTAGCGTATAATTTTTTTTAAATAATTTCGAAACAGCAAAAAACTATAACGGAATCATACAAAAAAAACTGTAGGAAACAAAATTTTTTGAATTGGTTTTACAATGACAATACAATGATGAATGAGAAATCACAGGATTATTACTTCTCAGGAAACTTATTTTGTAAGGTAAACTAAAAACGATCTCCACGAAAAATTGGTTTACAAAACCAGGACCATTTCATAGTTGATATCAGTTTTTCAATATTTGGACGAGTCAAACCCTTTTACGAAGGAATTTCTCCATTTGATTAATTCTGGAATATCTCCCTCTATGACTTTGTAATGATAGAATTCAATAATTTTCATTGGTGAGAACTCAAAGCCAGTTCCTAACCATGAAAATGAAAAAAAAGATCAGTCCCAGACTTTCTTTTGATTTTCGGCCGTTGATAAGAACTTGAGTTCAACACATGCGTTCAGTTTGAAAAGGTTCTTGTTTTATTTACATGGTGACTTTCCCGATTTAACTGATTTCCACATTATTTGAGGCATATATTAGGTTAGTCAAGAAATGTTATTCTTCTAATACTTGGCTGAAAATATTTGATTGCCAGTTATGAGTTTTCAGTGAAGTACGTTTCTGAATAGTTTTGTATATTCACTTATTATAAAAATACTTCTTCGTTTTGAATTATTGGATGTATTGATATTAAAGTTTCTGTCATTAATCAATTTACCCCAATAACTCACCCCTGATCGAAAGTTTATAGTAGTAGTAATGATATCAGCAGATTTTTCTATGCAAATCATTTTTTTAAAACTTGCTTTACATGCACCCTAGAGAGGAAGATTTTTTCGCGCATAAACCACCTCTTGACGTTCTTTCCACTACCCTCAAAACGATAAAACAAAAAACTCTCAAACATAGTTTTCGGTTTATATTTCCTACCTCAAATTCGAACTCCTGAACAAAGCAAAAATAAATAATTGCTGGTAATTTTTTCATGCGAATCCATCATTCACAATTTTCTTCACAGGATCCATATAATGAAATAATTTATCACCTAAAAACTGCCTTTTACAACTCCCTCTAGTTCAAATCAATGTATTTTCTAAATTTAGTTAAAACAGTCGTTGATGGAGGTCTCTTGGCAGAATACTATATTTTAGGATTTTTTCGCCACGACAGCTATCCCAATATCCCAACCCTAAATCGAAATAAAGAGAAAAAATAAATTGTTGCTGGTGATTTTTTTGTGACAAAAAGACCCTCAAACATATTCTTCTATCAAAAAAAGGTCCAGCAACGACCTTTCCAATTATGGTTACAGTTTTTTCAGTTCATCGGTAGGTAGTCGTGGGATAGTTTGGAAGCTTTGCAGATGATACTGCAATAATATAATAATATATGAATCTGATACTTGGGTGAACTGAAAAACAGAAGCTGAAACTGATTTTAGTAAAATAGATAAGTGGTTTAGGTATAACAAATTAACTCTGAATTTAGATAAAACAAAGTACTTATCATTTACTTCGTATTCCAATCACTTACCCAATATGGGTTCATTACGTTTCGGAAATAACTCAGAAATTCCAGAAGTAAACTCCATCAAATACTTAGGCATTGTGATAGACAGGCATCTTAGATGGGATCTTCAAATTAAAAATATAGTAGGAAAACTGAGAGGTCTTTTATTTAAATTCAAATACTTGAAAGAATTTTCAGATGTAAATCATTTGAAAGTATTATACTATGCTCTGGTACAGTCACATATATCTTACGGTATAATTGGCTGGGGAGGTGTTGACGATTATCACTTGGAAATGCTGAATGTTATTCAGAAATGGATACTGAAAATCATCCTTGGAAAAAGAGCCACATATTCCAGTGAAAATGTATTTAAAGAGGCCAATGTATTTGACGTAAGGCAGGCTTACTGAATCAACTTATTAGTTAATGTGAAAAACAATAAAATACAACTTGAATTTGTCGATCACAATTATAGTACCAGGAACAAACAAAACAAGATATAGTTTTCCCAATATCAATTGCAGAAGCATGAAAAAGTCTTGCGGCGAAATCCTGTGAGCAGCAGTGGCGGAGATAACTAATTTTATTTAGATATTTTAAGATTTTAAAAATACTTCATAAATAATGAAAAATGAAAAAAAATTAAAGACAAGCTTTTATTTATACAAATACATTAAGAAAGAAAAATAATTTATTTCATTGTTTGATGTAGGTTATTATTATATCCTAAAACGTATTTCGATCGGCACACACCAAGACCATAGACGCTACTGGATTTTAATCTTTCAGAGCTATTAAAACACAAATATAACGCGTGATTTATGACCTCCCATCATAGAGGCACACCTGCCAGCATTATGTCGAACTTGATTGGTCCAGACGAATCTGTTGTACAACTGACAGCCCTCACTCGAGTCCACGTTGACTATCGGCTCCTTTGATGTACCGTTTGCCGACGGAAAATGTTTACGAGTAGTACAGATTATTTTTCGTTCCGTTTCTTCGCATATACGCTCGTGTTAGCGAAGTGAGTTTTCATTTGCTCCCTATAGAAACAGCTTCTGCAATTGATAATGGATGGACTATACCTAGATCGGTAAAAGCAATTGGACAACGATGTTCAAATTACCTCGGACCTCGCCTACATAATATGCTACCAGAGTTTATAAAAAAAAAATAGTTCTATTATGTACAAAAAACTTATAAAAACTTGGATTTTGCGTTCCGAAAGGACATTGTTTCATGATTTTTTCAACCAAACTTTCAAAAAGTGATTGAAGTTAAGACACCAATCGTTTGTATATAGCATGCATATACGCAAAGCTGACAACAAACAGAATTATGAGACAATACCCGAATATGACAAAGCCCGAATATGACCTACACCCCAAATATGACGTACCTACACCTCAATTATCATAAACATACCTACTGCAAACGACATTCAGCCCAAATATGGCATTTACTACAAGTATCACAAGGATAAACATATCTTTTTACTATTTTATTTATACATTCATTAGTTGAAACTTCTTTTACCAAATGTATATACTTATGTGCTTCAAAATATGTATTTTTTTTATCATTGTATATTATAGTGTTATACTACTTAGTTTTAAGTTTAATATCACATACAAGCGATAGTTTTATACTAAAGCTTCGCGATTTTCTTCCTGTTTATTCACTTTTACAATAATTGATATATATATATATATATATATATATATATATATATATATATATCTGTACTTCAATTATTGTAAAATTTGAACTTTCGTGAATAAAAATTATATTTCAGAAACTGCCGTTTTCGATTCATAAACAAAAATATATTATAATTGACGAGAAGCCGTTGCTAGAGAAATGGTTGCTAAATGAAAATTTGTAAAAAAAATTAAGATTAGCTTTCATAATAATGCACTAAAATTTTGTTTTTATTGTTTATTGTTTTATGGTTATTCAAAATCTTGCCGCGCAAGAATACCTATTTTGTATTCGCGGCAAGCTTTTGAATTTGCTACTCAAAGAATAACCTAGGTCAAACAATTAAAGAAATATTTTTTCCTTTTTTGTGCATTAGTATAAAAGCTTGTCTTATTTTTTTTTCATTTTTATTCAATTCTTCTCAGTTATTTATGAAATCCGCCATTTTATTGAATTCTGACAAAACTTTATAATCTCCGACCAAAAAACCCCACATACTAATTTGGAATGGAATCGGACCATAATAACAGAACACGTCGCCATCTTGGAGCCGCCATCTTGAATTCATGAATTTTGACAAAAACATGATGTCCGGCCCCAAAAAACCCCACACACAAATTTTGAATGGAATCGGACCATAATAACAAAAGACGTCGCCATCTTGGAGCCGCCGTCTTGAATTCGTGGGCTATAATCACAAATTTTGTCTCCATTATGAATTTATGGAGATCTCTGTCTCCGAAAACCCCTACATACCAATTTTGAATAGAATCGGACTATAATCACAAAACTCGTCCGCCATATTGGATCCGCCATTTTGTTTTTTCTTCAGCAAAAATTCCATAATGCATTGTCACCGGTATTATGAGCACCTGCCCAATTTCACGTTAATCGGACAACTAGAAGGGGGTCAAATTTAACTTGTAAGATTTCATTACAAACCCACAGACAGACATCGGAACAGGTGAAACTAAATAAAAGCTTGTAAAAAACGATTGCTGCTGCCACACCCGTCAGGCAATCGCCAAACCACTTCTTGAAATTGAGATCAAAGTTTTCTTATAAGAGTTTTAGGAATGGTTGGGACATTATAATGTTTGAAAATATCCATCCCCCGATTCTTCCTGTCATAAATAAGGGAAATTAGAATAGAAATAAAAACGGAATTATTTATTTTCGGAGAGGATTTTTCAATTCGCTAGATAAATGGAAAATTCATGGTGACATCTGAATGAATATCCCCATCCGAAACGAATTATACAGAGACAAGATTATAAAAAGAAACATAACCATAAATTGCGCGGAGTACTGGAAAAACTTTTAAAGAACAGGAAAATTCTTCCCGGCGATGGTTGCTGGCTCGGATGCAGCCGTAAATCGAGAGAAAATGGAGAAAAACAACAAAGAGCTTTTATTACTACTTATCGTTCAGACTGTCTGTGGGGATTCGAGCTATTAATTCGGAAAAATGAGTTGCATTATTTCGAATATTTGATTTCTTTTCTCCGCATTTTCGAGGAACTGGGAAGAAATTGCATCAAATTAGTAGAGAAAAGTGAGTGATCCTGAACTATACACAATATGTCTTGCTTTTGATGGATCCATTGCCGTGGAGTGAAAAAAACGTCAATGTTGCAAACAGAAAAAACGTAACAAGGAGAGTTTTTTGAAGTGAAGGTCCAATTTGAATGCAACGTTAATATAAATTATTATGAATAAGGTTAGGAGTCTCAAGTACCTGAGGAAGAAACGATTTAGGATTTAGGAAAATACATCTTGAAAAAAAACGAAGCCAAAGAAACCCGTGCCATGCCATTTTATTATTGAATTGTATGAACGATTTTGCAGAATAACGTTAAGCAATACTCTAGGGGTTGGGGATAAACTAAAAAAGTGGTTTTTTTTATATATTAGAAGGGAACACAAAAGTGAAAATTATATATATATATATATATATATATTAATTATATATATATATATATATATATATATATATCAAAATATTTATATCAAAATTTGAAAGTCCATATTTTTCTGAGTTCAACCATATCACATACGTTATATGTAACACTTCAAGTTACAGTATACTGAGTATAAAGGAAACCAGTGTTCATATTTCTTAAAAATATTTTCATTATTTATTTTGCAATAAAAACCTGAGAATTACTCAGTAGTTAGTACGAGTATATTGCCAAACTTGAGTAGGCTATGAAAACATCTGAAAGCCCTTAGCAACCAGACAATAAGTTCTTAGTTATCATTGCATATGGTAATAAATTGATTTATTTTTCAATTGATCGTTACTGCTTTATAATACCTTGGCAATGGTTGCTATTAACAGACCCATAACGCCCGGGGCGTTATGGAGGGCATTATGGATCATAACGCCCGCTAAATGTATTTTTCTGTAGTTCAATAAATTAATTACTCAGAAAAGTTTTATTTATAACTGTACATAAAAAAGGGACTAATTATTTTCTCTCAAATAGAAATTACAATTTTCAAATGTTCCTGAAAAATTAGTACCAAGTTTGAAGTTCTGTGAGTTGACCGATGATGAACTCCTCAATGTGCATTCGGTTTCGTTCGGAACGTTAACATTTTCTTTTCGGAAACGGAATGGGCTATCATTGTAGCAATTTTGTTCTTCGAGGAGATACTTTCTTCAATATAGCTCTCCGCTACCGTACTACTCTTCCATTTTCCATGTAATTTTAGTGTTTCAAAGGAAGCACCACCTTGAACAAGAAGCGTTGACGACGTTCGGCGTAGACAATGTCCGGTGTAACCTTTCGGGTTTTCCAAATTTAGGTATTTCGCTATGATAGAAGGAACACTTCCTATAGTATTTTTACCTACAGGTAACTCAATGCATTTATTATTTCTGTAGGTTAAAAAAAACCTACGTTGTTTACATCCTTTTGGTCGTAGTGCAATGTACTTTTTAACTAAGTTCAAGGCTCCTATTTCGCTTTCTTCAACAATGGTGAAACTTTTTGAGGTGCAGGTCTTGGTTTCTGGTACCTTGATCAGTAAAACGGCTTCTCTGTCTTCAATGTCATCAACTGTCATCTTGACCATTTCATCACGTCTCAAGCCTCCAAATACGCCCATTACCAGAAAAACTTTATGTAGCAGAAAAGTATCATCTGGAGCATTTTTTATGAAAAGTAATACTTGTCCACCTTCCAATACCTTTGATTTTTCAGGAATGTATCCTTTTGAATTAACTTTTAGAAATGCCATCAGTTGACTGAATGCTGATATATCAATATTTTCTTTAACAATCAATATTGGTTTCAGCTGTGAGTATTTGGTCCATAGACTATTTGCACTATATTGTTCAGACTGAAATAATGTAAAATAAATAAAAAATATTAATATTTTTCATGAGATAAACTCACCAGTTCCTGGAGGTATGCCATTATGACAGTTTCATTCACGGTATTCACTCTGTTTTCACCTTTCCATTTCAGAAAATGGTCATACTCCTTCTCGTATAAGTGTTTGGATTTCACAGGCAGTAAATTTCCTAACGCTTTTTCAACATTCTGTGGGATCTCCATAATTATTATGAACACAACCGTTTTTAGTTTCCTCCACTAACAAGCTTGTCAATTCTTACAAAATTGCAGCGTCGTTTTATTAAATAAACAACCCTTAGCAACCTCTTCAATGTTTCCATGGCAATTGCATAGAAGCTCACTTGTGCTCAGTTGCCGACCAGAACGCAGTAAATACTATGAGAAGAAATTTATGAAGTAAACAACGTCGTTTAAGATAATTTTTTCGTGAAAAATAAAATCTTGTATGCACCACGAGCGTTACTAGATCCTAACGCCCATCGGGCAACATTCATCCCTCGGGCCAAGGGCCCTCGGGTGAATGTTACCTTCCGGGCGTTAGGATCTATATAACGCACTTGGTACATGAATAGCTATTATTGTGTAGCATATCGATTCATAAGCCTTCAATAATACCTTTCTGAAAAATATTACCCTGAAAGAAATTATTTTAAATTACGATGGTGCTGTCAGAAAAACAGCGAAGATAAGTTTTGGTGATCTTAGGTTACGGCGATCGTAAAAGAAGTATGGCAGAAATATGCGACATCTTTAATGAAAAATATCCTGATCGAGAACCAATAAGCAAATCGACGGTTAGCAAAATATTACATAAATTTAATGAGATTGGCAAAGATCGAAATAATAGTCGATCTATCGTTACGTGCGCTGGGCACTTATCAAACAATTTTTTTCAACAAACGCACTGGACAAACATCTAGAGCATTTGTATTTGTAACGAGCCACTTGCTATCAGTGAGTCTTCTTTCTCCCCCTTGACTTGTTTTGGATAATATTGAGTTGTACTCGATTGGTATACCGTCGTTTGTATATTCGTTTTGAACTTATTGCTTTTTGCACTGGACACCCTCGCCAGCTCTCCAGGCGATATTATATGGTACATTTTTTTTGTAATCCTTCGGGATTATTTTCATCCCATGCAACTGCCATCCCATACACTTCATTTTTCGTTATTGCATTAGAACTCTCTTTTTTATTGTCGGGCATTCTTTGTAATTGCTTGCGCTTCGCGAGTTTAGCATTTTGCGTATACTTGAAAATAATTTCCGAAAAGGATTGAACATGATATTGAAATTTTCACAATAATATTCCTGTAACACCTTTACTGTTGTATTCCATATACTTTTTATGCAACTTTCTTTATAGTCCTCACCATTAGATTTCTTCATGTTAAAATTTTGGGTAGAGTGCTGCTCACTTGTGTATCAGCGCGTAATTCATAATTCCTTTCACTGCAGAACTTCTCAAGTTGTCTCCAAATTGAGTTTTTGGAAGTAACTGTGTTTTTGGGTGTTATATTATAAATATTAGTCTGAATTTGTTCAAATGAACTTGTACCAAAACGAGTCATTTTGACACATTCAAAAATTTAACGTCAGATGACAAACATGAATACCTCACAAGAGGTTATCTTGACGATGGAAGATAGTGACTAAAGTTTATCTTTCAGTCGCAGATGATTCCACATCTGATTTTATGAACATCCTGTTTATATTTTCAACAAATCTATATGTCCAGAGTTCTTTTGTTTCAACCACGAAAGTCAAATACGGAATTTTAATAAGAGATATTGTCGAAAAAAAAACCAAGGGATGATTTACAAATTTTGCCGCTGTCATTTTGACAGTATTGGTCAAAATTTGAAAAATGCTGACAGATCATTGGTTGAAATAGTATGAGGGAAAGAAATAGTCATAGAAATTTCATCTACATCTGCTGATCATTTATTTTTAGAGTTTCATTTCTGTATCTGTGCAGGGTATAAAATACCAGGACTCCTTCGAAACTATGTGAGCAAAACCAAGGAACAAATTATAGAAGGAAGAACAAGACAGTTTTCATTTGTCAAGCAAAACGAAAATCCTCGCGCGTCCAACAACGACGAAAAAACTCGGCAACAATAAATATCGATGATATATATCGAAGTTTCTTTATGGAAAGCAAGCCCTCGAGCACCCGAAAGAATACGTCTATATCCCGGGGAAAATTCCCGAGATAAATCGAATTGAATTTCATGATACGCGACAGCGAAACTGGAAATTCGCTATGAAAATGCGAACGGACGAAAAAGAACAGAGACATATCGGTCGGAACGAGAAGCAGGCGGCACACGAATCCGAGAAATATTTGTATGCTAATAAATCTCGTTGAATGGGGTGAAAGGTGGATACGTTCCCTTTGAAAAATGCTGGGTATTTCATATGAAGCATGAATGAATACGTGAAGAGTTGGAATATCGCTATGTTTTGCTTAGTCGTTTATACAAAGTAAGCCGCGCGTTATCTTTTATGATTATAGAAGTAAAGTTTTTTCTGTCTAGCATGTGAACTGTATTGAGCCGTCTAACTGATACCATCATCATCTTCAACTAAGATTATCGGAAAATTATAGCAAGCAGAGAAACAAATTGAAACAAATTATGTCACATTCGAAATCTCGCTATCCAATACACTGGAAATACTAGTAAATTACGTGAATCGAGGAAGGATTTTTGTACAAGATATCTGGCGCACTGGAATCGAATGGGATGACGACGTGGATGATGAAATCCATAAATATTTGTTATTACGGATGGCCGATCTTCAATAAATCAACAATTTATTATGATAAAAATAAATTTTATTGGTTTCTTTAGATCAAACAGTCATATGGATCAAGTCAACGATGGTGCACTGATAAAATGAAACATTATTAATTAAATAATCAATGAAAAACCTTTTCTAAGACATAATTTTATTCAAATGCACTAAAAGTAAAAAATAATTGCTTTGGATGTGTTGTCATGCCCCATAATTACAGAAAAACTTTCATTCATAAGAAACAACACGATATTACTTAATATGAACGTTATAGCCAGAAAACAAATTCAATAGGAATGAAAATGAATTCTACAGTCAAATACGCGACTAAAACTGATAAGCACATGCCCGTTAAAAATACTTCACCATCTGTTCAGACAAGGAAATGCACTTAAGAATTACTATAAAAAAATCACCCCTTTTGCAAATAGGTCATAAATAGCTCATCACTTCCGCTGATAGTCATTATCTAAGAAAATTAACGAGCAAAGGAACACACTATAACTCATATGTTATGACAGCCCATTAATGTAACTCACCCGCGAAATACATAAATTCTTCATCTTTATCCATTTGCGGTGACAATAGCAAGCCATTAATTACCAAGCCGCTGATTTATTATGACAGGGTGAAGATAATTATGATATCAGGAATTTTTCCCGCGACGATCAAAGCCATCACGTGATCGAGTAGCGGATTATAAAAGGGCGCAACTTTTCGGACCAACTCTTTCTCGGTGTTCAGAAGTGAAGCAAAGAACATGTACTCTCAAAATGAGGTTAGATTTCATTCGATTACAACATAGTGAAATAAAGATGAGAAAAGTACGAATATAGTCGTCAGGCAGTGAACTTAAGTAGCCATTAAGAAAAATTATATTCAAATCAAGTTAATCCGAGTGATGACGGTAACCACGTGAATTCACGAGTAAACCAGTATTTTTTCCAAAATAACCTATAATTTATCAACGCTTCAAGACCGAGATAAGTCAACGAAAAACCTCAAATCAAAAGTTCATGACCTCATAGAAAACCGTATCCATAACCGTATCGATAATCTAATATACAGTGCGAAGTAAAAATTAAATAAACAATTTCAGCGGGATTAACCAAAATAATAATACAATGAAACTAATTGTCGTTTAAAAGCCATCTCCAGTGAATAAGTGTTGACCTTGCTGATTTAGCGTAAGTTCGTATATGTTTTCTGTATTTATGGTTTGGGCAAATTGAATCATTTATAATGTGACTGTGTCTTTAAATGTGTCTCCATAATTTTATGTTACCAAAGATAATTATCAACAGTCGTTTTTAACAAATGATGTCACTATTGCTTTTCGTCAATCTATTTGATTTGTAGACTGATAAAAAAATAACTTCAAGTAAACTACACTATATTCTTGGAATATTGTATCATCTTATCCGTATGTTGAACGGATGAAATACTTTGTTAACTTTTATAAAATATATATGTATATTCTTAATATTTTTATGAGTGCATTATTATTTTCTGAATCTTTCTGAAAACGGTACGTACTTCCTGGATAAACAACTCAACGCCCAAGTATAGAGATAAAGAGATATTTCCTGTAGACCGCTCCAGTGACATAATCTCGGTTCGACCATCCTCAGACAGTCGATGCTCTTGATGCTTGTTTTCTCAATCTAACAACAAGTTTGGTGTTGCAGGGGTGTTTCGTTAATTCATAACACCCTGTATATAGGTGATCAGATGTGGGGTATTTACTTCCCCAACTCTCCCCAGATTTAACAGTGTGACGTAGGTTTTTCCGTGAATTATAGATTCAAACGCTTGTCGCGCAAAGCTTTCAGTTCGAATACAAAAGACACAAGCTTTTGAATCTAAAACTCATGGAATAACCTACGTCACACATTCAAAGTAATTATTTTTTACTTTTTAGAATATTTGAATGAAAGCTTGTCTTTAAAAAGGTTTTTTATTAATTATTTTATCAACATTCACCTCTCCTTTGAAATGAGCATAACATTTAGGAATACCCTGTACAAGACCTTTTCACGCGTTTATTTCAATTCAGATATAATACCAATAAATTGAACTCCAGCAGTGGCAGTGATTCATGTAGGCAATGTGTCGACAAACCGCTCGTTTTGAGTAAATAGCTGAAGTAATTTCATACATAATTGGCGGAGATATCAGCCAAATGCCAAATATTTACCCAAATATCAATTTGATATGTCGCAGTAGCAATAAACACAGCATCGTACGATTCGAGATCACTCATAGGGATTTATAGTAATTACATATGTTGATTTAGTACTGACAGACGAAAAACCGGACTTACCCTAAGGTGTCCATCAATACTATCTGTGAGTTCATGCCTTTTACAAGCTTTTCCATCTGATTTATTAGATGACATTCTGTGGATTGATTTACCTATTTCCTAGTATATCCGAATTGAAATTGCAATCCACGATATTTCCATATATCCATAAGGTGTTTAGATATTTCTGCAGCGTCTATTCAACAAACCACCAACAGAATAGATTCCTATAGATTGGAGGTCTCCAGCGAATTCACATATCTTGGATAGTAGACAAACCCGTGAACCTGGGGATGAAAAAGTGATAAATAAACCTTTGAAAATATCTGGTGTGTAACCTCCAAAGTTGTTCATAGATGGTAGAGAGTCATTGTAAGATCCCCGCTACTATGTGGAGCAGTGGCGGGATACACAGCATTACAGAAGCTATGAAGACCCCGCCTCCTGCAGCACTTGAGGTCGTGGTCAATCTGAGGCCACTAGATCTAGTGGTGCAGAGGAGGAGAAAAAAATGCGGCACTGAACAAAATCCTCCTCAGTTGGACGTGAGTAGGGAGACTCAGATTGGGTGCCAGTTCAAAGAGGTATTCCTGGTGAGGATGAAGAACTGACAAGAGTCACAAAGTTTGTAAGTAATACCAAGCCTCATTTGGGTAAAAACTAACTAGAAGGAAGCACTGTAATGGAAAAATTAAGAGACATGCAGGCAGTCTACTCACTCCATGGTGAATCAAAATGCTTACTGGGACCAACTAGGAATGATCTTTGTCTTATGACAGACCTTTGGCTAGTCAAGAAGGATACATCTTACTGGACGGTTTTTGGCAGTATCTTACTCCCTATGGAAGATAGGAATGGGCAGCTCCCTGCTCTTTTCAAACAAGATTGCGCGATTCCATTGATGACTGAGAACTGGTAATCTGAGTTATCCCTTGTTATTCATTGTTCGATATAAACTCATCTTAAAATTTTGTTCCAGTCCTGTTGGTGTCTTCTCTATGCACTTGAAAATCCGGTTTTGAGGATTTTCTCGACTTTTTTTACGAATTCATTCTAACTTCTCCCATGACCTTCATCTCCAAAGATTGGATGATGTCCACAGTAGCAATCAGAATATTGTCTAGAGCACACCAAAAGTTTTTTCACTTTTCCAAGTTACTTGTCTGTATGTTTGACTCATTTTTAGTCACCACAAAAGGAAGCAAATGTGGATCTGGGTATTAGAACCATCGACTGGCACTTTTTTTATCAGTCTGCAGGTCTCACCACAGACTCTTCTCTATACCATGGATAATATTATTCATCAGGATCATATTTTAGATTATTGTCTAGGATCATCCCTGAATATTTGACCTGCTTGGCAACTGATGCCAAAGAGTAATAATAATTCCTCCCTTCTGCAAGTGAAGAGTATTATAATTATTAAATCATTGCTTCAAATCAACTTTGACTAATATCGGAATATCCGTTGTCTTAGAATATATTTCCCGACGATAACCACAAATCAATAAATATAAGATTTAGATAGATAAAGGCGCTCACAAAATAAACCCTTCACGTCAACATTTGTTCTCTCTCTTGGCCATTAATTTGCTTGTATACGGCTTCGGAGACAAAAATAAATGAACAAACAATTGCTGGCAATTTTATCGCTCCCCAAACATCTTTCATTAATTGTATTTCCTCATTCCCGCCCACGTTTGCCCCGGTAATATAACACTTTTGTTTGTCCCTCTGACATGTGTCATGTTCCTTTTAAGGCTTCAATTAAGTTGATATAATATTTGTATAAACGGTCTGTTTCATAGACAGAGAAAGCATTTGTTTCATCAATCTACGCAAAGCTAACATCATGACTTATTCAGTATTGATAACTTATACGTTTGTAAATTAAATACGGTTAAATGTACGAGTCAAAATCATTTATTTACTGTTCTAATCGATGTTCTGTACCTGACATACCATACATACCTTGTGTATCGAAAATGGTGAATTATATGATTGATTGATATATTTATCATTTTGGTATACATATTTGCTTGAGTATTGTGGTTATTGGTTGTGGTTTGAAATTGAGTATACTTTCGACTAGTGGCCATGTAACAAGTACCTTGAGGTACCCTCAGCTGTCTCTTGTGAAATGAGAGTAATTTTCCAACGACGGAATGCTCGAATTCGTCCGAATACCACCCTGTCTCGAGGGGGACCGAAGCACCGGATGTTTATCGGTCGTGAAAGGAGGGGAGTGCGAAAATGGGGATTGTAAAGGGGTCTGGAGAGACGTCTTGTGCAGCCGCGAGCATCACGATGAGATGTAATTAAAGCGGCACCACTCTCTCCGGAGCAAGTCACACATTTAATTAACCCGAGTTGGTGGATAATCGCGATGTTAATGGAGACGAATATTTAATTGCATCGTTAGCTCTCGCGTCGTGGACGAGGATCTATTAATTTTTAGTGATTCGCGAGTTGGAAGTATTTTGACGTTGAGTTGATGAGCGCATTTGGATTGAAGATCAAACAATATTTGTAAATTTTTGCTCTCATCTGGTTTCAAAAAACATATTGATGTTTACTATGGAGCTGCATTACAGGTTCCTAGAATTAGTATTAGGTATACTATTCAGTGCGTAATTTTTCGATATCTTGAACTTTTGGTGGAATAACATGTTCAGTTACTGAAGTGGCCTATTTCGAAAATATTATCACTTGTACAGGGTGTTTCACAAAATCAGGAAACATTTTTCGAATAGAAGAACAACCTGGAATTAAGGTAGTACCGCCACGAGACAGAAATATTATCTTCGACGAAATCAAAAAATTTCAAAGGACTTTTTGATTTCAAACGCGAAAAAAAAATGTTTCTAGAAAATTTCTTCGTTATAGAAAGTCGGCGACTCAAAAAATTAATGTCCTCGAAAAGCGCAGCATAGTTCATGATGGAAATAGTTTATACAGGGTGATTCAAAAGTACTTTGACAAACTTCAGGAGGTGATTCCTCACAGTATTCTAATATGAATTGTCCAAATAAATATATGTCCGGAAATGCTTCGTTTCCAAGATACAGGGTGTTCGTTTTTTTTTAAATAACTTTCGAAATACTGACCTTAATTAAACAAAAATTGATATTGAGAGGTTTTTTGATGTCGAATTCTAAATTGATGTTATTATTGCTCTTACTCGTAGGTGGCGCCACCTACACGTCTTTTTCTTTTTGAACATTCATAACTTTTTTGATCGTACTTCTAGCACATTTTTCAGTAACAAAATCAATACCCCCACGTAAAAAAAGCTACCCATGTTACAAGTTGCTATAAGCAACCGTTTTCTAGATATTTGGACTTGAAAATTTCAAGTCGATTATTTGATAATCGATGCGTGTTGGAGTTATTACCATTATTTGGCATTTTTCACAAGAATGCTTAGGAAATGAATGTGACGTTTAAGTGAGTAGTTTTGGTAATTACGTATTATGTGACAGTTAAACGTTTTGTTGTTTTGTTGAAGTTTCTGTATGTTTTAAAACACTAATTTTGAAAAAATGGATTATTCAAACAATAATGCTCATTTAGCCGATATGCATTTCGTTTATGGCCTTGCGGATGGAAATGCTCGCGAATCAAGGCGTTTTTACCAGGAGCGATTTTCTAATCGAGTACTGCCTTCAGCTCCAACATTTACCAGTCTCCACCGTCGTTTGGCAGAAACAGGTAGCTTTAAGAGGGCAGCTGATATTATTGGAAGACCAGGGGCAGTCCGAACCCCAGAATTGGAAGAAGCTGTTTTGAACGCTCTCGAGGAGAATCCAGAAACAAGTATAGTTTTCCCAATGTCAATTGCAGAAGCATAAAAAAGTCTTGCGGCGAAATCCTGTGAGCAGCAGAGGCGGAGATAACTAATTTTATTTAGATATTTTAAGATTTTAAAAATACTTCATAAATAATGAAAAATTAAAAAAAAAATAAAGACAAGCTTTTATTTATACAAATACATTAAGAAAGAAAAATAATTTCTTTCATTGTTTGATGTAGGTTATTATTATATCCTAAAACGTATTTCGATCGGCACACACCAAGACCATAGACGCTACTGGTTTTTAATCTTTCAGATCTATTAAAACACAAATATAACGCGTGATTTATGACCTCCCATCGTAGAGACACACCTGCCAGCATTGATGATCCGACTCGATTGGCCCAGACGAATCGGTTGTTACAAAAGACAGCCGTCACTCGAGTCCACGTTGACTATCATGTTTGGGCTCAGAAAATCGGCCCGCAGTTGGTGAAAGACATTATCAGTATCAATTTTCTGTAAATGTAAGGGCGGCAATAATTGATAATTACTTGATAGGTCCATTCTTTTTTCCGTTCCGACTGAATGGCGCAACTTACAGAGACTTTTTAGAAAATTTTTGGGGACATTTGAAGTCACTAGTTTATAAAACTCCAGTAGCGAACGAGGAAGACCTAAGAAACCGAATAGTAGACGCCTGTGAAACAATAAGAAACACACCAATAATTTTTGAGCGGGTACAAGATTCAATGACTAGAAGACTGAATGCCTGTATCTTCGCTGAAGGTGGACACTTTGAACAATTTATTTGAATACAATTTAGTTTCCTTCATTTTATTTTATTCTACATATTCAAAATTTTTTGAAATGAAATGTTGATATTTCTTGCAAATTTTATTAAAACAAATACAGATTTAGCACCCTTGATACAAAAATAATTATTTTAAACGAGTAAAAATAAATAGAATAGGTGGCGCCCCCTACAAAAAACTAAAACTACTTACTTAAACGTCAAATTCATTTCCTAAGCATTCCTGTGAAAAATGCAAAATAATGATAATAACTTCAACACGCATCGATTATCAAATAATCGACTTGAAATTTTCAAGTCCAAATATCTAGAAAACGGTTGCTTATAGCGACTTGTAACAAGTGTAGCTTTTTTACGTAGATATGATAGAGGAATTCATTTTTCACGGCAAAATGTGCTAAAAGTACGCTCAAAAAAGTTATGAATCTTCAAAAAAGAAAAAGACGTGTAAGAACAATAATAACATCAGGTTCTAATTCGACACCTCAAAAAACATACCAATACCAATTTTCGTTTAATTGAGGTCAGTATTTCGAAAGTTATTTAATAAAAACGAAAATAAAAATAAAACTTTAACACCCTATATCTTGGAAACGAAGGGTTTCCGGACATACATTTATCAGGACAATTTATATTAGAATATTGTGAGGAATCACCTCCTGAAGTTTGTCAAAGTACTTCTGACTCACCCTGTACTTTAGAGTCCTGAAGATGAAGCAAAATTTCGAAAATTCGACAATTATAAATTTTTTTGTTTTTCGACATTACAAATTCCCGCCTTTTTAACACTAGAAATCACATCAACGATCGTTGTCTTAATCAATTATGTTTATTATTATTTCGAATAATATCGATATATGTTTCATATAATTCTAGCATTATTTACTCTCTGAGACACCCTCAACCATTCGTTACAATACCAAAGTAACATTACGCATAGTACTCGCACCAACTATTCACATTGGTTAAATACCATGAGCAAAAACTTCGCTGTCTCTTAGAACTAATTTCCACGCAACCGAAATCGAGATTTGTCACCCCCTATTACGGTTACCCTAGTTCTCACCCTCACACATCAAGAAGGGGGATGAGGGATAGGGAATCGGAATTGAAATGTGTTTTGTGTTCATGGTTGTCTACGATTGTGTGGGAGATGGGATTGTTGTTTCGGGCTATGACTTTTGGATAGGCTTTCGCGATGAATGATTACTTTGTGACACATCAAGTGGTATAGGGGACGTGATAGAGTTGATTTATGGGGATAGAAGTGGAGATTAATGAGTGGTATTTGGATTTTTTTGGAGATCCGGATGATATTGTTGTGACATTTTAAATTGTTTTTGTTGAATGAAATGTTCTCACTCATAAAATTATTTTGTTATGATTCGGTCATCATCATTAGTTTTTTTGGCAGTCTTCAATCTGTGACCTCTCTTTTCCCAATGTGATGTTCGTTTTTTCGCACTCCTTATGGTCCAGTGGTTTCGCCTATGTAACTTCCTGCACGAACACGTTGTATTGTAAATAGAATTTAAACAGTTTTTATATAAAAAATACATTTCTTCCTCGGATCGAATACAACTGTCCATACAATTCTGATACCACGGAGAGCAATTCTTTCCTCTTGATGAAACTATTGTATAATGAAACACGTAATTCAGTTTGCGTTTAAAAATCTTCTCTTTCCGAGTCTGTCATGGACCTCCTGCTACAAAAAAAATGAACATACTCTGTCGAAAACAAATTGGTTCGTTTCACTTTTAATTACGCCAATTGAAGCCTTGCTGAAATCCTTCAGTTCATTGTACGACGAGGGATAGGGTGCCAATTAAACACACAAAAGCTGGGGTGACTGAAGTGTTGGGGAGAGTGCTGACGCAACAATAATA
The DNA here is from genome assembly GCA_018342105.1 of Gonioctena quinquepunctata. Lineage (NCBI taxonomy): Eukaryota > Metazoa > Arthropoda > Insecta > Coleoptera > Chrysomelidae > Gonioctena > Gonioctena quinquepunctata. The sequence goes on along the minus strand of JAFIRS010001669.1, from coordinate 133,368 downwards.
ACCCCATTCAATGTCCCTTCTCCCTTTTGAGTTTTGGGATTGCTTCTTTTGTGGAAGTACGCTCTCTGAAGTCGCAAAGAAATGTAATGAAAATAATGGAGATGTGTTTGGAAATTTTTAAATGAATCTCTTTCAAGATTCGGAACAAAAAACTCTATTGGAAAAAGCCTTTTTCCAGTCATGGAAATGAATGAAGTATCGTTGTAATTGACTACAAGAGGCTATGCAGCACCGTAGGTATTAGGAATAGAAAATAGGTACTATACTCTGTTTCACAATGCGAGAGAGTGATACAATGTAAATTTGCAATGACAGAACTTAAGCTTGTAATAATAGTTTTTAAATTAAGGTCACCTTAATTTGCACTAGTCTAATGCGGTAATCCTCCACTATATAATTGTGGGTATGGTTCGTATAAAATAAATTCTAACTAATGTTTAGTTGGCCAACAAATTTTTTTTCTAATGAAATTCCAACTGGTGGTTCACCGACAAGTATATGGTTAGTCGACCAAAAAGAGCACAGTACTTTGTGAAATCAGGCTCAACTATTTTGTAATATTGCTATTGAAATAATTTGATGTACAAATAAATAAATGACTGTGTGCATCAGGAGTCCTCATTAATTTCCATGTACAATCAATGATTTCCTCTCGCAAACCGCGCCAAAGTGCATGTAGAGAGATGTTGGTGTTTCACATCGGTTCTAATTTACTGGTCAGTGGGTTGCGAGCAGGGAAGCAACGATAGACTGCAAAGGGGCTCTAATCAATTTTGACCTGTCATCGCCCACATAGTGTTATACTGGTATATATCGCCACTCATTTGTTTTTCGTAGGAAATACAACCATGATGAATCTTTTGCGGTATTCAGGGATGACAATGTGTGGGGGAATTCCCCAAAATGTGGGGAGTTTCAGATGTTTTACGAAACGAAAAAAGGGAGTGACAATGGAAAATTGCCGAGTTGGAACTGGGTAGATGGTCTATGTAAAAGGGCCCAAAAAATTACTAGAAGAAGAAATGTTCATAACTTAACCTCAACTAAAGTATGCCTAAAACTTTTGTTTGAGAATAATGAATTGATTGTTGTCTTCAAAAATTAGTTCAGTGTGGCTTTCGCCTCAAAATACCTGAGTATTTCTTGAAGAAGCTGTGAATTTGCATTGTTGGGATTCTAACATTTCCAAAAGTAATAGGATATATACTCCAATGCCAATTTTTGTATAGATTTTTACCTTCAGCGTGAGTGAGACTCATTCTCATTGGTCAATGATTGCTTGTTTCATAAGCTACCAGAGGAAATGCTCTTTATTATTGAAGTTTTGTACAACACTTGTGACCCACTTCTAGTTGTTCGATTAACGTGAAATTTGGCAGGTGTTCATAATTCCTGTGACAATGCATTATGGAATTTTTGCTAGAGAAAAAACAAAATGATTGATCCAATATGGCGGACGAGTTTTGTGATTATGGTTCGATTTAATTCAAAATTGATATGTGGGGGTATTCGAGGACAAAGACCACGATTTTCTTGTTAAAATGAGAAAAAACAAAATGATTGATCCAATATGGCGGACGAGTTTTGTGGTTATAGCCCGATTAATGAAAATTGGTATGTGAGGGTTTTTGGGGTCGGAGATTATGTTTTTTTTTTTGGTCAAAAAATTCCGCAAATTCAAGATCGCAGCTTCAAGATGACGACGTCTTTTGTTATCATGGCCGGATTCCATTCAAAATTGGTATGTGGGATTTTTTGGGGTGTCTCTTGTCGGTTGGCAGCATATTGTCAGTATGCTTTGAATTACCTGGATTTTCGGGAACAATTTAATACAAAGAATAGATATTTATGCACTGTTTCAAATAGTTTATCGAAAACGCAAGAACCGTAACATTTTTCCATTAGAAATACCATTTACATAAATAAGTAAGGCACTGCGCTGTTATCTAAAACCAATTTCCTTGGGCTGTGTAATTCGGCCTTCAAATAAATTATACAGTGTCCGGAAGATTTTTGGCAACGAATGAGAAAAAAGTTTATTTCAGATTTCTCAGAAATTTTCATTCCTTATAAAAGTTTTGACTTCTGCTCAAACTCAAATTGCAGCATCTAAATTTTATTTATCTCCATTCGTCTACGAGGGAGGTGGAATAGTTTGAAAGTAGGTTGGTTGGTTGGTTGGTTTAAGGCTGACGAGCCAGAGACAGGGTTGGCACTTAGCTTCCCTTGACACTGCGACCAGCTGGGGTCTATTGTATCACTCTGTCGTCAGTGGTTCCTCATTCAAACAGGTTTGTGCCCCTAACTAGGTCTAGAAGCCCGTTGATAAGGTTCTTCGGACTCATGCCCGTTTCCGGGCCGATCTCTCCAAAGATTCTGTGTCGCCCACCACTTAGGGCGTCACAGTCGAAGATTGAAAGACAAGAGTTAGACCCGAGGCCTCCTCTTGTCTCTTGATGACAAGCCATTCTTCAGTATCTATCCCCATGTCCTGGGTTTTGATGAGCTGAAGAATCTTTTTGGTTTCCATTTTACCAAATGGCTTTGAATCCACTCTGTTTCCGGGAGTTTCTCAGTAGGTGTTCGACCATCTGCTGATCCCTCCTCGGTTGGGTTTACGGTTTCTGGTGCCGAGTGTGATTCAACTGGAATCTCCTCGACTTCCATACCCGCTATCGGTGTTGGGTCTTCTTCAACTGGAAGTTCCCCAGGGTTGTTTGTGTAGGGGAAAGGGTCGTCCACACCTGCGGTGCCCCCTGCGCAGGTGTAAGGCAGATTACTCTGGGAGGTCGCCATGTATCCCAGAGGCTCCGTTTTTTTATACCTGACTGGCTCAGGTATCATCCATCCCTCGGCACGGGTCGCTTGACGCCTTGGATTAAGCCATGTTGTGGTGGCATTTGGTTTGAGATTGACTTAGAGATCCGCAGGTTTTGACCATTTCTGGTCATTCCCACTGGATTTTCCTTGTCAACCCCGTTATCCGGCGATACCACTTGGAGGTAGCCACCTAAGTTTCCGCAACCCATCTTCATCTCTCGTAGGAGGTGAACATGTGTTGACGCAAACTACTCGCCAGTTTGAAAGTAGCTTAAGAGTAAAGTACCTTTATTTTTCAAAATAAGAATAAGAATAACTTTATTCAGGATAAAAAAAAAAAAAAATACAGTTTACACTGATAGGAAAAAAACAAATGAAGTGAATGAATGAAGCTGATGCACTTGTTTCGCATAAAAAAAGTTTTTTTATATTTATTTTTTTATATTTTTATTTATTCACTTAGGAAAAGGATACAAAACAATGTAATAACAGATAAAGGTGTCTGTCCAATCAACACTCAAAACTAGTCTGTTTCATTTCATTTATTTATTCATTCAAAATATATATATACTTTTGATACTACCTAATAATATAAGAAATTGCCTTTTTACATATTTCAACAAATGTATCAATATATACCTCTAACATTAATGTACAAATATGTCCTTTTACATTAACTATGATTTTATTTATATAATTTTATCTAACTTTATTATACTTTTGATTTTAACATTTAAATTTAAAAAAAAAAATTATATAATATTACAATTTACTTTTTCCTATTTATGAATATTTTTTTATTTTAACGTATTTTTAAAATATTTGAATATCTAAATGAAATTAGTTATCTCCGCGACTGATGCTCAAAGGATTTCGCCGCAAGACTGGAAAACTAGTTTTTTATGCTTCTGCAATTGATAATGGATGAACTATACATCTTTTTTATGATAGTTCAGTCTGATTTGATATAGCTTCAAAAAGTAATTGGGTATAAACTTCACAGAGTTTACAGTAAAAATTGCATGATGCAATTTATCTTGGAACTTGCGATGAAGTTTGAAAGTTTCAGTAATCAAATTAAAACCTATACTAACTTGAATTCTCTTGTGGTACCAGTTCCTGGAAAATGTATGATATTGCTGAACGAGAATTCCCAGTGCAACTGACGTTCTTTGTTCATTTTCGCAATGCCAAGACATAAAATTGGTTTCGCATTCCTCATTCGAACGACACCTTCGGTCAGGATTAACCAATTGAAACGCTGAATATGCAAAGCAGCCTAATAGCATGCGATATGGCTTATTTAACATCAGAAAAGAAAACAACGTCCGTATATAATGCTTTAATACCGCTGAAGCAAGTGGGAAAGCTTGTTCTCACGCGAACTTATCACGGAAAAGGTCTCATTAATTCCGTCTCATTTGCAAAGCGACAATGAAAACAAAAAATGGTGCGTGATAAATACAGCGCCTATCTACAAAACTCCCCTACATAATTATTCCACCTTCATGTTTATATACAGTAATGTGGATTGGGAACTGATGTTGATAGCGATAGCAAATACCAATAATCTGCTTATCTGTCTGAACAAATTTGAAGAACGATATAATATAATTGCCTAGTTATGCATATGCTGTCCCTCTTCAGCATATGTTGTTCTGTTCCTCTACGGTAACACAAAAACAAGTGTTTATTTTTCATTAAGAGGCAACGTCAGTACGATCACGTGACTGAGCAAGACATCTGATAGAGTGATAGAATCTAATGAACTAAATGACTTTGTAGTGTCTCATGCAAATGTGTCACTTGGACATTCGCGTGTGTATTGTATGTCTAATATTTTGGAATACGGATATGTTCCGTGAATTTGGACTTCACCTTCACAGAGTAATCTGAAATGGGAACTAATGTTGATAGAGAGCTGTAACAAAAAACGACCTGTATTGCAGAAATTCTTGCGTTATGAGTCCCCCAAACCCCCTGGTACGTGTCATTTGTCTGAACAAGTTCTACTTTTCAAATTATGGCCATTGAAGACTCAGGTCGAAATTACCTACACTGAAAGACGTCTTGCAATTTTCAAAATTGATAGTCCAAGTCGCCAGTAATCAGGTGGTATAATTTTTTCGGTGTAAAGTCAGAATATAGAGCAATAAAGTCATGGAGTAGGGAAATATATTCCCAAGACAAAAATCTGGTCTTTTTTAGGTCAGATTGAAAAATCCAAAATTGGACAGTTTGTAGATTTAACCGTCTATTTTTTCAAATTTTCAAGTGATATCGCATTGCATTTTTTTTCTTATTTCTAGACATTTAAGGAACAGAGAGAACCAACATGCTTTCTGTGAGTTGAATTTGAGTTAATTTTACGTTCTGAGTACCTGGTTAATTCACAAGCCCAGATTTTGCCCCCCTTGGGGAAGGGGGTTGAGCTTCAGTAACTCTTAAACTGGAAAAAGGACTTATTTGAACTACAGCAGCTTACCTGACGGTTTTATTCCAGTGAATTCTATGTCTTGGTATCTGGAATACTGAAAAAATGATTTTAAAATTCCTTTCCCTATAATAAAACTTGTATAAATGGGGTGTGATTTTTTTCTTCGATAGAACTTTGAAAATAAAATATTGGTTTTTTTCATATTTATAACATGTATATATTTCATATTTATCATTTATATATGCGCCATCACTGCGGGACCCGGACTTCAATCAAGATTTTCATGTAGAAATTATTTTATATTTGACACTTCGTTTTAATTTTTTTTTGTATACATTACATCTGGAATTTGTAAATGATGACGTTTTCGTTCAGTATAATCAGGAATGTAATAACAGTCTGAAAAAAAAATGGAAATTGTATATGGGGGTGGCGTCACTTTGTAAGATGAATTTTCCAGATACCAAGATATGGAATTCACTTACATAAAACCATCAGGTAAGGTGGTGTAGTTCAAATAAGCCCTTTTTCCAGTTTAAGAGTTACTGAACCTCCAAGCCCCCCCCCCTTACCCCTTAGAGTACTCAAATTTAGTCAAGTGTAACTCTCGGAAAGCATGTTGTTTGTCAAAAAATTGATTTTTTTTCCTACTTTGAAAATAAATCCTAAAAAAAATTCAAAGTTCGCCAAAAATTTCCCAGAGGGTAAAAAACCTCTTGCATTCGGATTTCTCTGTTCCTTGAATGTCTAAGAATAAGAAAAAAATATGCAAGACATTTTCCTTCAGAACTTGGATAAATAGGCGACCAAGTCTACAATCTGCAATTTTGGATTTTTCATTATAACCTAAAAAATTTCTAGGACCAGGTTTTCGTCGTGGGAAAGGATTTTACTACACCATGACTCTCAAGGAACAATATAGAGAGGGTTTTAGGTATCATTCAACACATGTGCATAAAAATTATAAAAAAAAGGCTTTTTTACTTTATATATTGACTACGTCCACTCTACGCCGAAAATATTATACCACCTGAGGGAACATGTTAGTCATAATGCGAGACTTCCTGCAATACAGATCGTTTTTTGTTATTACAGCTCTCTAACTATGACAGTGATAGCAAATACTAATAATTGACTTATTAATCTGAAAAATTTGAGGAACGGGGAGATAAAATGATAGATAATCATTGCTTAGTTATGCATGTGTAGAATCTCTTCGGTAACATTAAACACAAAGGGTTATTTTTCATAATATATTGTTTTCTTAAGGGGAGAGAAGGTAAAACAAGTGGTCACGTGACCATATTGTTCGTTAATTTTTACATAAGTTTGAAAAAAATGTCTCTGTCTTCGGCATAGTTCTATACGACATTGTGTTTCGACCTTATTGTCTTGCCATACAATGAATCGAAATCCGTAACCGATAAGTCAACTCCCACGAAAATTAAAAAAATCCACTCGAAAGAAACCATTCCCAGCAAATGACGTGGCAAATAACGAAAGAAAAACCCGCCACCAACGCCTGCTGAACTCAATTGTAATTTGTCTCGATCTTTCGTCGTAAACATAAAAAACTTTCAAAAGGGTGGTAAGTAATAGGAATTTATGGACGGAGCGATTAACATTTGAAGCAAGAAACGCATTTATGTAAATTAAAGCCGTACATAAAATGAATAATGAATTTCGAAAGTTTGAACGTGATGCATTCGCGCACTGAATTACCAAATTAACCACAGACTCTCGGGAAGAAGCGAGACGCAGGACCGGATTCAGACTTATCATCGTTCGATTCATTTGAAATCATATATTTTTGTTTTAACTATCAGACACCCGATTGGTGCTATGTTGTATTTACAATATGATTAATGAGCAAATTTGTTTCAACTTATATACAACTATGAAATGAAACTTTACTGAGGTCTTACTTTTAACTCAATAGCTACCAGCCTACACTTCAATACACTTGAGGTAGTTCCGCCACGAGACAGTTGAATCAGGAAATTATTTTCGACGGAATCGAAAAATTTCAAAGGACTTTTCGATTTGAAACGCGAAAAATTTTTTGGAACGAAGTTCTTTATCGCGCGTTGCGAAAGGGGGCAAGACGGAATAAATTAAGACCAAAAGTTGTAACGACACTTTTTGCTGTAGTTGTAAGCCATGCGGCGTGCGCGTGTTTCTCTGTCTGTGTCTCTCTCTCTCTCTCTCTCTCTCTCTCTCATAGAAAGCAAGCCAGTTATTTTCGTTTCGTCTTTCTATTTCGCATTGAACAGGGTGGTGTCGCGACGATTATTTTTGTTGAGTGTATACAGGTTTTTTGTACATAATAAATAATAAAAAATAATAACAATAATGAATCCTGACAGTGTTTCTGCACAAGTTCCGGATATTGCTGATGGAGTTAGGTAAGTAGAGATTTTATACAGACAATAATAAATGCTTATGTATTTTTAGCAAGTACGCATTATAACCTCTCTTTACTATTGTGCTAACCAAGTCATACGCGTTATAATCTCTCCATTATTGTGTGTTTAGCAAGTGTACGCGTCATAACTTTAATAAATTTAAAAGCAAATGATATTTTAATATTACAATATCAATGCGTTTGTACTAAAATTGAGCCTACTGATTAAGTTAATATTACATTATATTTGTTAATAATAAAAAAAAATATTAATATAACTTAAAAAAAAAAAATTTATTACAATTCCTTCACTAATTAATCGAAAGGAACTCCGTTCCATCCGGGTGTCCCTTGACACCTCTCAAGTTTTTTGTTTCAACTATAAGACACCTGATTGGTGCTATGTTGTATTTACAATTTGATTAATGAGCAAATTTGTTTCAACTTCTATACAACTATGAAATGAAACTTTACTGAGGTCTTTCTTTTAACTCAATAGCAACCAACCTACACTTCAATACACTCAAGGTAGTTCCGCCACGAGACAGTTGAATTAAGGAAATTATTTTCGACGGAATCGAAAAATTTCAAAGGACTTTTCAATTTGAAACGCGAAAAAATTTTTTTTTTCCCAATCGACTCTAAAAAATGTCTTCGTTATAGAAAGTCGGCGACTCAACAAATTGATGTCCCCGAAAAGCGGAGCAAAAAAATTATTTCAGACCCACCCCCTCTCCCTACTAGAAATCATGCATCATGGGAAAAAATTATAGTTTTTCGATATAACTTCAATGGACTTTTTTGTAGTAATCTTTTTGATTTTTTTTGGGGTATCGTTGAAATCGATGGGGTCAACTAGGAGAGTTCAGACCCTTCAATGGTCCTCTGTCCTTCTTTAAAAAGTCCCTTGGCACAATCCGCATTTCTCTACGACCCCCTTCTTTAGGCTGTGGACTATTTTGAATATCTGTCAAACTAGATGGTCAATCACTTCGATTTTTTTTCACAATATCTGTGGTATCCTGCTCTAGCTCCTCCTCGTTTTTGATAAACTTCTTAATTTTAGTACTAACGCTAGAATTAATAATGTGATGGTTGCCTATACATGGTCCATATGTTACGTTTTGAGTGAGTCAACTTCAATTATATATATCTCGGGTTCGGGATGGTGAAACTTGTTAAAATTTCATAGAGGTGTTGTTCACATGTTGAACAATACGTATGCCAATTTTAATAATTTCCTAATTCAACTGTCTCGTGGCGGTACTACCTTAACTCACGTATTCGTGACAGCAAAGTACTCTGCTTCTTCGACTTGTTGCTCTCCATCAACTCATAAGGTTTGGGCCTTTTGAGTCTTCGTTCTGATTCGTGTTGTCCAGAAGCTGTATAGCCTCGACGTTCACGTGACTTCTGGCAACTTTACTTTCTTTTCACGAATAGTATCTAGGTCCCCGTGGAGGGCCAGAGTGCATCTATGATGTTCCTCAGTACTTTGTTCTGGAATATTTGTATAACTTGAATGTTGCTCTGTTTGGCACTATTCCAGAGTTGAATACAATGTCTATATGGGCTCAAGAATCTGCTTATACCTGAGTATTCTGTTAAGGTTGACAAAGCGGATTTTCTTCTTAAAAGCCAGTACATTTTTTTATATCTAATTGTGAATTTTTCTCTTTTATGTGTGATGAACTATCGCATCGATTGTCGACTTCAGATATTTTGCTGTATTTGTATAATGTTCTCTTTTATTATTGAAGTTGACGTGCGGTGATTCGTTCTCATTCAATTCTCCACTGTTTGGTCCAAGTATTGTTGCAGTTTGTTTGCTGCTTTCTCATGATTTTTACCCATGGCTGAGGCAGCCGTTTCACCATCAAACGTGGAAATAATGTCATGTTTTGGGTTAGGAATGTTACTAGTGTATAAGAGACCGGTCCTATCACAATTCCTTGTTGCATTTCTGCATTGATTTGTCTAAGGTTGGAATATGCATCTTCCTGCTTGATTCTGAAAACCCTCTATGATTTATACCAGTCCAGTTGTTGCGCATTGTTTCGGCAGTAGTTTGTTCGATGTGTAGGAGTAGAATTTTTTCTTCTTTTGGAGATTTTTCAATGATCAGTCAGTTATTATGTGTACTTTCTCTGAAGCCAAACTGATGCGGGGTAATTAAATTTGTATCTTCTATTAGGCGATTCCGCAAACATCCACTCAATTTCGGAAACGAATAGTGCTCACTAAAGTTTTTGAATTTATTCCCTTTTTCATTGCTTGGTAAAAAAATTGAAAGTGTGCTATGGAAACAAAAATAACTTTGACAAGTATACCTTTGACAATCGTATACCTAGTGTGCTTTAGGTCATTATATTTTTCAATATACATGTGTACAAGAGATGAAAAAGTGGACATGCTCTTGATTTATGGCGAACGAATGCAAGAAAAATTCGAGGAACGCAGCAACTCTGTATGCTGGAAGGTATCCCTACAGACATCATCTTCGTTTTCAATATTTCTCCGTTGTGAAGAAACAATTCCCACCCATGAAACTTGTATCACTGGTGAGCTGACGGAAATGAATATTTTAGCATTAGCAGAAGTGAATCCTACCGCTTCTACTAGAGAAATTAGCCTTGAGTTACAAATCAGTCATGAGTCAGCAAGGAAGATTTTGAAAAAGCATAGGTACAGGTCGTTTGAGTATCAAGTGCACCAGCATTTGTATGCCAATGATGGAAATAGAAGATTAGTTGATTGTGATTGGTTAAATTTATCTTTTTAATAACAGCTTTTCAAATAGTTTCGGTATTATATGAAAACCCTAGCAATCTTTTTAATTTTGTTTGACATAGGGTGAAGTGGGGTAAGTGTAATCAGGAAAATGATAGTTAAACTTTAAATTATAATATCAAGATATCCAAAAGACATACGTTTCTGATTTTTTATAGTAGTACTACCCATCTAATTGTTAAATAAGTAGAGTAATTTATTTTGTTCTACTAGGCATAGTGTATTTTTTATAAACAAAAATAATAAGTTATGTTTGCTGATTACATTTACCCCAGCATTCGGGGCAAATGTAATCATGGTTTGTAATTCCCATATGCATCGTTGCTAGAGTATTTGGGCAAGTGTAATAAAGTATGAATAATGCAGTTTCACAAAAAATTGGCCTAATAGCTCAATTCATAAGGACGTTATAAGCTTTTTTGTGTAATGAATACAATTCACATGTTTGTCTTAGAAACGTTTATTGAAATATGTGACCATAACAAACTGTACAATGTAGTTTTTTCCTTTTATTTTACATTATATGTATCGAAGGATACTGGCAAAATTAATTCGCCTCTTCGTCCTAAATTTGGTTCTGGTAAAACTAACCCGATGTCTGATGCAGAAACTGAGTGATGGTCAATTTGTTCAGGTCAATGAAAAATCGATTGTTGCTAGTTTTGGTCGGATTTTTTTCAGAAACATAATCAAAGGTTGTGATTCTTCATCAAATACTATTATTTGACCAACATACAAAATTTGTTTTTGTTGGCATCTAAATCGAAATATGCCAGCAGAATCCGATTCCTTGTTGGAAATAATCAAAGGAAGCAAAATACCACAATCTTATTGAATTATTTGTATTAACAATATGAAATAAAAAATTACAATCGATACTCGCACAACAAGTGAAAATACAGGGTGATCTATAAATAACTAACATTTTGAACTAGGACATTGAAAAGGATTAAAAACATAATATAAAGGCAAAATATGAGTTATACTTTCAAATTTTTTATACAAAAAAATTAAAAACGATAATAAAAAAATTAGGGAGTGCCTGATTACACTTGCCACATGATTACGCTTACGCCACTTCACCCTATACATTATTCAATAATTTTATTTTAAATGTATTGTTTTTTCTCGACCTGAAGATGAAACAATAAAAATTCGAAACGTCGATAATAAAAAATTTCTCTTTCATAATTCCTACCAAACGCCCGGCAATTCAAGATTCGAAAACCTACTATGGATCCTTCAATATTTTTCAGTATGTGCACCAAAGTCCGGCCCTGTAACCGAGAAAGGCGATACCGAGCTCGCGACAATACTAAGTTACCCAAATTAAATTTCGCAAAACCTCTCCTTCGCGAAACCAGCCATAACTCAGGCTTAATTAAATTAAGAAAACTGCGCTCTCGAGTTGCGAGGAGTTCCGGAAAATATTTTTTGCCGGTAACGAGGTCTTTTGTCTTTGCACAAGCCAGATGGGTTTGTAAGGGCTGTTTCGAGGAGCTCGAGCGTAATTTGGGCGGCGTCGAGGGCGCAGTTGCTTTGCCCTTTCGAGAGATGTTCGCACCCTCCGCCGCTCGATGTAATTGTGTTATTTATGAAAGGAGTCGCACTTTCCTTCGTGCTAATTTGCGCTTTCAGAAAGAGAGTCGGAGAAATAGAAGGGGAACCAACCGATATATCTGATTGTATTGTAGTATCCTACTGCATGTTTTATACCGAATAGTCGTACCTTTAACCGCGTTTTATCCACCTTGGCGATGCTTCATCGGCCACTGTTTCTACTCATGACTTGACAGACGTGGTGGATTCACTATTGCTGCTTCGTTACGGTCGCCTTGCTACAGTAGCCTGCTAGAGTCGTTGCGCTAAGGTCGCCTTGTTACGGTTGCGCCCATGACGCTGTGCTATGCTTGTCGCTCCACATTCGCTTTGTTTCGATCATTATTACGGTCGCCTCGCTACGGTCGCCTTGTTAGTGCCGTTAGGCATGCAACTGACGAACGGTCAGGTCTGATGATCAGGCCGGATGGTCAGCATCGTGTGAGAATACATTTCACATGAAAACGTCTGATCAGTATGTAAAATTTATCCGCAAACATTACATCAACGTGTGGTTGCCGTTTTGTGCTTAGAAAAATAATAACACGGAGGAATAAAAACTTTTTAACAAAAAATTAAACCGACGAAATACGGAACTGAAAAGTAAAAAATAAAAACTCTTCAACAAAAAATTTAACCGACGAAAAAATCGACTGAAAAGCAAAAAATAAAATAAACCTTCTTAGTCTAAATGATAATTGAGCTCCTAAACTAATGTAAGTAACTGATTTTTAGTCGGCGCCAAACAAACAATTATCGAAGATCATTATCCATGAAAGAAGTCATCAAAACGCAGCCGTGCATCTCGCTGCCATCATTTTACGCTTCACCTAATTCAATTGCTAGTTTGTTTGGCGCCGACTCAAAATCAGTTACCTACATTAGTTTAGGAGCTCAATTATCATTTAGACTAAGAACGTTTATTTTATTTTTTGCTTCTCAGTTGATTTTTTCGTCGGTTTAATTTTTTCTTAAAAAGTTTTTATTTTTTACTTTTCAGTTCCGTATTTCGTCGGTTTAATTTTTTATTAAAAAGTTTTTATTTTTCAATTTTTTGTGGCTAAAATGTACCAATTACTACCTACTTGTTTTTTGATTACTTCCAAAATACTTACTTACCCACCTTACTTCAACTATTACCAGTTAAATAATATGATTATCTACTTTTACTATTTGTTGTAATATAAATTATTTTCGTTGTTCTGGTTAGTTTATTTCATTACTTTGTATATCATTCCATCCTCTCATAAAATATACTGATTTTGACGGAACAAGAATAATGTCAGTAGCGATCTGTCATTGTCAACTACGTATGTGTGTGCTAATGTTCACTAGTGAAAAATCAATTATCCCCTATTTTTCTACCCGTAAGGGTGGCTAATTCCTTTCGAAATCCAAATATAAGGTATACCCTATCTATTAAAAAAAGAATCATCCAAATCGAAGAACCCAGTACAAAGTTATGCCTGATAGAATCGGTTAACCGACCAGAATTCAGAGGGTGAGTGATCAATATCCTTCATTTCGCTACCCTTAGGGGTGGATTTCATCTTTTAAATTCAAATGGGACCAAAGTCGAAGTACACCCTATCCACTGAAAAAAGAATTATCGGAATCGGACGCCTCAGTAAAAAGTTATGCGTGATCATACATAAAAAATATGATGGAAAAACATAAAATATACGGGTCGAATAGAGAACCTCCTCCTTTCTGGTTTCGTCGGTTAAAAAACGTAAAAATAGTGGGTGCATCCTATATGTATAGAAAGACATTCGAAAGACCTGACCGGAAAAGTAACGTACAATGTTTTTTCAACTATTTTCGAATGTCAGTGAAATCTTTCGATGAGCTACATTGCAAATTTGAAACTAGTTTTACATACCTATTTTCAAAACTCTCATGAGATGTAACGCAGATACATCGTTTTTCATCAAACTGATATAATATTTCTGTATCAACAACAAATTAGTTTTTTTCGCCATTGTCTTTTTACACGTGCTACGTTGGTCGAACGGATACCGGAAACTAGTGCACACACGGCAACACTGTCGGTGCGCACGGCTGTGTAAAGCCTCATAAACGCAAGGGCTGAACTGATGCTCCAGCGTACGAGTTACACGACTGACAATGCGCGCTACATGTGAAACAACCAATGTAATCAATGGCACTAACTGACCATCAGGACAGACCGTCTGTTGCATGTGTAAAGGCACTTACGGTTGTTCGCCGAATTCTCCCTACAGCGCCGTTAGGGACGCTGCGCTAGGGCTCGCTTGTTACGGTGGTTCGCGGAATGCTGGGCTATGCTTGTCGCCCCACGTTCGCTTGGTTACGCTCGATCATTATTACGGTCGCCTCGCTACAGTCGCCTGTTAGGGACGCTGCGCTAGGGTCGCATTGTTACGGTGGTTCGCGGAATGCTGGGCTATGCTTGTCGCCCCACGTTCGCTTGGTTACGCTCGATCATTATTACGGTCGCCTCGCTACAGTCGCCTGTTAGGGACGCTGCGCTAGGGTCGCATTGTTATGGTGGTTCGCAGAATGCTGGGCTATGCTTGTCGCCCCACGTTCGCTTGGTTACGCTCGATCATCATTACGGTCGCCTCGTTACAGTCGCCTGTTAGAGTCGATGTGCAAAGGTAGCCTGTTAGGGTCGTTCGCAGTATGCTGGGCTGTTTGTCGCCCCACGCTTGCTTGGCTACGCTCGATCATTATCACGATTGCCTCGCTACCGTCGCCTGTTAGAGTCGCTGTGCAAAGGTCGCCTGTTACGGTCGCTGCGCTGAGGTCGCTTTGTTACGAACGCGCCCAGGATGCTGTGCTATGCTTGGTTACGCTTGATCATCAGGAAGAGGGTTGAAAAATAGAAGGGGAAACAACCGATATATCTGTTTGTATTGCGGTATCCTACTGCTTGATTTATACTGAACGATGATACCTTCAACCGCGTTTTATTCATCTTGTTAATACTTCAGCATCCTCTGTTCATGCTCATAATTCGACAGATAGGGTCGCTGCGTTAAGATCGCCTCGTTACAGTCGCGTCCAGAACGTTGTGCTATGATTGTCGCTCCACCTTGGCTTTGTTACGGTCAATCATTACAACGAGGGGCTCTTGCAAGACCATATGTGTGAAACTGAATCGAACGGGACGGAGTGCCATCTAAATCATTTTTATATTTCGGATACTATTCATTGTACCGAGTGGGCCAAATCGGGCACTTTTGAAGGGAAAGTCCTGTTTTCAAACTAGATAGATGAAAACTGATGGCTGTGTCTGAGGGTCAATTTTTATGACAAACTCAATGGTGAAAACCCCATATCGATATCTATAATCGTTTCTGAGTTACAGCATGTTTTTCGAAAATGTGCATTTTCGAAAAGTTGCTGTGAGTTTTTTCCTGTCGAAAATTTTTTGTTTCTATGAAACCATTTCCGAAGCCCTTTTTTACGTAGAATTCAATGGTGTAAGTTATTTATTTTTTCAAATTATATATCATTAGTTATCAATGGAAAAAACATTTTTTTAAATGAGACAACTTGTATATTCTTGCATATTTCAATAGAGTTGAAATTACCATTCAAAAAATGTAGCACACTTGATGTTTCGCTAGTCACCTTTGAAATGCGGACTTTTTAGGTTTTTTCATGTAGACTTTGAAACGTACACTTTGAACAAGTAGGCTCTGGACGGCGCGGCGATAAAACTGAAAACAAGTGTTCACTAGTGGCTATCAAATGTTAAGAAAGCCTACTTGTTCAAAGTGTGCGTTTCAAAGTCTACATGAAAAAACCTAGAAGCTCTGCATTTCAAAGGTGACTCTAGCAAAACATCAAGTGGTAATTTCGAATTCTATTGAAATATGCAGGTTGTCTCATTTAAAAAAAATATTTTTCCATTAATAACTATTGATATATGATTTGAAAAAATATATTATTTACACCATTGAATTCTATGTATAAAAGTGCTTTGGCAATGTTTCCATAGAAACAAAGAATTTTTTACAGGAAAAAAGTTACCACGACTTTTTGAAAATGCACATTTTCGAAAAACATGCTCTAACTCAGAAACGATGATAGATATCGATATGCCGTTTTCACCATTAAGTTTGTCATGAAAATTGACCCTCAGACACAGCCAACAGTTTTCATCTATCTAGTTTAAAAACAGGACTTTCCCTTTAAAAGGGTCCAATTTGGCCCACTCGGTACAATATTTGTCAGTTTTGTCGATTCAAGGCCACTCGTTGACTTCTGACTTTATCGTAGCCTCCATTTTAAAAAGAAAGGTGATATGGGATGAAATCCATTCATTGTACAATATTTGGCTGTTTTGTCGATTCAATGCCGCTCAGTGACTTTTGATTTCATCGCAGTCTCCATTTGAAGAAGAAAGCTGATATAATGATGAAATCACTAAATATACATCATATAACTCTAGAGATAAATGGAACATGACGTCACTCGTATGTCTGTTGTGTTTGCATAGAACTGTGGGGAAGATGGAGTTTTTTTCAATACAACATATATGTTCTTCAGGTTAAGAAAGAAATGACACCACTAGATGGCATATTGCAGTGTTGCCAATATGTGAAACATTTTCCAAGGTTTTTCATGTTTTATATTTAGTGAAGATTGAAATCAGTAGAACCACAAAAAAAGAATACATCACCTAGTCGTTACTGTCTTCTTGAATGTTGAGGCACGAAAAGGGGCTTTCTCTGACTATATATACATTCTATTGGGCTCCACCACCTCTGACATAGTAGCCAATTATAGAGAGTGAGATGTAATATAACATATTTAGCACATAGTGGAAAATATAGTACACATAAGTGTTGACAATATATCTACCACTTTTCATTGTGTTGAGAAAAAAAGGTGTTTCAGCTGAATTTTTTAAATGTCAATTAAAGTTAGGTAATTCAAACTGTATGTCATTGTATTTCAAATAAGTAGTAATGAAAAATGTATTTATCTTAATTTATTTCTTCGTTTTTCTCGATTCACAAGTCATTATCGTTATCATCACCAGAACCAAAATTAACGATGAGCAGCTGAACATCTTCCCGTATTTGAAGATCTTTTAATGAACTGACGCTTTCTATTAGAACTTCTGGCCTGTGTCCTGAAATAAATTCCTTTCTACAATTTAAATAAATTAAATAAATTCGATGTGTGTGTGAGGGTGAATATAATAGTTGAAATTAAAAAAAAATTATACACTGTGACTTATGTTGAAAAATCATTGATCAACATCTTGCTCTTTTGGAATACATACAATTTAAGCAGCTTATTTTTTAGCAGTTTCGAATTTCCCCATCAGGGTTTTTAAATACAGGATTCGACACTTGTTTTCAATGATGTTGTTTCTCATCAATCCACCCGTCAGTCGAACTTCTGTAACAAATTTTGCTCAACACCTAATTTTCCATTTTCAGGAGCTAGTTATTTTCCAAAGTAAAGTTGAATTTTTATTTAAATCTAAGATAGTACACGAAGTATGGGTTTTTTCCTCGTCTAAACGAAGTCGCGTTAATTTGTGCTCTTACGACGAGAGTCGAGCAAATTCTCCCGACTAATAGGAGACGGAGCGGCTCTGCGGTTTGGGAGTCACACTCCAACGCGGATTTGCAGTTAACACATACTAATTGAGAGGTTAATAAGTTGGCTTTGAATGCACTCTAGAGGGAAGGAGCTGGGAATCGATAACACCTGTGAAAGCGTCTCATTGATTGAAATGGAAATTTTAGAAAAATGTGTTATGGGTATTGCTTGAAACTTTTTTCGCGGAGGAATGGTTTCACAGTGGTCCCATGAAAAAACGGAACTAATTTTTTTTTGTTCATTTGTCTCTTTGGCTGTCAAAAATCATGAAGAAAAAATATGAAAAAAAAATTGTCACAAAGGGGTAGTTTTTAGAAGGGGGTGGCGTTTTGCAATTTTTCTGTACATTTTGCTTTTCTGGAACCTAGTACCATTTTCTAGTCGACGCAGATGTCTCAAGAGTTTAGCAGTGGAATTTTTCTATTGTCATAAGTATGTTGCCAACAATTCATTTAATTTGCACAATGTATAAAAAAGAATATATAAATCAAAATTCATTTATAAACTTCAGATCTCAAGTAGATAAAAATAATATTAGTTTGAACATCCTGCATGGCAAAATCAAATCAGAAGGAAACATGACAGTGACATTTCAAAACATTTCGATGGAAAATGATAAAACATAAAAATTTGAGTACAGAAAACTGTCAGATATGAATTTTAACAAACTCTGTATATATTATGTAAGCTATAGAAATGTTAATTGTATATAAATCCATAGAATACTTAAGAATAAGGAAAAGTGCCCCAGAAAGTAAGTAAAAACCTTAAATTTGTGAGAAAAAACAAAAAGTGAGGGTTACCAGAAAGAAATATAACGAGGTTTTGAATGGAGATAAAAATTATTATTATTATTATTACATGAGGCTGAGGACAGAGTCCTATGTGAGTCTAAAAAAACAAACTGAAGAGATCAACAAGATTATACAGTGCATGCAAAAGGAAAATAATTAATATATGTGTAGGAACAATTATGCAAATAAGCAAATGTCTATTTTGTTTTTAAAACTATTCACCGAGTCAGAATTCACAACATCGTTGGGTAAGTTATTCCATGTTTCGAAAATACGATTCACCAAAAAATGTTGTCTCTGCCTTAATTTGAGATTATGACCACGTAACCGCGAATCATTGTTGAAAGAAAGCCATAACAAATTTTGGTAATCAATAAATAAGAAAATTCACCAAGAACGAACACAAATCAACTATTTGACAACCTAAAACATGTCCAGAGACGTAGAAACTACCAAGAAAAACCACTCACCTTCAGAATACAGCAAAATTGCCATCCGTGACGTTGCCAACAACAAGGGGGCAGACCACAGTAAGTTTCACTTTTATTTGAGAAATTGAGCTTTCCAAAAAGTAGAAAGAATTAAGGGCTGTGATTGGGATTTTTTCCAAACATTTCTTGTTGAAAATGATTTTTGGTCAAAAAAAATTATGTATAATATATGACACAAATGAAGAAAAAACTGAATACTACTATTCATTGAAAATTGATTAATGTGTGGAAAAAACAAGAAGTGCACTAAGTTGGGTTGAAATTTGATGTTCGCTTCTGACAGAAAATTTTCTCAAAATCGAATTAAATCGAAATAATAATAAACTATTATTATTATCATTATTCTCCTAGAACGTTGAACATTTCAGATTGCACCAGTTCTTCTCAACAGCATCCGCCAGTTGAAAAGGGAAACATTCTCAATTGAATATTGATAGAAATATTTTTCTGTAAATTGAAAAATCCACGATTGAAATGAAGTTATTTTTTGTGAATGTCTAACAGAAAACAACTACTTCCCCGGCTAAAGCCACGCTGGACATTGAACTACATCTGATAGATATTCTGAAAAGGCCCTAACTCAAAAGAAAAAATCTGAAATTGAAAATTTCTATTTTCATTCTGATAGTTATTTGATTTTCTATTCCAGTCTTAATTAAGAACTCATAAAGATGAATGGGGCAGAGAAGAATGTTTTCCAAAAGAGAGTACTCACCAGAAATAATTCGTAACATTGACACAACATCCAACAAATTTTATCTGGCAGTCCGTCGTTTAAAAATTCAAAACGCAACGAGACGTTCGAAAAGTTACTGGGTTCTCAAACCGAGCGGAAATTTTCGAGTGGGTCTCTAAAATATCCCGAAGACATAAAGGCTCTGGCGATGCATAAATATTTGATGTCAGAGCACAAAGTCAAACGAGTTGTGCGGCACTGCATTCGCGTGATTCATGCATGAATAACTCACAATGCTCTCTTCTCTCGTTCTTTATCGCTCGCCATATTTCAGGTGCTTATCCGAATTGCAATGATCCACTGGGTTGTGCAATTAACCGACGAAATCAAAAAGGAGGAAGTTCTCTAGTCGACGCGTATTTTTTTATGTATGATCACGCATAACTTTTGACAAAGCAGTTCGATTTCGATTATTCTTTTTTTATTTGATAGTTGGTCCCATTTGAATTTGAAAAACAAGGCACCCAATGTAGAAAAATAGGGGATATTTATCGTTCATCCACTGAATTTTCACCCGTTAACCGATTCTACCACTCATAACTTCGTACTGGGTCATCCGATTTAGATGCTTCTTTTTTTAATGGACAGGGTATACTTCAGAGTTGGCCATTTTTGGATTTGGAAAGAAATAACTCACACCGAAGAGTAGCAAAATAGGGGATTATTAATTTTTCATCTGTTGGTACTTGGCACACATTCTGATGACACTACAACATAATGGATTCCTGGAGTCAATTGAGTTGATAGTTATTAGTTGATTTTAGCCCCAAAAAGTAAAAAATAGAAACTTTTTTAACAAAAAATTAAACCGACGAAAAAATCAACTAAAAAGCAAAAAATAAAATAAACCTTCCTAGTCTTAATGAAATTGAGCTCCTAAACTAATGGGAGTAACTAATTTTGAGTTGGCGATAAACAAACTAACAATTGAATTAGTGTAATTACGCATATCTTTGTAGAACTGAAAATGAGCCAATTATTTTGTTTTTCAGAATCTGTTTAAAGCTTTGTCTCTCGTTGACATCATTTCTTTCAAAGTCCCCGTTAACCATGGAGCAGGTCTTTTAGTTACTCTTACGTCATCAATGGAAGCATGCCTTTCGAAAAGGTTTATTAGACAATTAACTAAGTATGCAACTTTTTCATCAACTCCCTCCTGATCGAAAATGTAGAAAAATGGAATATTGTTTAGGTCCCTCTTAAAATCTTCTTCGTAAAAGTATTTAAAACTTCTGTATTCGTGAATTTTGAACTTTTGTTCATCAAACCTGATATTAACTCTGCAGTACACTAACTATCAAGTACCCATTCTTCGTCAGTTATGATCACATCTAAAAGAGTAGATCTATTATCTGATTTAATTCAAAACATTGTATAACTGATAAAATATTTTCAAAATTGACGTTTTCATAATTCAAGAAATTCATGTTAAAGTCACCCCCACAGATAATTTTATCAACTGTTGGGTGAATTATACCCAGAGTGTCTTCAAATTCCTCAATGATAGTTGAATCGTCCTGAGAGGCTTATAAATTCAATTGTTACTCTAATCCATAATTGTTCACAAGAAACACTATTAATATTAATTTTGTCACTAAATAATTTTTCCCAAAGAAATATATACAAGCCTCCACGTCTGGTACCACGATCTAATGTAAATAAATTATAACCCTCTTTATGAATCATATCGTCACTTACATTATTTGTGAGCTATGATTCATATTTAAGAAAAACGTCGTATTCATGATAGGAAAGCAACCATTTTATTTCACGCAGTGAAGGCAACAATGACCTCGTATTTAAACTACCGACCTGCAAAAATCCATCAGCTACGTTCATAATGAGAGTACCCCTAAAAACTTTGGTTGAACAAAAAAGATGAAAAAGTGTTAGGTGAGAAAAACAACAAATAAAAAGTGAAAATAAGAATACCAAACACAATTTGGTTGGGTGTGACTAAACTGCAAGCATTGCACTGATTATTGTATTAAACATTTTCAAGTGCAAATGTTTATGTTTGTAGAATTGAAAGCTTTTGTAAATCATCTAGGTATATGTAATGAGAAAAAAAAACAGATCAAATAAAAAAAAGGCCAAAAGATGCTTGAGTAATGCAAAAATCAATTTAGAATTTATCTAGGTCTTCCATGGATATTATTTTACGGTGGGTTTCTTCAGTAAAAAACTCCATACTTTTCCACTCACCCAAACTTTTGAGATGACAGCTTTCAGTAGCTTGAACTGATCAGGAGTCAGGACTTACCTCATGATACATTTTTTTAAGAGCTTTTTATTGTTGAATGCCTGATGCTTATGGTATCTGCTATAAAATTTTACGATGATTGGCCGATTTGAGTCTATACCAAATTTTCTGATTCTATAGCAACTCTCCATATCCGATTCATTAAGATTAAGTTTCGTTCTCTCATTGAAAATACGGAGAACACTCTGGAAACAGTTTTCATCCCGTTTTTCTTTCACTCCATAGATTCGAAGGCTCTGGCTGCGTAAAGATTGTTCGAAGTGCTCTTGTTTCTTCAACATTCCGTTAATTTTAACAGTTTGGCTTTTTATAGTAGCCTGAAGACTCTCATTCTCCTTTCTCAGAGTATTGATTTCTTTCTCAAATTTCTCAGTTATGATTTTTGTTATTGATCTACATAAAATGTTAATGAAATCTTCCGAGCAACATAGGTTGGTAACTACTGATTTGATAGATCTCGTGCTTGTCATTTTTGTGATATAAGAGGAGACTTACTGCGACAACTATGACTATATTTCTCCTCCAATTCCAACACTTAAGCTGCAGAAAATTCTGTTCGTTTTTATTCGCACAAATATTATGAATTCTTGAAAATTAACAGCGCCACGTGAAACACGTCTACTCCATAGCGATATACAGTGCTTCTCAAAAATCCGCTCCCCCCCCTCTTATTTTTGGAACGATTATTCATAAACAAGTGAAATTTGAGAACTGAATATTAAAGGTTGTAAACTTCCCTACTAGTGATGATAGATGACGAAATCGTCAAAGATGACGTCACAAGGCCATTGTGACCAATAATTTTAAATGGAACCCTACGGCAAGCGACACCTCTTTTAAAAGTTATCGAAAAAACCTATTCAATGATACTTATTTTGTTTGTGTTCAAGGATTAACGGTTCTATTGCGTTTTGCAACAGCTCCAGATAAACCTCACCAGTTAAATTAGTATTCAAAAAAAAAGAGGCCCAACGATGTGATTTCCCAGGATACCTGCCCAAACATTCACCTTCTGGGGAAATTGGGTATGTGTTTCACGAAACAGGTGAGGATTTGCGTCACTCCATTACCTCACATTCTGTGTATTTACATTTCCATTTAGATAGAAAGTACTTTCGTCACTAAAATGAATTGTTTTGACATAGTCTGGCTGTTTTAGTTTCCATATTTTCACAAAATTCTAGTCTTCGGTCTGGGTCGTCGTCTGAGAGTTGATGAACCATTTTTGATTTGTATGGATGAAATTTGTTTTTTTTTCAACACCCTGTTTACTGTACTTCGACTGACTTCACAGGTAGATGCAACGTGAGTTGTTGAAGAAGTAGGATTAACTATTACTTCTGCCAGTATATCAATTTGTGGTCTGCCAGATCGTTTCGCATCATTAATACTACCCGTTGTTTCAAACTTACGAAGAAGCTCCCTTAAATAAGTCCTCGAAACGGGGCGATCGGGAAACCTCTCATTAAAAATGCGTTCTGCTGCATGAATATTTTGTCCAGTTTCACCAAGAATTAGGATCGCTGCTACTTTATCACCTAAAGCACGTACCATTTCGCTTCTTGAAGCACTTAAACGTTCGGCTCACAACAGTTTAACAAATTATTAAAATGTTCAAAAATATTAAAAGTATCAAAAGCTGCTAAAACAGTTGAACGTTCGATCAACAATACACAAATTATTAAATGTACGAAAACTTGGACAATTACAAAACGTCGAATTAGGGAGACTAACAAAAACGTCAGCTGATTTGACAACTATCCAGAGGCGGAGCTTGAATTTGGAATTTTAGTATTAATTGATTTAATTCATCACAGTTTTGCGTTTTTTAAAAGCGAGTTGCCAAAACTGCCATAAACACAAACAAAATTAGTATCATTGAATAGGTTTTTTCGATACCTTTTAAAAGAGGTGTCGCTTGCCGTAGGGTTCCATCTAAAATTATTGGTCACAATGGCCTGGTGACGTCATCTTTGACGATTTCGTCATCTATCATCACTAGTAGGGAAGTTTACAACCTTTAATATTCAGTTTCCAAATTTCACTTGTTTATGTTCCAAAAATAAGAGGGGGGGGGGAGGGGACTTTTGAGAAGCACTGTATATGAGATATCACCCGCCTAGCTTTAATGATTTATCTTGTCAGACTTCTGGGTACCATCTAAGTGAAAAACTCGAATGGTATTCATAATGAGTTTATCTACTTTCTTTAGGTATAGATTTCGTCAATTTCAGCAAACCGAAATTCTTAACAGATTTTTGGTTCTGCTAGTTTCTCACTTGAGACATTATTTAACTCAGTTAAAAAGGTGGTTAAAATCAATGGCAGTCGCATAATGTACTTTGGGGACCACCATCACAATCGACTAAGTTGGGTGTATCAATCTCTCCCAGTTGAGATTATCAAAAGTTGTCATATGCACATAACCTCAACTCTGTTTGCGACTGTTACGTGATTGTTGACCAGAATCAACCATTTTTTTACGATGTTCCTTACCCTATCCGTCTATCACGGCCGACCAGTCTGACATTTCAATAACCTATCGAATTTCCGACCGGGGTTGGTCTCTTGTATCGCGAAGGCCGCTCTAAGGGTTGTCGTAAGGGTCGAGGACAAGTGACATATAGATTCCTTTATTCCCTTTCTGCACGTTGCCAGAAGCGAAGCTAAACACGCGCAATCACACCCTCGGATCTCTATTACAACATTTACAACCCGATATGAGATCCATGGGCGTACGAAAGATTTTGGTGAAGGGGTTCCTTGAAATGGAAAAATTATTCGAAATAATTCGGGAATTATCAGTCGATAGAAATCTTCTAATTTGATGGCCTCTTTCATCTCGCTGTTTTCACGGGATTACCCCTTTTAGCCCGCTCAAAAGTCAAAAATAGTTGTTGATATATTTTTTGTCACTAACTTTACAAACGAAGGGGATACATCGGATTGAAGTGCACCTTCCAATCCCAAGGCAATAGATTCGTTAGCAGATCAAAGAACACTTTGGTCTTCTAGTCTGTACGCTACTTTTTGCAATAACAAATGCTGATGCTCTATTCGATGGAAAATAAAATATCTAGTCGATATTTCATCGTGATAGAATTGCGGCAAACTTTGAAAAATCCATCGCCATGGATAATATTTTTGAGCTAACGCTCATGAAGCCGCAGAGAAGCTGCGAAAGAGTTTTTGCCCTTGGAGTCTAGGGACATTTAAGGAAAGCAATATAAAGACATCCAGAGAAAGAGATTCTAGAGTATTTGGACATAAGTGAACAACCAAAATCAATTGCAATGGTCAAGAGAGAAAACGATGGTTACATACAAGGAATATTAGAATGTAGACACAGATCTTCCAATTTTCCAAGAGGCATCTGATCAATGTTAGCTGAAGTATATAGAGGTAGAGAGCTATTGCTCTTATGTGAAGATTAGGATCTCTGTTCGTACCTCCTGATTAAATAAGAGCCTATACCGCGATTAATTCTATGGATGTGGTGAACTTGAATAAGGACTATTTAGTACAAACACTACGAAACACTCACAGGATCCACTACCGATTTATTATTGTTCGATACTTTCAATATTCTCCACAATCTGAAAAATAAAAAAAATTGATCAGGGATCTAAACAAGTTTATGAAAATATCTATTATTGTATTTTCTTTCGGTAAACAGTTGATTTTTTATTTTTTTCAGCATGACATCTGAAGAAGATAGTTGGTTATTCTCCCCATGTTCAAAAGTGACTTTTATTGTTGGTTCTTATTTATTTTATTTTATTTATTTTATTCATTATCCATACAGACTATCACATCTTAATTACATGGATAAGCTAATTTGATATTATGCTATAGTACAAGATAATATAAATTAATTCTAATAACTAATAACTACTCACTATCATACTATCAGAACTGTGGGAGAACTGTGTTCAGTATTATAGAGTAGAGTTCAATATTTGCTCAAGTATATTTTTACGACAAGCAGCAGGAGGTAGGGTCCAATCAAGGTCTATAAGTATATTAAAATTGTTTGCTAATTTAAGCATAGATACCAGAGGTGCTCTCTCCGTGGTACACACTGAGAGATTGAACATTGGAGTGAAACGTGTACGTCGTGGCGGTACATTGAAAGGAAGTAAATAGAGGATTTCTGGGGAGTCTATGTTATTGTTTATTATTTTGTACAAATGTGATGTCCTTATGCTATTATAATCAGGCCATACACGATGCTGTTTAAAATATAAATGCCTCAAGAGTTTATTCTGTACTTTTTCTAGTTCATTTAAGTTTGATTGATATTCTCCGAACCATATAATAGAGGCAAATTCCAACTTAGGCCTCACTAGGGAATAATATAGCAATTTGATTGTGTTTATATCCGAAAAGTTCGATGTTTGCCTAATAACAAATCCCAATAGAAAAATCGAATTAAACGGTTTTCTTCACATAAAGGATTCAATATAAAATTGAACCAGAAAATGGTAGATCTCAGGTGAAAAACAACTACTTTCCTGGCAAATACCACGCAGAACATTGAATGATATTCACCTGAATGCGGATTGTTAGGTGAACACGACATAAATTAAACATAATCGAGCTTATCAGAAAGAAACATTTGCATTCAATGTCCATTGATATTTTATGGAAGTATGCATGGATTTTCAGGTGAATATCATTCAATGTTCTGCGTGGTATTTGCCAGGAAAGTAGTTGTTTTTCACCTGAGATCTACCATTTTCTGGTTCAATTTTATATTGAATCCTTTATGTGAAGAAAACCGTTTAATTCGATTTTTCTATTCATTCCACTTCACATGGCACTTTTCTAACAAATCCCAAGATCCGATTAGCGGCTTTGATCATGTTTTTAATGTGAATGGAAAAGTTAAATTGAGAGTTATAGGTATAGTTTTCTCAATATCAGTTGCAGAAGCATAAAAAAGTCTTGCGGCGAATCCTGTGAGCAGCAGTGGCGGAGATAACTAATTTTATTTAGATATTTTAATATCCTGAAACGTATTTCGATCGGCACACACCGAGACCACAGACGCTACTGGTTTTCAATCTTTCAGAGCTATTAAAACACAAATATAACGCGTAATTTATGACCTCCCATCGTATAGACACACCTGCAAGCATTGATGTCCGACTTGATTGGCCCAGACGAATCGGTTGTAGAACAGACAGCAGTCACTCAAGTCCACGTTGACCAGCTGGCTCTTTGTGCCGACGGAGACTGTATACAAGTAGTACAGATTATTTTTCGTTCCGTTTCTTCGCATATACGCTCGTGTTAGCGAAGTGAGTTTTTATTTGCTCCCTATAGAAACAGCTTCTGCAATTGATATTGGATGGACTATAGCGCCAGATCCTTCCCTGGTGGCATCCATGGAATTGTCTCCGCTTCCCCTGGGGCAGTGGATTGGATCAATAGCCTAGATATTGATGTTTAAATGTTTGTTAGTAGATTTGTATTGTGAAATTTGTTTGTACTAGACTATGTAGGATAAAGGGTCATACCATAATTGTTCTGTCATATCTCTTGTTCATACTTATACTTGTTCATACTTATTATGTGCTACTCATACGAAATATAAATATATATATATATATATATATATATATATATATATATATATATATATATATATAAGTAACGCCCAGATCTTTTATTTCAGTTTTTCTCTCAAGTGCCTCCCCATTCATTTCATATTCAAAAATAATTGGCTCTTTAACTCGAGTTATCGAAAGTACGGAACACTTTTTAGAATTGAAATATAGTTTATTTCTTATGCTCCAATCTATGATGGCGTCTATATCTTTCTGTATTCCGATACAGTCACGGACCGTTTGTACTGTTTTAAGAAGCTTCAGGTCGTCGGCAAATAGCAGGCACTTTGAAAATTTCAGATTTAGCGGTAGATCGTTAATGAACAGTAAGAAGAGGAGAGGTCCTAGATTCGAGCCTTGTGGAACTCCAGAATTTGTCAAAAATTTTACAGGTGCGTTCCCATTATGCTTGACAATAGAGTAACGATTTTGAAGATAATTTTTAATCAACTCGAGTGTATTTTTGGATAATCCAAAATCACAAAGCTTTTCAAGCAGGACATCATGATGTACCTGGTCAAATGCCTTTCGAAAATCTGTGAACACAACATCTAGGTGTGATTTATATCCTATAGTATTGAAAGCCTCATTGCCAAATATAAATAAAATTGTATCGATTGATTTTTGTCTCATAAAAACCATACTGCTGAGGAACTATGTATGTAGTTAATATGATCTAGAGAACAATTAATTTATCTGGGCTCTAAAGAAATGCCAGAAATGAGTAATAGAAAACAATCGAGCAAATACAGTAAAAGAACAGTGTTTTGGAAAAACAGAATGAAGTTCCTTACGCTTTTTCTTCAACTTCGAATGTAATTCGATATGGAGATTTAGATTGTTCATATTTGTATATTTTCGCCACGTAAGGAAAAAGCGTTATGCTCCAACTGTGTTTCCAAAAGATCCAATAAATCAATGAATATCGAGGTATTAGAATATTGTAACGAACCTAGGCCGGACCTGTCGCCTCACATGTTGCCATCGACAGCGATGAGATCATCCCCGGAGATATTCGAGAACCATCCAGTCGCTTTTCCGCGGAGAGCAACGGTCGATATTGGAAACGATTGGAACATGCTGGATCGCCAACTGCCGGAATTCGAAAGATCGGGAATTCTGTGACGGAGATAAATAGACAGCCCTCAAGTCTCACAAACAGTCTGAACGAGCCCATACCATCGAGCTATACAGTGGCGTAGTAATATAAATTAAGTTGTAGATTAAGTGTGAAATAAATTAGTAGAACCAAGTTAATTTATTTACGTTACAATTGGTGTCGGAAGTGAGATTTTGAAAATAAACAAGTGATCGTGGAGTGGATAGTCAGAAAAATAAATTGATAGACCTTTTTGTAGCCCAAAATAGACAGTGGCCTGGTTTTCGCGAAGTGGACAATTGTGCGTGGGAATATAAACTGATACACTGTTCGCGTGAAACAGAAAATAGACAGTGGCCCGGTTTTCGCGAAGTGGACAATTGTGCGTGGGAATATAAACTGATACACTCTTCGCGTGAAACAGACAATAGACTGGTGGCCCGTATAAAATAATTCGCGAAGTGAATTTTTAACAAACTGATAAACTTTTCGTGTGAAACAGACTGATACCTCGTCAAAGACAAAATGTGTTCAAGAAAAGTGCGCCTTGCGGATTTGAAGGTAGCGGAATTGAAACAGGAATTGGAGGAAAGGGAACTGGAAACAACGGGTAAAAAGCAAGTACTCCAGGAAAGACTTGCAGAAGGACTCATACAAGAAGGTGAGGACCCCGAAACATTTTTATTCGAAGTTCCCGGAGGTGATTTAAGTTTGGTAATGAATAAACTCGAAGAAACTACTAAATCCGTGAAAGAAGAACTGCAACAAAATTCGAGGACTTTGGAAGAGAAGCTTCAAGAAAATTCTATAAATCTGGAAGAGAAGCTTCAAGAAAATTCTAGAAATCTGGAAGAGAAGCTTCTAGAAAGCCTGGAAGATAAGCTCCTTGAAAACACAGAAGGCCTAAAAAAAGAACTCTGTGGTGTGGCGAATCGTCTAGAAAAAAGAATAGGAACCGTCGAGGCAGAGATGGACAAGATGAAGGAAATAATCAGCGATGAAATCAAAGACGGAATCGAGGCAGAAATGGACAAAATAAAGGAAACGATCAGTAAGCTGGAAAAACGAATTGATAGTGCGCCCTCCACAGAGATGGTTAACAAAAATGCAATGCTGGACTTGAGTTTGAACTTGGATAAAGTTCAAGAGGGTATACAAGATGTCAAGGTCATTCCTGAAATAGGGAAGCTTTCCATGAAGCCGCCTCAATTCGACGGAAAAACTCCATGGGAAAATTACCGCCGACAGTTCGAAGCAGCGGCCAAAGCAAATGGATGGAATGCAGGGGAAAGAGCTGTAGCACTAACACTTGCATTACGTGGAGAAGCGACGAATATTCTACAAACTCTTACCGCCCAAGAACAGGAGGACTATGATCAGCTGATTAAACATCTAGAATTACGATATGGCCAGGCCCATTTGGAACACGTATACCACTCCCAACTGAAAAATCGCTGCCAGAAATCGGGCGAATCCTTACAAGAATTCGAAGCTGACATTGCACGCTTGGTTCGTCTCGCATATCCAGCCACACCGGAAAATGTAATGGAGCGATTAGCGGTTCAGGCATTCTTGGATGGACTCCGTGACCAAGAAACCAGACAAGCGTTGACACTAGCTCGTCCAACACATCTCGTAGACGCACTGGCACGCGCTTTGGAATTTGAGGCAGCAAAGCAATCCTGCAAAAACCAAAGTAAAGTTCGAAGTATTGAAGAAGACTCACAGGAGCATGCTGACTTGGAAGCTGCCATAAGAAAAGTGATGAAGGAAGTGTTGCCTGAGAAAAGACAGATAAGATGCCGGAATTGTGGCAAAATTGGACATGTGCGTAGCAAATGTCCAACATTCATCGACTCCGATGCAGGAAAACTAAAAGAAGGGGCAATCGTCGGCATGTGTCCGGCAAGCCCCGGTTAACAACGCATATGTCGCTATCCTTCAACGACAGAACAAAGGTGTCTTCGTAGACGGTCTCATCAATAACGAGCCTTGCACCATGCTGCTAGATACAGGTGCGACTAGGACAATTCTCGGGCCTTCCTTTGCCAGAACACCGGAACGGATTGAACCGACAACTTGGAAGCTACGCACAGCAACAGGGGAGCCAGCTACTGTATATGGCGAGCTACCGATTGAAATAATTTTGGGCAGCACTAAAGTGAAACATCAGGCACTTGTAGCGGACATCGAAGACGATGCAATCATCGGAATGGACATCATGAATTCCAGAGGGTTTGAATTGGATTTCAAAGACGGCGTCCTACGTGTCAACGGAGAAGAGCTGGTACTTCATGGTAGAAGTGAAGAGTTGATCCGTGTGCTGTTGGCTGAGGATGTAAGCGTACCTGAGAGGGCTGAAACCATCCTGGAGGCTCGCCTGGACGGGAGTGCGAGCAGTGGAGACGTGGTGATGTTCGAGCCCAAACTTCATGATGAGAAAATTGGACGAGGGATTGCCCTAGGGAAAACCCTGTTACGTGCTGAAAAATTTTTACCGGTAAGGGTCATGAATGTCAATTACTTTCCAGTGACCTTAAAGAAAGGAACAATTTTAGGGCACTGCTCGTCAGTTTCATCTGTGATCCGGGGCGTACGAGGTACGATTAGCCAACCAACAACTTGCCCACAGAACTAGAAAAATTGGTTGCCATCTCTTCCAAAGATATAAAACCAGCTCAACAGCCCAAACTAAGAGATTTAGTCAAAAGTACCAAGACATCTTCGATACCGGACAAGGAAAGGGGTCGAACTAATGTGGTCCAGCACAAGATTGATACTGGGGTGCCCGACCGATCCGGCAATCAGCAAGAAGACTTCCTCTTGCCAAGAAGGAAGAGGCTGACAAAATAGTCAGCGATATGGGAAAAGAAGGAGTTATCGAACCATCTGACAGTCCCTGGTCGTCTCCAGTCGTACTGGTGAAGAAAAGGATGGATCGACACGCTTTTGTGTAGACTATCGCCAACTTAATAATGTCACGAAGAAGGACAGTTACCCTCTCCGAGAATAGATGACACCCTAGACACGTTGGCTGGTTCCACGATTTTCTCGACCCTTGATCTGAAGAGTGGATACTGGCAAGTAGAACTCGCTCAGGAAGATCGAGAAAAGACTGCTTTTACCATCGGCTCAGGATTGTGGCAGTTCACCGTTATGCCATTCGGGCTCTGTAATGCTCCCGCCACATTCGAAAGATTGATGGAAACAGTACTGAAGGGACTCTCATGGAACACGTGTCTAGTGTATCTCGACGACATAATTGTGGTCGGCAGATCGTTCGAGGACCACGTGAAAACTTGGAGGAAGTATTCCTGCGATTGAGGAACTCGGATTGAAGCTGAGCCCTAAGAAATGCCACCTGTTCCAAAAGAAGTACGATACCTCGGCCACGTTGTCTCTGGGGAAGGAGTAGCAGTGGATGACCAGAAGATCAAAGCTGTTAAGGATTGGCCCATCCCAAAGACATTCACCAACTTCGAAGTTTCCTTGGTTTGTGCACATACTATCGCCGATATGTGCTGGGGTTCGCAAACATCGCTAAACCACTGACCAGGCTCACGGAAGGTCAAACAAAGTTCCAGTGGTCGAAGAATGCAAGACTCGTTCAGGAAGCTGAAGGGACTTTGATTAACGCACCTGTTCTGAGCTATCCCTACCCAACAGGAAGTTCATTTTGGATACGGACGCCAGCAACGTGGGACTTGGAGCTGTCCTATTTTCAGATCCAGGAGGGGCAGGGAGAAGGTCATTGGTTATTTCAGCAAGACGCTCAGCAAACCAGAGCGCAATTACTGTGTCACCAGGCGAGCTGTTAGCTGTTGTAAAGGGGTGGAGCACTTCTACAAGTACGTGTATGGAAGAAGATTCCTGTTGAGAACTGACCATGCAGCTCTCAAATGGCTCTTACAGTTCAAAAATCCTGAGGGTCAAGTAGCACGTTGGATCGAGAGACTCCAAGAATTCGATTTTGAGATCGAACATCGAGCCGGAACTAGCCATAAGAATGCAGATGCCTTGTCGCGAAGACCATGTCCAGATGATTGCTCACATTGCCGACGAGCAGAAGAGAAAGAAGCAACACTTTGTAGAACCGCGGCAATGGATGACAACTGGAATGACAGCAAGATCCAGAAAGACCAAGAGAGAGACCCCGACCTTGGCTTAGTCGTCAGCTGGAAGAAGGGCAATCGAAGACCATCATGGCAGGAAGTCGCAGGTTACTCGCCGGCTGTTAAGTCCTATTGGGCACAATTGAACTCTCTTATTCTGGACAATGGGATCCTGAAACGTGTGTTGGAGGCCGATATTGGTGGGGAAGACAGACGCCAAATAATTGTTCCCAGGAACAGAAGAGAGGAAGTGCTGCGGGAAATCCATGATGGAGTCGCCGGAGGACATCTGGGAGTGACGAAGACCCTGCAGAAAGTGAGGCAATGCTAGCAATGGACCTCGAATACGCCCCAAGGCCCCGATGCGTCAGTACAACGTAGGCAGCCCGTTCGAGAGAATCGCCATTGACATCGCCGGCCCGTTTCCCGTATCCGACCACGGGAATAAATACATCCTTGTGGCAATGGACTACTTCAGTAAGTGGGCGGAAGCCTATCCGCCCAAAATACATCCTTGTGGCAATGAATCCTACCGCGGGAATACGAAATATGTCGATTCGGTATTCCAATGGGCTGCACTCGGATCAAGGCAGAAATTTCGAATCAACCTTTTCCAAGAAATATGTCTACTGCTGAACATCCGCAAGACAAGAACCACGGCCCTACATCCGCAGTCCGATGGAATGGTGGAACGGATGAACAGGACGATCAACCGCCACTTGTCCAAGGTTGTCTCTGACCATCAAAGAGACTGGGACCAGTATGTTCATTTGTTCCTGATGGCCTATCGATCCGCAGTACACGAGTCAACCGGTCAAACTCCTGCTAGTATTATAATGGGCCGAGAACTGCGACTGCCTTGTGACCTGAAGTTTGGGATACCCCAGGACAAGACACTGCGGGAGAGGACTACGTCAGCAAACTTCGGCAGAGAATGGACGACATCCACGAACGAGTCGGTTGAACATCCAGAGTGCCAGCGATAAAATGAAGAAGACCTATGACATCAAGGCCGACGCTGGAGGATTTAAGGTTGATGACCTGGTTTGGCTGTACAACCCCAAACGTCGTCGTGGACTATCACCAAAGTTGCGGAACTCTGGGAAGGCCCGTATAAAATTGTGAAAAGGATAAACGACCTTGTGTACCGAATCCATAAGCCACCCCGAGGAAACCAAGGGTCGTCCATTTCAACAGGTTGGCCCCATACGCTGGAAACCATGACCAAGTTCGCACCCTCAAGCCACCGGAGGATGATATGACGTTCGAAAGTTTATGTCCTTGTATTCAAACGGGCAGAAAGTTCTACATGGGAGATTACTAGAGAGGAGTCACGAGACCTTTTCGAGGTGCCTGCTGACTACGCACTAGCGCACTGTGGCAGAAGATCTTCGAATGTCAGGGGCATCGCCGTAGTGTTCTCCAAAATTTGGTCAACTCCAAACACTGCGGAGCAGAATCCAGAAGTTGGTGGGGTGCTACAGTTGAAGAAAGGCCAGAGAAACATCTACTACCTAGTTACCAAGAGGCATTCCCAAGATAAACCGTCCTATGAAGATGTCTGGAAGAGTCTCACCAAACTAAGAGATACTATGGTGGACCAGAACCTGGTGGATCTAGCAATTCCAAAATTATCCTGTGGTATTGATGGGTTGGACTGGAGAGTCATAAGAAGTATGCTGGAGGCGATATTCAGATCCAGCGGCGTCAGGATTCTGGTTTGCTGTAACCCTCTTCCACGACCGATCATGAAGACCGTGGAGTGTTACTTCCATCGAACTTCCCGTTGCAGATATGAAGTCATGCAGATATCGTCACACTCCAAGGATGAAATTTCGGGACGAAATGTCTTTAAGAGGCAATGTAACGAACCTAGGCCGGACCTGTCGCCTCACATGTTGCCATCGACAGCGATGAGATCATCCCCGGAGATATTCGAGAACCATCAGTCGCTTTTCCGCGGAGAGCAACGGTCGATATTGGAAACGGTGGAACATGCTGGATCGCCAACTGCCGGAATTCGAAAGATCGGGAATTCTGTGACGGAGATAAATAGACAGCCCTCAAGTCTCACAAACAGTCTGAACGAGCCCATACCATCGAGCTATACAGTGGCGTAGTAATATAAATTAAGTTGTAGATTAAGTGTGAAATAAATTAGTAGAACCAAGTTAAGTTTATTTACGTTACAATATGTTGCCATCAATCTCATTTTGTATTTCTTTTTTCTCAATATTTTTCACTTGTTGAAGTTGACGTTTCTATTCCATCACATCAAATTGTCATTATACCATGCAATACTATACCTATATATCTTTTTTGAAAACTCCTCCGCCACAGTTAAAGCTATTTTATTCCTGATAATACTATTCATTATACCCCAGTCATCTTAGTCAAAATTAGGTAAGAATCTCGGAATTTGCAATACCCAGCTGAATATTTGTATAAACTTGTATTTTGGCATTCTAAAAGTTGTCTCAAAACCTACATATGGTAGGGTGTACGCGTCTATTAAAATTTGAGGTCAAAGGTCACAAAAATGTTTTTTTTTGTATATTTTTTGCAAATATCTCATTTCCTATGGGTTTTTCGCTATTTGTGTTCATTATCAATATTGTAGAGAATCAAATTCCCTACAACTTTTTTATACGTAGAATCGTTTTCGAGATAGAGGGCTTAGAGCGCGCGGTTAGAGCATAATGTAAGATCAACCGGTATAGTCCCGGTCAAAACACGCTATATAAAGTTTATGAATTATTGATAAATAAATAATTAATAATAATTTTTATTTGTTATAAACTATTACCTTATATTTGATAATCTTTTTCATCAATTGAATAATACAACCGATTCCTAAAGTTCAAAAATAATTAAGCGACAAACTTCAATTACATTTTAATTATATTCTCATTTCCACTAATTATGATTTAAGTAGACAATAATGGAGTACATATTCTCCAAACTAAAATTACAAGCTGTCAATATTACTACCAAACAGGCCAGAGATGATGCGGATGTACTAATTATAGAATCAGCAATCGAAGAATCGAAACCTGAAAAAACTGCAGTTATAATAGGAGAAGATATTGATTTACTGGTCATTTCAATTGGGCGTACACTATCTCATCAACAGGAAATTTTCTTTAGGAAAGTCGGCAAAAGAAATGTAAAAGCAAACATATACTCTTCCAAAAGTTTTGATAAATATCCTCGTTCGAAGAAATATATTTTGTGTCTGCACGCATTAAGTGGCTGTGATACGACTCCTGCGCTTTTTTAAAAAGGAGAAAAAACGTTTCTAAAAGCATTTGAGAAACTGCCGAATTTTGGAGCAACTTGCAGTAGCATTTGAAGAAGAAAACTGTCCGGTTCAAAGATTATTTGAGACTGGAATTCAAATCTTGTTGGCAGTCTATAATGCTCCAAAATCTGTGGACAGTATTGATCATCTTCGTTATGGACAATACGTCACGAAACTGAATAAACCTGTGCAGTTATCAAATATTCCACCAACAAGTGCAGCAGCTCACCAACATTTCAATCGTGTTTATTATCAAGTTCAGACTTGGTTAGGGCATGATTTGGAACCCCAGGAGTGGCGTTGGACAATGCGTATTGGATTCCTGGAACCTATCACGACCATTTTAGCACCTGCTCCAGAGGAATTGCTCAACACAATCTTCTGCAACTGCAAGAGTGGTTGTGGTTCGCGTTGTGGATGCAAGAAATCGGGGTTGCAGTGCTCTTTAGCTTGTGGCCAGTGTAATAGGCAAGCTTGCCTGAGTTCTTCACCATGTCAGAGCGATGTAAATGAAGACAGAACCTTTGACCCCGAAATCATGGAAGACCTGGAGATAAATTTCGAAGAAGACTTCGAAACACCACAGCGGTTGGGAGACGACGATGATGAAGAAGAAGATAATTAAAATTATAATAAGTTGCAGTTCATGTAATTTTTATTCTATTCAGAATAGAATGGTATTTTTAATAAAATCATAAATTAAGAATTTCTTTCTTTCTTTTTTTTTTCAATTATTTAAGGAGTTATTAATATAAATTACATTAGAATTAAAATATAATTCAAGTATTTTCCTTAACAATTCTATAACTACACGGCAGGTAAGTATTATTGAATAAATTAATACTTAACTAAAAATAGATACGAAAGTAAAAAAAATATTAAATATAATGTAATATTTGATAACAAATGAAAATTATTTATTTATCAATAATTAATAAACTTTATATAGCGTGTTTTGACCGGGACTATACCAGTTGACCTTACAATATGCTCTAACCGTGCGTTCTCCGCCCTCTATCTCGAAAAAGATTCAACGTATAGAAAAAATTTTGAAACAAAAGTTGTAGGGAATTTAATTCTCTACAATATTGATGATGAATACAAATAGCGAAAAACCCATAGGAAATGAGATATTTGCAAAAAATATGCAGAAAATTGATTTTTGTGATCTTTGACCTCAAATTTTAATAGACGCGTACACCCTACCATATGTAGGTTTTGAGACAACTTTTAGAATGCCAAAATACAAGTTTATACAAATATTCAGCCGGGTATCTCAAATTCCGAGGTGAACTTACTAAGATGACTGGACTATTATATTATATCAAATTGACGTGCCACATATTCATTGTAAACCATTAATCCAACTTTGGCATACAAAAATCATAAGAAACCATGTCCATGTTCTTACGTGACGATTTCTAGCAGTCAACACCTACCGCTTCGTTCCAATAAGAATTTATAATTATATAATTCCTACCAAATATGTGACAATAATTTGTGGATTCACTCTCCTTAGCTTAAAATATTCGTCTCAAATTTTGAGTTTGTCTAATTCACCCAGCCACTGGCGACGTTGGTTTGTTTTCCCAAACATATATGGCGCACGTAAATTTTTACGACCTCTCATAACTCCTTTGTTTTCCAGCTTTTTTCGCGGACGCTTATGCAATATTGAGTTTGGGCTTCCATGCCTTTCGAAAGTTCCCCTTCAATTTCACTGCCCCCATTTTCCATATTGCAGCAAATGGGCTATATAGAGCTTTACGATGATTCTTTTACTATCAATATAAAATGAGACATATTTCCATATTTCTTCACCGGAGTTCCCCCCTCCAGGCGTCATGTTAATGTTCATTATTATTAGTCTTGTTGTGATTACGGAAGACTTGGGATATGATAATTAAGTGAATTGATGTCTTGTTAAGTTCTCGAAGGCAATTTACTGCTTTTTCGTGAAATAATGTAACCAAATTATCGTATATATCATCCATGTTTTTATGCCTTCTTTGAATTGGATGCCAAACATAAATTTTATGGGATATTAAGCAAGAATATCTCTACTGGAATGAAATATGATGGATATTCAATGAATGTTTCATGATGTTGAACTGGAGCTTGAAATACAATTAAGTTTAGTTTTCGCTCATGTAACCATTCTAATAGATCTAGAAGTGGTACATGCTTGGATCATATTTTTGTGATATGAATATTAAATCGTATAAACTTGAATGAAACAAGTTGCAGAAACATTTGATAAAAAAAAGAAAAAACATCAAAAAATACATTATACTCTGTTTCCTAATGTAAGAGAGTAATAAATCATTATTGAACTGTAAAACCAAATCGTCTTCGCCATATTCCATAGGCGTACGAGGTTAAATCTAAAGTTGATGTCATTGGATATCTAGAATTTTCCGGAGAACCCAAAAATGCAATAATATACTGAGTGTCCTATTAGAAAAAACTCAAGTTTATATCATAACTATTTAATGCGACGTTCAATTGTCCAAGTTACAAAAATAGTTGATATGTGTTCGAATATGAATGGACGATAGTTCATCGGGCTACTCGGATTATGATGGCTAACATTTAAAAATCAAGTTAAATTGTAAATAGTGATTTTTCTATAAATATTGATATTTATTCCAGTTTATCTATTTTCATATCATTATTATTTTTAAATGAGTTTTTATCTACTTAATATTAGAATAATTAATATCTCAATTATCTGCCTATCTCTATAATTATAATCATGTATAATTATTATTATACTTATTATTCTAATAAACTACCTGTAGTAACGCCGCTGTCACATAAATTTCTTTCAGAAAACTCATCTTTCTATAGTTATGCAATCAAGGTGACCCTAATTTAGGATCGATTCGGGGTGGTACGTCTTGAATAACCATAAGGCGTAATTTTAAAAATATCGTTGCAAGTTTATAACCTTTAAGGTGTCCACCCTGTTTACTGGGTTCTGTCATTGCAAATTCACATTTTATCACTCTCTCACACTAGGAACCAGAGTATAGTAAACTATTATTATACGCATATTGAATCGAGAATCAGATATGGCGTTTGCCATATATTGGAATCTTTTGCCTCTAGAATCCTATCCAGTTTTGAATGTTTCCATTGAATTTCCTCAAATCTTATCATAATTTGAAATATCTTTGATGTCCCGAAAGCCACACTGATCTTGATTTTTCTCATTTACTGACATATCGATCTTTACCTTATTAAATACTCACGAAACTTCTCTTCTACTTCTTTTATCCAGTTCTTCCTCATGATCATCCATCAGTGTCAGCATAGGAATATTTTCATCAAGAACGAATAATATGTTCAATTTGTTCTAATCGGTCTGTTGTGCTTTCTCAGAAAATTCAATTTAATTTCCATTTCATTATATGACTCTCAGACTATCTCATTCTTCCTTCTCCACAGTATGTCGTGTCACGATCGCAAT
The DNA here is from genome assembly GCA_018342105.1 of Gonioctena quinquepunctata. Taxonomy (NCBI): domain Eukaryota; kingdom Metazoa; phylum Arthropoda; class Insecta; order Coleoptera; family Chrysomelidae; genus Gonioctena; species Gonioctena quinquepunctata. The sequence continues at coordinate 93,831 of JAFIRS010001669.1, read as the reverse complement.
TTTTTGTTAAATGTGAAGATTTTAAAGAAATATGGGCGTTTATTATAACTTTCAATGACGTTTTATATGAACAATATTGAAGAATGTATAGATAGATAGATTTATTTAACAACGTATACAATTACAAATACAATTGTTTGCTGCAAGTGAGAAGAAAAAAAAACAAAAGAAATGAGGACTTATGGCTAAAAGATGTAGTCTAAGAAAAAATATCTAAAAGTCACAAAAATATATAGTCGGCAAGTATATTTTCCGACGAGATGACAGAATTTAAATACAAACTACAATAAATGATAAGAACAATTACATGGTAAAAAAACTAATTCACAATAAAATCATACTTTTAGAACATATATATATATATATATATATATATATATATATATATATATATATATATATATATATATATATATATATATATATATAACCTAAATAAAGTTTTATGGATCTTTTGTTATACAGGGTTTTTATGATTTTAAAAAAAAATAAAAAGGTTCGGAGTTCTTTTTTGAAACATTCTGGCTGATGATTTTTTAACTCTTCTGGGTGATTATAGAGATCCAAGTTGAGAGAGTTTCTCTGACACTTGCTGAGTCTAAAACGGGGTTTGACAAGCCGATTACAGTTTCTAGTATTGTGCGCGTGAATTTCTGAGTGTTTGCAATAATTGTTTTCGTGATGGTGGATTTCTAAAATAGTTTTGTAAATATAAACCGATGGAAGAGGCATCACTCTATTTCTGATGAATAAAGGCTTACAGCTATATCTAAACCCAGCGTTGCATATTATTCTCAATGCTTTTTTCTGTAGGATGAAAATTTATATGGCGTGTGAGGAGTTACCCCACAAAATGAGGCCATATTCAAATTTGGCGTGAAATAGGGCAAAATAGGTCTTTATAAGTACATCTGTGCTCATGATGTTACCAAGTTATCTGAAAGCAAATAAACTTCTGGATAGTTTGCCTCTGAGATCTTCAATATGAGCTGACCATGTGAGATTGTAGTCTAAGATTATACCTAGTAATTCAACACTGGAGTTATCTGAGTTATGTACATTTGAAGAAAAAGTTATATATTGATTTTCAACCGACGAAACCAAAAAGGAGGAGGTTCTCTATTCGAGGCGTATATTTTTTTTATAATTTTTTTTTATGTATGATCATGCCTAACTTTTTACTGAGGCGTCTGATTCCGATAATTCTTTTTTCAGTGGATAGGGTGTACTTTGAAGTTGGTCCCATTTGAATTTAAAATATGAAATCTACCCCTAAGGGTAGCAAAATGAAGGATATTGATCACTCACCCTCTGAATTCTGGTCCGTTAACCGATTCTATCAGGCATAACTTTGTACTGGGATCTTCGACTTGGATGATTCTTCTTTTATCAGATAGGGTATACCTCATAGTTGATCATATTTGAATTTCGAATGGAATTAACCACCCTTACGGGTTGAAAAATAGGGGATAATTGATTTTTCACTTGTTGACATTGGCACACATATGTAGTTGACAATGACAGATCGCTAGTGTCATTATCACAATCATTTTATTCTATGAGAGGATGGAAAGTAATGAAATAAAGTAACCAGAACAACAAAAATAATTTATATTACAACAAATAGTAAAAGTAGATAATCATATTATTTAACTGGTAATAGTTGAAGTAAGGTGGGTAATTATTTTGGAAGTAATAAAAAAACAAGCAGTTAGTAATTAGTAGATTTCAGCCACAAAAAATTGAAAAATAAAAACTTTTTAACAAAAAATCAAACCGACGAAATACGGAACTGAAAAGTAAGAAATAAAATAAACCTTCTTAGTCTCAATAACCAAGCTCCTAAACTCATGTAAGTAACTAATTTTGAGTCGGCGCCAAACAAACAATCAACGAAGATCATTAAATTACTTCAAAAAAATTATTAGAATGTCACCGCCCAACTCGATGCCATAATTTTACGCCTTATAGTCCATCCAATATCAATTGCAGAAGCTGTTTCTATAGGGAGCAAATGAAAACTCACTTCGCTAACACGAGCGTATATGCGAAGAAACGGAACGAAAAATAATCTGTACTACTCGTAAACATTTTCTGTTGTACAACCGATTCGTCTGGGCCAATCAAATCGGACATCAATGCTGGCAGGTGTGTCTCTACGATGGGAGGTCATAAATCACGCGTTATATTTGTGTTTTAATAGCTCTGAAAGATTAAAAACCAGTAGCGTCTATGGTCTTGGTGTGGGCCGATCGAAAAACGTTTTAGGATATAATAATAACCTACATCAAACAATGAAAGAAATTATTTTTCTTTCTTAATGTATTTGTATAAATAAAAGCTTGTCTTTGATTTTTTTTCATTTTTCATTATCTATGAAGTATTTTTAAAATCTTAAAATATCTAAATAAAATTAGGTATCTCCGCCACTGCTGCTCACAGGATTTCGCAGCAAGACTTTTTTATGCTTCTGCAATTGATATTGGGAAAACTATACCTAATTCATTCGCTTGTTTGTTTGGCGCAGACTCAAAATTAGTTATAGTTTTCCCAATATCAATTGCAGAAGCATAAAAAAGTCTTGCAATGAAATCCTGTGAGCAGCAGTGGCGGAGATAACTAATTTTATTTAGATATTTTAAGATTTTAAGAATACTTCATAGATAATGATAAATTAAAAAAAATCAAAGATAAGCTTTTATTTATACAAATACATTAAGAAAGAAAAATAATTTCTTTCATTGTTTGATGTAGGTTATTATTATATCCTAAAACGTATTTCGATCGGCCCACACCAAGACCATAGACGCTACTGGTTTTTAATCTTTCAGAGCTATTAAAACATAAATATAACGCGTGATTTATGACCTCCCATCGTAGAGACACACCTGCCAGCATTGATGTCCGATTTGATTGGCCCAGACGAATCGGTTGTACAACATACAGCCGTCACTCAAGTCCACGTTGACTATCGGCTCTTTGATCTACCGTTTGCCGACGGAAAATGTTAACGAGTAGTACAGATTATTTTTCGTTCCGTTTCTTCGCATATACGCTCGTGTTAGCGAAGTGAGTTTTCATTTGCTCCCTATAGAAACAGCTTCTGCAATTGATATTGGATGGACTATACTTACATTAGTTTAGGAGCTTATTTATTGAGACTAAGAAGGTTTATTTTATTTTTCACTCTTCAGTTCCGTATTTCGTCGGTTCAATTTTTTGTTAAAAAGTTTTTTTATCTCTATTGATTTTGAGTTTGTTTGTTAGGAACCAGGTGGAGGCCTTATCTTTAGCTACCCGAGTCAACTGTCTGACGTCTTTGTTCTTGATATCAATGGAGTGTCGTCAGCGTATTGAATACATTCTAGAGGTTGCATGAAGAAGTTCAAATCATTCACATGAATAAGAAAAAGGAGAGGGCCAAGTACCGAACCTTGGGGTACACCGTATCTTACCATCACTGATGATGACAATTGATTATTTTCAGAGACAACTTGCTTTCTCTCGCATAGATACGTTTTATAATAAAATAATTACGTATCTAACAAAATGAAAAACGTGTCTGATAATACCGGAACTATGATGCAGCTCAACTCAAATTTTCAAACAACGATGTATTTGATCTGAAGAAGAGTATCAGAAATTTAACATCACTTACTAGGATTCCTCCCACTCGAAAGAAATTCTCCCTCACATAAAAGAGATTTTTTGCCTATCCGCCGGTCGTAGAAGAAATAATTGGAATGCACCAATCCACCGAAACAAAGGGCTGCACAAAGGGAAAGAAAAAACGCGAAATGCAGAAGTAAATTTGATTAAATGTATATTCGAATTTTATGTCCCTTTGAGATAAACTAATTAGCAGCGCAGTGGGAACAAAGGATGACAAAAATGCTTTTCATCGCGCTTTCACCGGAAAAATAGGCGTGATCGTATATCGTTCCGGGAAAAGCACAGTGCCGGGAGGAGATAGCATTTTTCACAAACTGGGAAAAGGAATCCACCCCATTATTAATAATGCCTGCGTTGTGATGTTTTTCACTGCAAATTTATGGATCTTCCACCAGTGCTCAATTGAATGAACGAGTTTATTTTGTTTATCAAGTCATTTCTATTGAAATAATCTGTAGACAATGAGTATTGCGGAATATTTCGATGGTGATCGAATCCGGTTTTTTGTCAGATGAAACACAATTAGATAACACCCCGACTCCTTTAGCGGCGCCAAAACAAACTTTTCCAGCTTCACCAGATCAAACGAATACTTCATCTAATGGAAGTTTTATCTTCTAATGCAATTGATTCAGTCCCGAAAAACTTCTGCTGCGAGAAATAGTTCTGAAGTTTCTTTGGAGAAAAGTGGTACGGTACAAACGACCCTCACAGCCAATCATGATTATCTTTCATTCGAAAAGAGGGGGTGATTTCAATGTAATTGAATACTATACATATAAAGGAACTTTTTATATGGCTGGGAAGCTTGAGAAGAAAAAACAACTGAGAATACGATGAAATGTTGTATAGATTCACGAAAAAAGAGTTTTCTAACGTACATCGAATATGTTTTTAATGTTTCCAACATTGCCCATTCTATGGGTTATTGAAAAATGAACATTACCATAATGTTGGTGGACTATGAGCTTGGAATTTCGCCAAAGGAATTGAATTGTTCCCTGCGGATAGCAATTTGTATGAAAATATTACTACATTATTCATAAAGCTCAATAAAGGTATTTTTCGAGTAGTAGTTTCTATCATATTTCCAGACTTGCTGGATATCATTTCTTCGGGAAGTTTATTCGGGAAGTTGGAAGATTTTTATTCGATATAATAGGAATTGATGTATATCAATTCACTTTCCAAGTTTCTTATGAAATACTAGCTTTTACCAGCGACTTTTCCATGGATTCCGAAAAGTTCATACCTTTTTCATACACCCTTCAGGGTTGACTTTTCGAAACCCCTGAGATATGTGTTCCTTTATTTAAAAAGGAAAGCACAAATACCGATGTTTATGACTTCAACTTAAAAACTAACGAAAGTTCCATACAAACTTTTACCCCTCTTTAGGAATGGAATATAATATATTCTTAGTGGTCTATGTCGTTATAGGGAAACGCAATAAAAATTTCAGATTTTTAGGTCCAGCGGTAATGTCTATGCGTTGATGAATCAGCCAGTCAGGACATGTAATTTTGTATGTATCGATAATATTTTCAACTTTCGTTCTTTTTCAGAAGCTTTGACCCAAATCAGTTTCCAGTGGTTATTCCTACCCTTCTGTTCTCGAATAGGCAGTAAAAACTTTTCATCGATTTATTTTGAAAACATTCATTTGATGGAAGATAATAAATCAAATCAAATCAAATCAAATATACTTTATTGTCTGAAGATGATAAATCTCATTGACAAAGTCATTTATAAATAAAAGGATGAAAACTATAACTATAAGTATTAGGTACAAATACATATGATAAATAAATTGGTACGAAATAAATAATTAATAAAATATACACAATAAGCCCACACGTAAATCAGATAAAATTTGGTACATTTTTACCGAGGGTTAATACTAAACATACTTAAAAAATAAAATAGTTGTACAAAATTAATATTAGAATTATCATAATTGAAAACAGCTTCGTAATTATATCAATGGTGCTAATCAATAAAACATATTAACATATATTACAATTAACTCCTGAATAATTTGAAATAAGGCGACAAAGTTGACTTTCACAATACTAAAAGTTCGCACAGTAGAAGTCATCTAATGAGTAGAAAGCATTCGCCTGAAGAGGACTTTTTACAGAATTTTTTAATTTTCTTGCATTAGCTATGATTTTAATTTCGTTGGGTAGGTGATTATATAATTTTTTACCATTATAAATTATGGAGTTTTTTTATTTGTGTCGATGTTGGAATTGCTGAGGTTATATTAAGTGTTCGCCTAGTGTTATATTGTGTTTTTTTATGGATTTCGTTTTGAAATTTCTTATGAATGAGACATACTGTTTCTGAAATAAAAATGCAAGGTAGTGATAATGCAAAAATCCCGGAACTTAGCCTTGCACCTTAATGCTCTTTTTTGCAAGACAAAAACCATATTGAACAAATATTGACTACAAGATCTCCAAAAACAAATACACACTTTTTGCCAAGTTCCCATGAAGTGGTTCTCACAGCAAAACATCCTGAGCAAGTTTTCTTCTGAATTTTTCAATGTGCTTCATATTTCAATTTATCATCAATATGTAAACCCAGAAACTTTGTTTCTGTCATATTGCTGACCACTTGCTTTCCTAGATGAAGCTCTTGTAAATTACATTTGAAAGTAAGGATGTTAGTTTTTGAGATATTGAAAGATAGCTTATTAGCGTCACACCAATATTTCACTTTGCTAATATCATTCTCAATCATTTGATGCAGTTTTGAGCCACTTTCATCATGCCAAAATATTGTGGTGTCATCTGCAAATTGGGTGAACTCTCCCGAAATATTAATTGAAGCTAGATCATTTATGTACAGTAGAAAAAGCGTTGGTCCCAGAACCGACCCCTGAGGAACTCCTCATTTGATTCCCAGTTTTTGCGATGAGCTGCCTTGAAAGATACGCTTTGAGTTCGTCCAAATAAATAAGACTCAAAACACTGGATAACTACATCTCTAAAACCATATTTCTCCAATGTTTACAACAAAATTTTGTGGTTAACACAGTCGAAGGCCTTTGTCTGGTCACAAAAAACCGCTGCAGCAACTTCTTTATCATTCAGTTTCAGATAAACATTTTGAAGTTATAAACATTGTGGGGTATAATTACGAGTTTTCTTGGAATATTTTGAAGAAGATTAAAAATAGGATAATTCGTTCCGTTTTCTCTTTGAAATCCAAATTGAGTAGGATTAATAAAATTGTGCTTATTCAGAGTCAGTCATTATTCTTTTTATTCAAGAGTTTTTCTATTATTTTTGAGAGTGTGGGTAACATTGAAATGGGTCTGAAGTTTGCAGGATTATCAGTATCACCACCCTTATGTAATGGAATGACTATTGCGTTTTTCAAACATAATGGAAAAACTCCTGTAAGAAATGAATGATTTACTGCTTCAACTAGTACCATAAGGGCGGAATCGGGAAGATGTGAGTATATTTTTATAGATAAGTCGTCCCACCCAGAAGTATTTTTATTTTTTATTTCATTAAACATTGGTTTTATCTCCATGTCCGTAGGAATGAAAAATAATGAGTCGGGAGACAGTGATATGATTCAAATAACTCAGTGGTTCCGTTTGGGGATGGATCTCTTTGGAAACAGTTTCTGCAATTGAGCAAGAATATTCATTGAAATCGTTACATTCTTAATTTGTTTTGCCGGAATAGCTTCCATATACTCCACAGAAGTTAAATCGAAAACTGATGTGAATTTACCAGACTATTGTGATCCGACAGCCCTATGCCGGAAGTCGGTTCGCCGCGGGCGCAGAACAGCGCAAGCTCTGGTAATTGGACTAATTAGTAGAGTAATTATCGCAACAGTGGCGTGCCAAACGGTCAAATTCCATGGCACTTGTTGAATGATAGCCATCACGCATTATTATATGTTGGGAATTCGAGCGATTAGCAAATCCCACTAAATCTGACCTGGAAAAGGATATTGAGGGCAACATGCTGGTCCATGTTGAAGTATCTTTCGATTCCGGGTACGCAGTCAAATGAAATAAAGTGAACTCTTTTTTCTGTTCTAGATTTCGAGACTTTATTGGGTCTTCCTCCTAAAATGAATGTGAGGAAACGATATTAGCTATAACTATTTAAAAGTAGATCAATTGAAAGTGAGATTAATTATTCAAATGTGAAAATCGTCGTAGTTTATGAAAATACATCAGAAGTAACTATAAAATTGTCAGAAATACATAAAGTATAATAAAGTTATTATAAAATATCATATTAAAATCCTTGTACAAATTTGGAAACCCAAGAATTGCCCTGGTCTACGTGTGTGGAAGGAAATTGATAATGTACTTGACAATTGACATTTCTTTTTTGGACCTTGCTTCCTTTTGGTGCACTTGTCCAGCTCTCCCTCTGTTACGTAAGCGAGGCTTCGTCTTTTGAACACAGTCGTCTTGCTCATGGCAATACTGCAATTCTGTGTTCTAATACAATTCACAAACATCCAAGTAAATTTCTTATTCAATGCAGGACTTCACAAACACCTAAACTCTCCATGCGATGCACGTTGAATAACAGCGGCGTACCACTCGACAATTGACATTGAAGTGGCATCAGAAAATAATTCTGTTGCCAAAAGTGTTCGGTTACAAAAATAAAAACAGCAACCAACTAGGGATTCCAACTGAATTTCTTGGATTAATTTATTGTTGGCTATTGCCTGGAGAATGAGAAGAGGGGCTTAGTAACGTAATTATTTTATGACTAAAATATCAAAATCGAAACACAAATAGCGATTATTGAAATATCCTAATATCCATGTCAAAATTGTCAAATAACAGTTCTCTGAAGTTTGACCTTATTAACAAACACCAAACTGGTGTATGGTGTATGTTGGTCGCATATTCCATAAAAAATCAACTACTTCTCTGGCTAATGCCTCGACGGACCTCGATGGATCTATCGGATGTCATTCAATATTTCTATTAGAATTGGTTTTGCATTTTTTTCTTTTTGTGTGGTCATCGTTTATTCGACCCTGGCTCGTAGCGACATCTACATCATGATTGTTAAATAATTCGCCCCTTAGTACACTTGTTGCATAAACTACTATTCATTTATATTGAACAAATATTATCAAATCAAATCATCAAATCAAAATATACTTTATTGTCAAAAGATGAAATCTCGTGGACAGAGCAATAATAAATGAGTTTAGAAACAACACAGAAAAGTCAGGAGAATCAACACAGTGATATCAACAAAGCATTGTATGTTAAAAAAGAAAGATAAAAACACAAATAAATATAAATATATACACACAAACATATATACATTCTAGGTAAACGAATAGTCATGAGTTAACCGAACATTAAAGGAGTAAATAAATGAAGTATATAAATTAATAAGATGTTTGAACCATAGTCCTTACACTGTTCGTAGTGACCATTAGCAGTGGACATATACAATGGTTAAAGAAGACATGATTTCATAACAGTATGCCATCCATATCTTTATCAAAGTATTCTTGAACACTATAAAATACTTGGTGAATGAGAACTTGCGTTACATACTTTCTGAACTGATCAATTGATTGGATATCTTTAAAATTAGTCGGAAGATGATTATATATTTTAGCTGATTTGTTCTTATGTACCAGGCACACAGTTTCTAGTATGTATAAAGAGGAGAGTGTGAGTAATGTTTGCTCCTTGAACAAGGGTTCACAAGACACTCTAGGCCCAACTTTGCACATATATCTAATGGCTCGCTTTTGAAGAATGAATACTGTATTGAAGTGCTGTTGGTTGCAGGTGCCCCAGAATGATTGATGCGATTCAACTACAGCGTGGTACACAATTTTGGCGGTTATAATACCTAATTCATTCGACACCATTCGTAAAGCATAATATCCCAATGCTAGTTTTTTGTTCAGTAATTTGATATGGTTATTGAAATTGAGGTTGCTGTCCAAATTGATTCCGAGGAATTGATTGTTTTTTATTTGATATAATATTATTACCCAACGGAATGTCTGATAAGTTGCAATTAAATGATATGAGATTGGTTTTGTCTATAATGAGGGATAACAGATTGGAGTTGCACCACTCTCTCACACTGGCAGTATCTTGAGCTATTTTGTTGTGAATATTTGTTTCATTGATATCATGCCACATGATGGTTGTATCGTCCGCGAAGATTGTAAACATTCCATTAGATTTGATATAAGCCAGGTCGTTGAAATATAACAAAAACAGTACTGGCCCTAGTACCGAGCCTTGGGGCACACCGTGTCTGACAAAGCCAATGTCTGATGTGTCAGTTCTGACAACTTGGGTTCGTTGACTGGATCTAGTTGAGACTTTGATTTCTGATACCATAGTGCTGGAGTTTGCGCAGCAGTATTTTGTGGTTCACACAATCGAAAGCTTTCGATAAGTCACAGAAAACTGCTGCGCACACCTCCTTCAAGTTCAACTCAGAGTAAAGTCTTTTCAGCAGATGGAAGATGGCATCACCTGTACTCTTCTTGTACTGAAAGCCAAATTACTGAGGGTTTAATATTTTGTGGTCGGTCATAAAAATCATCAACCTAATTTCAACCAACTTCTCTATGATTTTACCAAGGGTTGAAATGAGCGAGATGGGTCGAAAGTTCGATGGATCTGTGGTGTCACGCCCCTTGTGAAGAGGGATCCCAATATTTGTTTTTAGAAATTGTGGGTAGGTTCCTTTGGCAAACGAGTCATTAATAAGTTGGACTAGTAACTCCAGAGCAAAAATTGGCATATTCTCAAAAATTCTTATCGAGATATTATCGATGCCACAAGAAGTTTTATTTTTGATATGTTTTATTGTATCTATTAGCTCTATTAAATTGGTCTCATGTAAAACAAATGTTTCAGAAATATTTATGTTGTTCATAAACGAAAATGGATCTGGTGCTTTATCTACAATTTTTTATAGTTGGTCCGCTATGGAGCAATATAATTCATTCAGAGTGTTGCCATCCAAAGTGATATTCTCTGCCAGAGTGGGAGTTTTGCCGCGAAACTCATTTACTATACGACATGTCTCTCTGATGATATCCTTACTTTCGCAGATTCTGTTATGGTAGTAACAACTTTTTGCTGCTTTACTACTTTTCTGTAAATACTTCTGAATTTATTGTAATATTGGTGAAAGTCAGCTCTATTGGTGATTTTTTTTTATGTAATGCAGGCTTCTCAGATTCTTCGCAGAAGTACGAATTCCTATAGTTATCCAAACCTTTTTAATTTTGTTTTTATTTTCTGCTCAGGAAATGATTATTTAGAACAATGTATAAGGCAATTGTGATAGAAAGGTAGGGATCGTCAGAGTATAACACAGAATCACAGTCCATATTCGAACATATATTATAAAAATTTTCATAATTTAATTTACTGAATAACCTTCCAAACTTAAATTTTTCTAGTGCTATAATTAAGTTTTACATCACAGTAGACAGCCTCATGATCCGAAATATGTACTGGTATAACAGAGCTTGTAACATTTTCCTCCTGCAAATTTGTGTTTCCATTCTTTGAGTACATCTAGAAGTGGTATTTGCCAGGAAAGTAGTTGTTTTTTCACCCGAGATCTACCTTACTCTGGTTCAATTTTATATTGAATCCTTTATGTGAAGAAAACCGTTTAAATTCGATTTTTCTATTCATTCCACTGCACATGGCACTTATCTCTCACTATATGCTAGACGGGCTTGCCACTCCTACTGAGAAGGAATCTTTCATTTAGAAACCTATCGAGGTGGGAGATTTTCGGAGTGTTTCTTTCTGTAACTAGGTACCGCCAGTTAAAGTTTATCTTTTCCGGCGTACCTATAGGTGTTACAAGATCGATGATGGTTTGTTTACGTTGTGTCTCACTTCAGCCAGAGTTCTTTGGACCTTTGGCTGGTTGACTACTCCGTACTGATGAGGGCCAAGAAGCCTGAAACCGGTATGCGGATTGTTAGGTGAACACGACATAAATTAAACATAATCGAGCTTATCAGAAAGAAACATTTGCATTCAATGTCCATTGATATTATATGGAGGTATGCATGGATTTTCGGGTGAATATCATTCAACGTTCTGCGTGGTATTTGCCAGGAAAGTAGTTGTTTTTCACCCGAGATCTACCTTACTCTGGTTCAATTTTATATTGAATCCTTTATGTGAAGAAAACCGTTTAAATTCGATTTTTCTAGAAGTACCGACTCTGTATAATCGACAATACGCTGTGTTACCTCTACGCCGCCGCTCAAGGGGTACCAGCTCGAATGGCGTTGAAATGAATAATGAATGCCTATGAGGATCCATTTCTAATTCGAATGATTTCGAGTGAAAGAAATTAATGGCTCGATTATAACATAATTGGTTAGCTGGCGGACTATAATTAAAACGTAATTGTCGGGTATTTAAATGAATAATTATGGAACATGAATTGTTTTAATGATTATACACCAGAGCAAGGAGCCACGAGGTATTCGAGTGGAACTGCGTTTTCGAACGCAGGAGTTCAATGAAGTTAGTTTGCAAAGAACTTTTAGCAATAAAAAGAAACAATAGAGACTAGGTTCGCGGTAGGTAATAAACTCCCCGATAACGTGAGAAACTCTGAAAATGTACATATCTTTAAATCAAGACTGAAGCAACTTCTTCTGTCAGAGAACTGCTACAGTATAGATGAGTTTTATCTGTAATCCAATACTATCTGTGTATATAGGAAGGAATTATTTATTATTATATTTATGTGGTATACATCTGTTTATGTTTTTATATATATATATATATATATATATTTTAACCATTTTCGATTTCACAACTATGTGACATTATCTATCTTAGTATAGTTTTATTTTTTTTCAATATTGTACATTGACGTATTCCTCTTTTTTATTTGTACTCCCGCTCCTGTGGTTGTACAGATCAATCTGAGTAAATAAAGAGATTATTATTATTATTATTATTATTATTATTAATACGTTATAATTATGAACTGAGGTTGTCAAATTATCAACATATTATACGTTGAAGAACTTAAAAAACAAGATAACCGTTATGAAATTGGTAGAAATATGAATTCCGAAAACATAGAGAGGTTCAATAATTTCCTGTGTGAAGAAACCTGGTTAGAGGTATCTAATAACGATATAAATATTGCTTTTGAACGTTTCAGCAGTATCATATCTCATTATTTCAATATCTCTTTTCCCATAATTAAATATAGCAATAGGAGACAGAGAAAAAAAAGAGTGGATGAACGAGGATTTGTGTAAGTTGAGGAGTAAAATTTGCTTGTTTTCAGATTTGTCTAAGAAATACCCGGAATTAAAAAATCTTACGAGGAACTGAACAAACAATATTCCTTGGAACTATCTAAAGCAAAACGTAGTCACATTGATAATAAAATAAATTCATCAACAAACAAAACGAAAGCAACGTGGAAAATCATTTCGGAAATACAAGGTGAAAAAAAGGCAACCAACTTAAAAATATTAGAAAATGATGAACAACTCGATGATGAGGTAGTCGCCAATGATTTCCTAAGACATTTCAGTCTTGCAACGGATAAAGGCGGAAATGATGTAGAATTTCTAACGTCGAATATACAACTTAATGACAAATCTTTTTTTTTTGCGCCGGTGACTGATCCTGAGGTAGTCGGTTTCACAAACAGACTGAAACCGTCTGATTCTAGTGGTCTTGACAATATGTCGAACAACATTTTGAAGGGGTGTAAATATGGTATCAGCAGGGTCCTCACTTTCTTGATAAATTTAAGTTTCACCCAAGGTACTTTCCCTAACAAACTGAAATCTTCCGTGATTAGGCCACTCTACAAAAAAGGTGACACGAATGACTACTCCAATTACAGAGCGATTACCTTGCTGTCAAGCATATCAAAGCTTTTTGAAATAGCCTCAAACGAACAACTCTCAAACTTCTGTTGGAGAAATAATATAATTTCCAGTAACCAACACGGATTCGTGAAAAAAAGGGGCGTAGATACACCTTTATCTGATTTGAATATTCATATTGTCGATGCCATTGAGTCAAAGTTGATTCCCCTTGGTTTATGTATTGATTTTCCTCGAGCTTTCGATTGTGTTGACCATTATCTCTTACTTGAGAAACTGAACCGATATGGCGTTCGAGGCATACCACTAGATTTCATTGAATCGTACCTAACAAATCGTAAGCAAGTAGTGCAAATCAACAGCAGTTTCAGTCAAACCGTTAGCGTTAGTCAAGGGGTGCCTCAGGGGTCTATTTTAGGACCTCTTTTATATATAATTTTTGCCAACGACCTCATAACTTCCCTCGAAGGTATTCCAAATGTAAATATGGTTTGTTATGCCGATGACACTAATATCTTAATTACGGAAACTAGCATCGATCGGACAATGGCTACTGCTGAAGAGGTATACACTCTGTGTTTATTATGGTCAGAAAAAAAAAACATTAATTTGAATAAGGAAAAAACGGTTTCTATTATTTTCCATCGAGGGCACAATTAAACGCTATGTAACAATAATGCATATAATTTCAGTTTTCAAAACGATGTCAAGATATTGGGAGTTATCTTTGATCAAAAGTTGAACTGGGAATCTCACATACATAATCTCTGTGGTAAATTGAGATCTGCTTGCTATGCCTTGAGGTCATTAAAGGAGCACCTCAGTAAAAAAATACTCCTCACTCTGTATTATGCAAATTTTCACTCCCAAATTCGATATGGCATAATGAATTGGGGAGCTGGCACTGATTGTTCAAGAAAATTAATTTTACAAAAATCCGCGTTGAGAATCCTCTGTAATCTTCCCTGGGGACACTCATGCAAGTGAGTCTTGTAAAAATAGTAAAATTTCAACCGTAGTCGATACTTACATTTACGAAATATCGTGCTTTGTTCATAAGAATCTTTCATTGTTTAGCTGCAACAGATCGAAGAATAATTACTCTACCATATTTAAGAACAATTTGTTTGTTTACTGTGTATACTTTCATTTACTGACGCTCTAGGCAATGTGTTATGGACATCATGGTAATGGTTTTGATAACTTATTGTTGATTAGAGTATATTATTATTAATACTAAAGGCGGCGATTAATCCCATGGGAATAATGCTGTGGGTCAAAACAATGTCTATACAGTGCTTCTCAAAAGTCCCCTCCTCCCCTCTTATTTTTGGAACGATTATACATAAACGAGTGAAATTTGGAAATTGAATATTGAAGGTTGTGAACTTCCCTACTAGTGATGATAGATTACGAAATCGTCAAAGATGACGTCACAAGGCCATTGTGACCAATAATTTTGAATGGAACCCTACGGCAAGCGACACCTCTTTTAAAAGGTATCGAAAAAACCTATTCAATGATACTAATTTTGTTTGTGTTAATGGCAGTTTTTGCAACTCGCTTTTAAAAAACGCAAAGCTGTGATGAATTAAATCAGTTAATACTAAAATTCAAAATTCAAGCTCCGCCTCTGGATAGTTGTCAAAGAACCTGAAGTTTTTGTTAGTTTCCCTAATTCGACGATTTTGTAATTGTCCAAGTTTTTGTACATTTAATAATTTGTGTATTGTTGATCGAACGTTTAACTGTTTCAGCAGCTTATGGTACTTTTAATATTTTTGTACATTTTAATAATTTGTTAAACTGTTGTGAGCCGAACGTTTAAGTGCTTCAAGAAGCGAAATGGTACGTGCTTTAGGTGATAAAGTAGCAGCGATCCTAATTCTTGGTGAAACTGGACAAAATATTCATGCAGCAGAACGCATTTTTAATGAGAGGTTTCCCGATCGCCCCGTTTTGAGGACTTATTTAAGGGAGCTTCTTCGTAAGTTTGAAACAACGGGTAGTATTAATGATGCGAAACGATATGGCAGACTACAAATTCATGATGAGAAAAAAATTTATATACTGGCAGAAGTAATAGTTAATCCTACTTCTTCAACAACTCACGTTGCATCTACCTGTGGAGTCAGTCGAAGTACAGTACACAGGGTGTTGAAAAAAAAACAAATTTCATCCATACAAATCAAAAATGGTTCATCAACTCTCAGACGACGACTCAGACCGAAGACTAGAATTTTGTGAAAATATGGAAACTAAAATTAACCAACAGCCAGACTATGTCAAAACAATTTGTTTTAGTGACGAAAGTACTTTCTATCTAAATGGAAATGTAAATACACAGAATGTGAGGTATTGGAGTGATGCAAATCCTCACCTGTTTCGTGAAACACATACCCAATTTCCCCAGAAGGTGAATGTTTGGGCAGGTATCCTAGGAAACCACATCGTTGGGCCTCTTTTTTTAATACTCATTTAACTGGTGAGGTTTATCTGGAGCTGTTGCAAAACGCAATAGAACCGTTAATCCTTGAAATTTTGGAAGATAATCTAGATGAATTCGGCAATTTGGAAATAACCAACAGGATGGTGCTCCTCCACACTATTACGGTGCAGTAAGACGGTATTTGGATGAGGAGTATTGGATTGGACGACGAGGTTCAACGGAATGGCCAGCTCGATCACCGGACCTCACACCTTTGGATTTTTTTCTGTGGGGGTACCTTAAATCGAAGGTTTACGCCACTGAACCTGACAATATTGACGTTTTAAAACAACGTAATGTTGCAGAATGTGAGGCTGTTTCCGCAGACACATTTGCAAAGGTACGAGAAGAGTTTAAAAATAGGATATTTCACTGTCAGGAAGTGAATGGAGGTCACTTCGAGCAATTTCTTTAAGTAGATACTGATTCTTGAATCTGTAATCAATATCATACTGAATGGAATTTAAATTTTAATGTTCACTAATGAGCCATTAAAACTGCCATAAACACAAACAAAATTAGTATCATTGAATAGGTTTTTTCGATACCTTTTAAAAGAGGTGTCGCTTGCCGTAGGCTTCCATTTAAAATGATTGGTCACAATGGCCTTGTGACGTCATCTTTGACGATTTCGTCATCTATCATCACTAGTAGGGAAGTTTACAACCTTTAATATTCAATTTCCAAATTTCACCTGGTTATGTATAATCGTTCCAAAAATAAGAGGGGGGAGAGGACTTTTGAGAAGCACTGTATAGTTTGCAGGCTTTTCAGTGTTCCTTAACCTTTTTGGGCCGTCGCATTGACATAATATGTGCGATATAGTACACTCAGATTCCTGTTGAGACCGAGTCTAAAGGTTTCACATTCGTGGCTTAGCAGGTCTGCTGGAAATTTGGGGAAGTGTCTTTGTTCTGCCTCTTGAAAATTATTCTATATAACCTTACTAAATCTACAGATACAGAGCAAACCTTTCGAAGGCTGATATACAATCAAGCAACATATCTATTCGTTCTTAGACAGCAATATCACGATGTAATAATGAAATTCTATTAAATTGTTCAATTCTCCCGGAACATTTGGCGCGAGTCCAATCCCGATTCCGACAAAACTCAGTATGAGCGTTTAGTTCTGCCAAACCTGCAAATAATGGTGCATGCTTAAGAAATCTCTCCAATCCGGCTATATGGTTCTTTTACTGTTCTGTTTGTGCAGATAATAAAAATAATGCAAATGGATACTCCATTATATCCGTTACGTTTATGGTAATAGGGAACATCCTCGGAAGGAAGATCGAAATGCATTTTCATTCTTGCGGAATATATCTGTGTACGTTTACGGAGCTAATTTACATTATCGATCTACAATAACAGAGTTTTTTTCGGAGACAGGCTAAGATTATAGAATGGATAACACTACTGCTGCGTTAGAATGAAAGTTTGATAAGGATTCCGAATTCACGGTTCGAAATAAGAACTTTGTGGAAAAATATTCACTCGTTCTTAACTTCATAACACTCCCAAACTCATATTTTTAATTGACTTTTTTTTTCTGGTTCTAAAAATATTTCAGCAGATTATTTGCCTGTTCATGAAATTCGATGAATTTGCTTACTTTTCCAATAACTGTGAGCACATTCCAAGCTGACATTCACGTTATCGAAGGATATGTCCAGTTCAATCTTCACAGAAGATACTGCAGCAATATATTCAATTCTATCCAGCCATCACCACATCTATCACAGCCCCAAACTATTCTAGCATCAACTCGAAGGTGGATGAGAATAACTACAAAAGTTGAATCAGTTTAGGAAGATAAATAAAGTAATCTTCCTCTCGTCCGAACCATATCAAAGTTGATACACTGGCACCAAAAGGGTCATCAATGCCACTGATTAGGCTGGGGGCAATCCTACTTCCAGAGCTTAAATATCAGTTAACCTTAGCAAGTCAAGTCAATAATGTAATTTCCACGGAGCATTGTAGATTCAAATAATATCTCAGAACGCTAAAGCTAGAGGGAAACAGCATCTACACTTCCTGTGGGTTCAGCGGAGGAAAATTGGAAACACCCCATCATATCCCGAAGAAGTACGTGCCAACATCCAACATTCAACGAGCACGTAATAAATGCTCTGAATGGGAAACTACACATCTGTGGACTATTCATTGATTTCTCCAGAGCTTTTGACTGTGTTGACCATGGGCTTCTCCTGCTGAAATTGGAACGATATGGTGTGAGAGGAACAGCTTTGAGTTTAATGAAATCATACTTGATTTGCAGGACCCAAAGACTATTGATTCAGAACTCCAAAAGCCAACCTGCAACTATTGAACAGGGCGTCCCCTCAAGGCTCTATACTCGGACCCTTACTTTTCCTTGTATACGCTAACGATCTGATGAATTACATCAATAATCTTTCAGGAACTCATGTAATCGCTTACGCAGATGACACAAATTTTCTTGTCAAAGGGCAAAACGTGACAGCTCTCACCGAAACGACACAAACTGTCTACGACAAAGTTATAACATATGCAAACAAAAATAGTTTGACTCTCAACGTATCCAAAACAGCTTTGATAAAATTCACCCTCCACAATATCCCAGAAAATTTGAAAATCCATGAGAATGACGAGTTACAGGTTGAATCATGCTCTACAACTAAAATGCTGGGTCTTACATTAGACACAAACTACAAGACTGCTCACATTGAAACCCTATGCGAAAAAATACGTAAAATTGTTACGCATTGAGTTTCATGTCGACGCACTATGGTAAAGAAGTGTTGCTAAATCTGTATTATGCGACCATACATTGTCATATACGGTATGGAATTTTGAGCTGGGGTACAGGGTCTCTGCGGAAAGAGTTTTTATTTTACAAAATTATGCAGTCAGAATATTGCACAATTCAGAGAATTAAAAATACTTACTATTGCTAGCATCTATATCTACGAACTTTGCATACACGTATATAAGAATAGACTCAACTTCGCACCAAAGCAGCATCAGTACTTGACACGTTCTAGAGACCTACTGATACCCAAAACGCACAGAACTACCCTATTTCAAAAAAGGCATCTTTATCTAGGGCCCGTAACTTATGATAAGCTCGATGATTCCATCAAAACTGCGCCAAATATCGTTGTTTTTAAATCAAGACTAGAGACTGCCCTCGTCGAAAAAAATTGCTACACTCCCGATGAATTTTAACTTTAGTTTTAGAGTCTCGTAGATTTTCATGTTATATGTTTGTTCTTTTGGACGTGATATATATGTATATATGTAACTGTGTTTGTATGTGTATGTATGTCTTTTTTTTTTGGGATGATACGTTATGGTGTAATATGATATGATTAAGATATATCTTTTATTTCTACCACATAGTACATATTAAGTATCTCCTGACGCTTTCCTTGTTATTGTCTTCATAGAATGTTCTCTACTTTATACTGTTTAACAAGAGAAAATAAATTATTATTATTATTATTAATGGAAGTAGTATGTGCACCAAATCTATAAATCAAATCTGGACTTGATTCGTTGTGCCTTTGACATTTATCGACTTGTTGATTTTCTTTTACATACATCCTCACTTTGTATATTGTGCTATAATAGGCTGTGCCTCTGCAATAGTTGTTTATAATAATAATAATATATACCATGTAAGAAGAGGTAAACTGCTACCACACCATATTGTGCCCTCAAAATGCTCATAGGTGATCTGAAGTTCGAGGATCTACTTTATATAGAAATGCCTGAAAAATCAGTCACAATTATTAACAATATCAATAGTGTACAGCATCGTACTCCACCAAAATGTTATGGTCTTTCCGTTTTTTTTCTGTTCTACTCTGAGCATAACTTCCTGATATGTTTTCTCTCTTAGTCCGGTTATGAATTCCGTTGGATCTTTTTTGATAAAATTTTAAATTTTAGAAATGAATAGGACACAGGAAGACACTCTAAGCTATTTTTTTATTGGCAAGTTGATAATCAAAGTCAGATTGTAATTGAATGGATAATCTTCTGATGATCTTTTTGGGTGACACAAATTCGTTTATTCTTCTGTATTTCTTTATATTTATTCCAACTAGAAGTTATTTGGATTAACTCTACAGGGTATTTATTTTCGCAACTACCTAGGGGATTTGAAAGAATGTATATTCAGTGAAAATACCGGAGGTACTAAAAAAAAATCCCAGTTGAAAAAAAAGCTCATTAGCAAAATCGTCTCGAGTGTGTGTTGGAAAACACGGGAAACCCTGTTCAACGTTCATTTTCTCCTAGCACAACTCTCGATCCGGCTGAGTGCACCCTTAAAACTTTTTCTTTAATAAAATAGCAGTTGTTTCGCCCGTTATACATCGTGATAATGCGAAGGCCGTAGAAAAAGGAAATGGACCCCTTTATCCCAGCAAGAGATTTGTGGCAGTTTTATTTTCTCGGGAGACTAAGCGGATGGCTCTACAAACAATAAAGCTTCTGCCATACAACAGGGACGGAGATCGAGGTGGAAGCGTGGCTCTGAAACAGGTAACGAGCTCAAAACTTGCTATAATTACTGAGACGTGAAATACTGAACGAACCGCCAAAGTAGACGTCCCATCCTATCACAGACTAATTTTTTCATCAGCTGCTTATCAATAGACCGAGGGGGAAACAACTCTTTAAATAGGTGTACATGCAGACAATTAAATATTTCAATACGACTTTAAGTACCAAAATATCTTAAATATACTTAAATTATTTCAATATCAGTTTCAGTTCTTCAGTATCAACAAATACCGCTTCATACTTTAAATATTACTTTTATTCCAAAAAATATCCACTCCAAACTTTAAATATTATTTTCACTATCAAAATATCCACAATATATTTGAAATATTTCAATATAATTTTCAGTATTTCATTACAGTTTAAATATTACAATATCCTTTTCAGCCCTCGAATATATTTGAAATATTTGTGATGCAGTTCAGTCTACAATTTATGTTTCATCTGTTTGCCGCCGGGGTTTACAGACATTTTCTTGCATAATTCGTTAGTGTGTGTGTTGTAGGTAATATTCGAAGTGAACTGGTGAACTTGATACTTTTGTGGCAGTTTATTGTTTCTTATTAAACCGATGTATTCAACAGGTAAGTTTTGTGACTTCTTCGTCATTTCAATCTTATGTTATTTATCTAATTACATATAATTAATACTTAGAAGTTATATATTAACAAACCAGGCATTATTTGAAAAGCCACGCTGGACATTGAACTACATCTGATAGATATTCTGAAAAGGCCCTAATTCAAAAGAAAAAATCTGAAATTGAAAATTTGCATTTTCATTCAGATAGTTATTTTATTTTCAATTCACAGAAAAATATTTCTATCAATATTCAATTGCGAATGTTTCCCTTCTCAATAAAAATAATGATTTTGGAAATTGCGAAAAAAAAAATTGTGCCTATTTTAATTCTTTTTTTGCGATTTGAATATTTTAATCATTCCCCCGGTATCTGTATCTATTGTAATCGACATGCTATGAATGATTGAAAAATGGTTAAGTCTCACTCAATATTACTGTGGGTGATTTGGCAGTAAATCCTCGTTTATTTTTATGGAAGTACGTGATGGTAGCAAAAGCAAATAGGTACAGTGCTATTTTGATTTTGCAGGTTTTTTACAAGAAATCAAAGATGCCTTCGATATACCGGATTTTATTATTAATTTACTCAATATAAGTGAGTATAACAATAGAATAGTTTTATCCACTTTCTCCGAAGATGATATCCACCAGTTGGAGAAATTTGCTAGAGAAGAGTTACCAAGTATGATAGATATCACTGATGAAAACGAGCAAAAAACATATTTTGGTTTATTCAGTTGTAATTACGAAAAGTTTAAAATCCCATGTGGATATAGAAGGACACTTTTGTGTTTGAAGGATCATATTACCAAACTGAACTATTCCAATCAGTCTCTCCAAAGTAAGAAGAGGAAGGCTGAATCACAAACTGCTAATAGGATTAAAAAGTCTGACTCGGATTCACAAGATATGAACAAATCCAACCGAGAATTCAACATTAATGAAGAACGACTCAAACTGAATAAACAGTTAGTTAATTACATAAAGAATCTCAGGAAAAAATAAAATTTAATGTCAATGTTTAATGTCAATGCTCTGGATTCTTCATCTACGAGTAATGATGCCTCTGCTTTAATACCATGTTTTATTTGCCATTTAGAAGTAAGAGTGTCTACATATTCAATGGGTAGAAAATACTATTGGACCCTGTCAAATTTTTATAAACATATAAAAAAACATTTAGATGAAAAATTATCAAAAAATTTTTTACTGACAACTGTAGATACATTTGTATCAAAAGCATCCACTTCTGTGCAGCCTGGTATCCGTTTCAAATCAGTAGTCCATCATTGAACGAAATCAACAAAAAGTACAAAACTTTTAAAAAAGAACTTGGACTCAGTTAGGAATTCGTATGTCTGATCCACTTAAGGCTTATTTAAGTGTAATTATTTTTTATTCAACACTTTTTTTTTACTCACGAACTGTGATATTTTATAAATGTCATGAAAATTGACCTATCTTTGCGGTTTTTCATTATAATATGGTTTCGTTGATATTATTGGTTAATATTTATTTGTACACTTGTACACTATGCAGTTATTTTTTCTGGTAGATTTTTCCTAGAGTTGATCTGAAGTTTTATCAGCATATTTTGTTTTTAGTTTGACATTTAAACTTTTGTTTATTATATTATTATGTATTATTTATTTTATTTATGAATAAATATTTATTTTGGAATACGTTTCATTTTTCAGTTATTTTCCCTGATCCTCAAATGGAGGATTTTTGAATAAAATTTAATGTCCCAATACCTTGAAAACGTTCATTTGAATTTCTCACAAACAGATATACACTTGGTATTTTTGTAAAAAACACGGGTTAAATTATACCAAAATCGTTGATTCCTTTAGTTCAGTATAGCTTCATCATGTTTTTATTCCCTTAATTACACCAAATATTCTATTTTGTGTTCCATTTATTTTCATTGCATTTCCATTTATTTACTAAGTACATTTCCAGTATTTTCAATACCTTCAGTATATTTTAATTATTTTCAATACATCTCTGGTACTTTAAATACCTTCAGTATACTTAAATTATTTAAATACATTTTCAGTACATTAAATATTATCATTATCCTAAATATACTTTAAATATTTATGTATACTTTTAAATATTGTTAATTATCAGATATTTAATTATGGTGTACATATTTTGGGTAGTTGTTTCCCCCTCGCAATAGACTCTGAGGATCCGTAGCAGTTCCTTGCCGGTTTTGTTACTTCACTAGTATGCCTGTATGAGTGCCGATGATATATCAAGATGCCTTCTTCATTAAGTGGGATTCGCTACCCTTCTGGTTTTCGAAGAGTTTGACCTCAATGAATAATATACAGGGTGTAACCTAACCTCTTGCAAGCAAGCTGAAAACAAATCGAAAGAGACTTGGCAAGTAATTAATGACCTAAGAGGTAAATATAATGAAGTACCAAACGTTCTTAACGAATATTACTATTCTGTTGCAAAAAAAAATACTCAAAAATTTACTACTCATAACGACCCTATGGAACAATAAAAAAAAAACCTTTATTTCTGAAACTTGCATTCTATATGACCCTAATATTTTTGAGCTGAAACAGGTGATTGTTTCCATTGGAAAAAAGTCGTCATTTCAGCAAACATTTCGAAAAATCTCGCAGATAACACATTACAACTCTTAACCAATATTATTAATGTATCATTCCAATCAGGCAAGTTTCCTGATTTCCTGAAGGTATCATTGGTAATACCACTACATAAAGGTGGAAATCAGGACGACCCCTCGCATTATCGGCCTATTTCCCTAATTCCCACATTAGGAAAGCTCATAGAAAAACTAGTCAAGATAAGGATAACTGCATTTATGACGAAACATAAAATCGTTAATGAAGAACAGTTTGTGAGTGACAAAGGCACTAATGATGCAATTTTCTCACTCATGGAAAAAGTTTATACTGGAATCAATAGTGGCGAGGTTGCTGCTGCAGTGTTTTGCGATTTTTCTAAGGCTTTCGACTGTGTGGATCACGAAATACTGTTGCGAAATCTTCCTTACTACGGCTTCAAAGGAGTGATACTGAGCTGGTTCAGCTCATATTTGTCAGGTCGTAGTCAGTTGATGAAAACAAACCATCGCTCAGAAATTGGGAAAATACATAATGGGGTGCCTCAAGGTTCAATACTAGGACCAACATTGTTCCTCATCTACGTCAACGATTTGACAAGTATGAACATCGTAGGAAAATTCACACTATTTGCAGACGATACTACCATTTTTTGGCAATCGGACAATGCAAATGATTTAACTAAAATCATATCCAATGATATGAAGAAAGTAAAGAGTTGGTGTGATTCAAATCGACTTTCTCTAAATATTTCGAAAACTAATATAGTAACTTTCAGATGTGAACTTGACAATGTACCCATTGAGAACAAAAGTAGCTTAAAATTTTTAGGAGTACATATCGATAGAAAACTAAAATTTGAAGACCATGTTTATGCCTTGTGTAACAGAGTGTCTTCTGATTTTTATGCAGTCAGAGTAGTCGCAAATGAACTTGGTTTAACAGCAGCTAAGACTGTTTATTTTTCTCTGGTGGAATCTCACCTGAGATAAGGAATTTCATTTTGGGGCGTATGTAGTGGTTATCTACTGCAAAATATTTTAATTTTGCAAAAACGAGCCGTAAGATATATGTGCAAATCAAAACGTAGAGACTCTTGTAGATTACTCTTTACCACTCATGGAATTCTAACAGTGATTTCTATCTTTGTAATGGAAACAATGTGTTCAATTAAAAAATATTTGAACAAATTTCAATCCTCACCAACCCATTATGTGACAAGGCAATCCAACAACATTGCAAATACCAATGACATCAGTCATGAAGTATTCCATTGTCTAGAATGGTTGTAAAATGTTCAACCATTTGCCAAAGAATGTAATAGAAATAAAATCATTACAATGCTTCAGGAAGGCTGTGATAGACCATTCTATAATATACAAGAATTTTATATGATAATTTAAAAAAAAACAATTAATAATGTGATTTTAAATTTAATTCGGGGTATATATATTTCACTGTGACTCATATATTTTTATTTTTTTTATTTTTATATTTATATGTATTTACTTTATGGGTTTTTATATATACAAACTGACTTTA
Source organism: Gonioctena quinquepunctata (assembly GCA_018342105.1). Lineage (NCBI taxonomy): Eukaryota > Metazoa > Arthropoda > Insecta > Coleoptera > Chrysomelidae > Gonioctena > Gonioctena quinquepunctata. The sequence continues at coordinate 68,503 of JAFIRS010001669.1, read as the reverse complement.
TGTATTAAGTGAAAATTGATTATTTTAAATGCATTTTGTTTATACATATAAACTGCATTATAGATTAAGTGAAACTTTGTCCACAAGATTACTCTTATGACAATAAAGTAAAAAATTGAAAACATGTTTAGTTCTTTGTCAAATTCAACAAAATTTTGGGTAGCGTCACCCGCCTAATTTCAGGTGACCTATTCAGGTGACCTATGTTTATTGCATTCGGCAATTGCCGAAGTTTTCCTCTGTGTAGGTCACCTGAAATCAGGCGGGTGGTAGTACCCAAAATTTTGTCGATTTTTTTTTACAAAAAAACACATTTATTTTCTAATTTTTTTCAGTTTTTGACCATTTTCTTTACATTTCTTTGTTTATGATGATCTTACCAAATCATCATCAGTTCAAATCAAATCAAAATATACTTTATTGTCAGATGAACAAAATTCTTATTGACAGAGCTAGAAATTCACAACCCAATGGACAATATGAATATAATTAAGTCGAAAAAAATTGCTATCTATAAACTTAAATACTCCTTTGTCAACTCTTTCATAACGTTTTTTTTTCCGATTTGCATTTTCAATTTGTTCATTATTTCCTCTGAAGAGGAATATGAACTAGTTTGATGAAGTAAAAAAAAGTTGGTTTCTGCGAGGCAAACCAAAACATCCTACACGTATTTATAGCAATATGAGAAATCATAGGGAATTTCGACTTCTCAAGTATCCATTCCACGACACTGCTTTATTAAAAATACCCTTCGACATGGATTACATGTACGTCACTCGGCTCAAGCTTGTGAATTGATTACGTCCTGAAAGACCCCGCAGTTTTTCAGGGAAGAGTCGATTACTTCCAGCGACCCTTTTTATGGGAGGGTAATCATCCCATTTGGTATGATACAATCAAATTATTTCCAGCAAACATCAGCTGTATATTATAGATCACAAAGAGGCATGGGCGTGTAAGTTTGTCTCAATGATTCAAGTTCAAATATAAATCGAAATAATGTCCTTATATCTTCAAATTCTTCCCAGCACAAGCTCACCCCCAGATAATATCACACTATTGAAGAATACGTGGAAACAAATCGTTCACAAATATTAGTCATATTCATAATTGTATTTCAAAATATTACTTGTGGTTGTGGACTTAACAGATGATAACTTTGAAGTTATGTTCCATAGATAAGATACAGTTTCTTTCATCACCTGGCTATGATGGTTTGAAATCGGAAACCCTCAAATTTATATCTGAGTATCTTGTTGAACCATTGGTATACCTTATAAACAAATGTATGTCAACGGGAATCTGGCTTTCTGCGTTTAAGGATACAATCATTATTCCAATATACAAGAAGGGTGAAATTGCCTTGGCCAGTAACTATAGACCAATATCGCTCATAACAAACTTTACCAAAATATTTGAGAAAGTATTAAAAAATAGACTAACATCATTCCTCAAGCGCTACAAAATTTTATCTGATAAGCAATTTGGTTTTCAAGAAAAAGTATCCACACAAGATGCCATCACATACTTGACGAATAAAGTATTTTCTGCTCTCGATAAAAGTATGCCATGTCTGTGCTCATTCAAAGATCTGGCCAAGGCATTTGACACCGTAAGTCATCCTCTACTTCTAGAATCTTTAGAAGATATTGGAATAAGAGAAAAACCCCTGCAGTTGTTTGAAAGCTACATTTCAAACAGAACTCAAAGTGTCAGAATTGTGAATATATATGGCAATAAATTACCTATAGAATATGGAGTTCCCCAGGGTACAGTCCTGTGTCCAATTCTATTTTCAATATATATCAATAACTTGTACATTATGGAAAGTAGAGGTGAAGTCATAGGTTTTGCAGATGATACGGCTATTTTTTACAGAGCGACTAGCTGGAACGAATTACAGATCAAAGTTCAAAATGATATTTCACATATCAAACATTGGTTTGATCAAAAATTATTAACCATGAACTTGGAAAAAACTCAGTACTTGCCATTTACCTGCTATGAATCTAACAAGCCAGAATTCAATTCCATAGATATAGGTGAGAAAGGATCAAACCGGCGTATACTACCCGCAAAAAGTGTAAAATACTTAGGAATTTTCCTTGATGACCATTTAATATGGGATGTCCATATTTAATATACAATAAAAAAATTACAGTTAATACTATATAAATTCAGATTTCTATGTGGTATATTACCTAAGAAAGAGCTGAAAGTTGTTTATTTTGCACTTGTCGACAGTCATTTGAAATATGGGATACTGGCTTGGGGAGCAGCACGCAAAAAACATATAACCCCTCTAGGAATTCTACAACAAGATTCTTGAAACTACTGCTGCATAAAAAAAGAGACTACCCAACAGAGCTCACATATAAAGAATCTGGAGTATTTGATTTGAGGCAGGAATTCTTCTATAAATGTATGATCAACTATCATGCAACCAATAAAACTGAAAATCGTATACATGAATACAACACACGTCAAAAAGATCTACATCCCATTCCGTTCATGACTAAATCAATCGGTCAAAGATCAAACGAGTTTTTGGCCCCAAAACTTTTTAATATTCTCCCGAATGAAGTGAAAAACCAGCTTAAAAACTTATTCAAAAAAAAAATGAGAACATATATACTGGACACTCCTAGAATTATCGTTCACAATTCAATAGATACGTCAGTAGGATAGAGTTAAATGAAAAAGTACATATTATATCTTTATTCAAATATCCCTCATTTGATCCAAATTGGAATAGTAGACGGAACTTAGTAATAAATATGAACACCCTCATTATCATAATGCTTATTTTTCATCGTTTGATGTTTGTTATTTATTGTTCATAATTTACTGTTCACTGTCCAATTTTTTTATTGTTTTTTTATATATTTTTTTTTATTTATAAACATTTGATATTTTCTTCGCGAAACAAGTGCTTGCAATTATCACTGAAACGCATTATTCACTTCTGCCATGTAACTATCCAATTTTTTGTATTTGTATTTATTGAGTGAATAAAGTTATTATTAAAGTTAAAGGTTCATATCCCTTGTGGACTTTTTATTAAAATTTAAGATACTCACCTTCTCCTGTAAGTAGGCTTAAAATAACATTTATTTGAGCGAAAATAATTATTTGAGCAGAGGATGCACGACCACTTAGATTTTTCGAAAATATTTAGGGGTGCGTTGTTAGAAAATTTGACTTTAAAAAAAAAAAAAATCCGTATCGAAACGAAATTTCGTTTCTAGACTAATTTGGCCATCCTGAATCGATTGGAGTTCGCAGTATTGCTCTATCACCGTTCCCGAGTTGAAAAAAAATCCAAACTTCCGGAAAAAAACCGGAAATAATTAATTTTCCCGAAAAAAAAATCCAAAATACTTTTTTGCATAAGTTTTCGAAATTTCACGCTGATCGCTCTGTCCCTGATCTTTTTGGGATCCTTCCAACAGAAGTCTGCACCGGTGCCTCAGCAAAAATCACTTTTTTCACATTGGCTTTTTACTCATACTTCCGATTGTCATCGTCACATTACGATGGGATAATGGAGTTGATGCAGAAACCTGTACAAATATACAAATTTGGCCTGTTGTGAAACTTGGCCAGATAGTTGATCAGCAAGTGCTGCCAATTATTCCATGCTCTACTAGTTTATTTACCTTCACAATATATAAAGAGTAATTTCAATAGATTGGGGTACACCGTCGTTCTCCATTATTGTCCGCCCACAGACAAACTTTTGTTCTGTGCGTGGCTTGCCTGTAAATTTATTGCGCCCTGAAAGCCTCCGCGATTTTTCAGGAATGACTGTGAGACAAGCCACGGACAGATGCCATTCATTTCAATTTGGTACAAGCGACTTTTCCAACTGAAATCTAGACGGATTTTAAATTGGTATTAAGATGAATTAGGTTCGAGACAGGAGGGACATTCTCACCCCTGGAGAAACCAATTAATAAAATTCATCCAGGAATTAATTCAGGATTCGGATTGATATCGAAATATGGAGGGTCGGCTATGAGGAAAGAAGTTTCGACAATGGAGATTAGATCCAATTCACACAGACTTCTCATTCCCTAGTATTCTGTGGATCCACTGTTCATCACTCGTTGTAGATTACCCGGCGAACTCTGCATGCCAAAGGCACTCTATTGAACCCGTTGATAATTAGCTTTTTATTTGCTAGGACACTTTGTATATAATGGAATAAGATCCCCTGTGGTACACATTTCCATAGTTAGACAGCGATCCTCCATTGATATTTTATTCGCGAAATCAACCATACTTTTTGGAGAATAGTAGTAGTGTATTGCGGTACCTTCCACTACATGTTTACGAAAAATTTTCAGAATGTGGTTTTTCCTTCATATAGTAATTCTCAAAGAGTAACACCACCTGACGGAAAGTCAATGAAGCCTTACATCAACAAAATCAATACAGAAAACAGTACAACATTTGGAGGGCCAATCCAATATACTAGATCTCTTGTTATAGAGTTCCACATTATCCTGCCAACTCAAATATCAATACTGGGGAGAATGTGAAATATTTCAGATTATCTTATATCGATAGACCATTAGAGAAAAGCTGCAGGGATCTACAGAATGACGAACTATCAATGAGAATGAAAACAACATGAGAAGAATCCAAATTAAAAAAATAAGTTTCCTGACGAGTCATAGTCAAGTGTAGTTCACAAAACCGAGTGCCTGAATTATGATGAAATTTATATTGGACAAACAAAACAATTATTGGGGAATATGGTGAAACAACACATAACTGACGGAATTAATTACATTAAATATTTGAAAAATGTAATTACGATGCCACTGCAACTTCGGGCAGACACCATTTCATTTAAAAATACATATATTCTTAGAGGAGAGTGAGAATATATGGCAATAGGAATGCAAATTCAAGATATGCATTCCATTACAGAGGAAGCTCCTAATAATTCATCGTTTATATCAGTAATTGAATCAAATTGTTTCACGTATTTTTTTCTCTCATAAAATCACCCCTTGAATTCATCATGATTCCGCGGCAACATCCATTTCCATAATACTAATCACCAAGAATATACATGACGACCCCTCTCACTCCAAGGATTAATGAAAAACAATTCCGCGCCACCGGAATGACTGACGAGCAAGAAATCCGTGCATTCACCCTCGCAAGAGGGTGGAATTCACCCTCGCAGTAGGATTATAATCTCACCTTTTTTATCATCGCTGCTTGTGTAATATTTTTTCGTTCCCCTTGTCCATATCTAATCCATTTAACGTCCCTGTTCGTCCTTTCAGGCAGTCAGAAGCACTTAATCCTGCGTTTTATTTTCATCTCCTTCGTATACCGCGCTGAATCCTGAATAAAAAAGCAGAAACGGAACGTTCCTTGGTTACTGGGAAGGGACTTCTGAAGCGCCACTTTCATTTTCGGGATCGTGTATTCCTACAGGATGTATCAACGAAGAAAACGAACAATTGGTAATCATCACATGTCTGACCCAAAAATTGCACACAAAAAACATATATAGACTGGGTTAACTGACTTCCTTGCCTTTCACAATAATATAGGGAAGACAGATACACCCACAGGGAGCCATAATTTACCCCTTCACGGTTTGGATGCCACACAGTAGCTTTTTTCTAGATTCTTTAGAATCTCTAAGCAATCTTGGATTAGTTTAGATTCACAGTTGAGCACATGGCACTGAAGAGCACTGACTGGAAGAGCAATCATATATCTGGCTGTTTTTCTTCTTCTACTCTGGTTCTTCATAGAATAGAGTCGGATATCAATTCCTTTGTTCATTGTTCCTATTCAAGTGTATGTTTGCTCTGGTCTCTCCTTCAATTAAGAGAAGAGTGATTTGGAATGGCAGGGTGGTGGCTTCATTTAACACTACATAATCCTTTTTCCCAGAACTTATTTCATTTTTTCACCATTCCAAAGCACTCAGACTTTATATTCAACAATATTATCGTAGTTGATAAAATCACGTCTTATCAAAACCGGTTAGATTTCTATAATGAAAAAAAAGAAACACTCAGTTTGTTAATAATGGAAGAAATCCCTAATATCCTTCCAGTTGCCCCTTCGCCAACCGAGAGCTATATTAACTGTGACAAAGGGATGACCGAAGCCATTTACGCAACATATTGGCCATTATTGGATATAACATTAGGGCTTTAAGCATTTATAGTCACTCCAGGATGATTCACAACCCCTCGCAGTTCACTTGGAGCACCCCATCCTGTTTTCCTCGTCCCCTTAATTGCTAATGTGTTGTTATTATGTTCGAATTCTTAACGATTCTGTCATGTTGTTGGTTTTGGGATGAATTGGAAAGAATGGACGTTGAAATCATCGGAGAAATTATTGGCAGCACACGATTGCACATGCACGTCACAATAAACATTCAATTAACAAAAGGCTCTCAGACAGAATGATAAACAGAAAAATAAAACTTATATAATACAAAAACCTGTGAAAAAAACAAAAAAAACTAAAGAATTCCCCCGGCTGGGCACCCCCCCCCCCCCCCCCCCCCCCCCCCCCCCCCCCCCCCCCCCCCCCCCCCCCCCCCCCCCCCCCCCCCCCCCCCCCCCCCCCCCCCCCCCCCCCCCCCCCCCCCCCCCCCCCCCCCCCCCCCCCCCCCCCCCCCCCCCCCCCCCCCCCCCCCCCCCCCCCCCCCCCCCCCCCCCCCAAAAAAAAAAAAAAAAAAAAAAAAAAAAAAAAAAAAAAATAAAAAAAAAAAAAAAAAAAAAAAAAAAAAAAACCACACCAAAAAAAAAACAAAATTGAAGGGAGAAAAAAAAAAAAAATGATAAAAAAAAAAAAATATAAAAAAAAAAAAAAAAAAAAAAAAAAAAAAAAAAAAAAAAAAAAAAAAAAAAAAAAAAAAAAAAAAAAAAAAAAAAAAAAAAAAAAAAAAAAAAAAAAAAAAAAAAAAAAAAAAAAAAAAAAAAAAAAAAAAAAAAAAAAAAAAAAAAAAAAAAAAAAAAAAAAAAAAAAAAAAAAAAAAAAAAAAAAAAAAAAAAAAAAAAAAAAAAATAAAAAAAAAAATAAAAAAAAAAAAAAAAAAAAAAAAAAAAAAAAAAAAGTGTAATTGGAAAGATGGAGTTGGAATCGGATAAATTATTGGCAGCACACAATTGCTGCTTCCACGTCACAATAAACATTCAATTAACAAAAGGCTCTCAGACAGAACAATAAACAGAAAAATGAAACTTATATAATACAGCCAAAAACCTGTGAACCAAAAACAAAAAATACCTAAATAATTTCCCAGTAGTAAAAACGTGATAGGAAACATTCTCAATTAATATTGATAGAAGATTTTCTGTAATTGAACTCGATTAAATGAAGTATTTTTTGGAAGTTAACAGAAAACAACTACTTCCCCGGCTAAAGCCACGCTGGACATTGAACTACATCTGATAGATATTCTGAGAAGGCCCTAACTCAAAAGAAAAATTCTGAAATTGAAAATTTGTATTTTCATTCAGATAACTATCAATAATTATATAAACAAATACAACACATCATAACAATATATATATATATATATATATAAAGGGTACAGGGAAAAACGAGCTAAGTAAATTTTTATCAAAATTGAGATAACCGCGCCATCTTATAGAGAATAAGCTAAACTTCGATCTGAGCATACACGTTTGAGCAAGAACGGAGTAAGTCACGAATTATTAAATATAAATTTTCCTATAAGGGGAAAAACATGCAAGTCCGCGTAACAGAGCAAAAACGGGCTAAGTCAAGTTCAGTCGCATTGATGCATCGGCATCGGTACGAGAACCATTTTTTTTCAGTATTGTGTACGTGAGAAAGTGGTTTGTTTGTTATTATTAAATTTTGTGTACTATACACATTGCAAAACTTGCGATAAAGAAAAAAATGTTCAAAAAATCATTCAATAAACTGGGAAAAAACGGGCGAAGTCATGACAAGTTATCATAATTAATTTTATCATTCAATAAACTGGGAAAAAACGGGCGAAGTCATGACAAGTTATCATAATTAATTTTTTTCTCAAAATATATTTTTTTAACAATATCTGCAAAACTCCATTTATATTTTAGCATACCCAACAGTCGTCCTCAATTTTTTTATTTTTTTTTTATTGTATCTACTGCTTCTCAGAGAGTGTACAACCTAAAACTTCTTATATATCTTATATATATATATATATATATATATATAAGATATATAAGAAGTTTTATATATATATATATATATACGACGTTTCTACCCTAGCTGGGGACTTCTTCAGGTTTTATGATCTATTTATTTCTGCATACTCTAAGCAACAAATAGCAGTTACTCAGCAATGTATTTTTCTCTTTTTATTATTGTTCATTGTGTTTGTAAATAGTTATTTAAAATTTTATTTTCGGGTTTGTTATGAGGACGAGGGCAACTTCCACAACACCCATCTTGTCTGTTGTACGGGATTTGATATACATTTTAACATACTGAATGCTATTAGTAGGATAACAGTAGGCTCAATAAATCAACCACCTTGTATACATTTCAACAAGCAGCAAATTAATGGAACCCCCTCGTATTTTTGACTAATTAGTTCAAAACGACAGAAAAAAATCACCCCGGTTAAAAAACACGACGACAATAATCCGTATAATTTCCCTTTAATATCCTGTTTCTGTAAAACAATCTAAATGGGCCATCCAAAAAAGTCCAATGAATAAATTAAAAACATAATCCATAATCCGGAAAGCATATTTGGACGTTACGTTCAACTGGGGCGGAACGAGTTTCAAATTGGGGGAGATACAGGGAAAGGGATGTTCGAATATTTGCTCGACATACTTCCGCTCAACTTCAAATACAGGGCGCCAAAAAATGTATACAAAGGTAATGTACTCATTATTGAGATGGGTTTGTTGAATTAAGTTTCGTGGGAGTCTCTAGATATTTTGTTAATTTTAGCAAAGCAGTGTTGATAATGAATAGTTAAAAAAATTGTTGAATAGAAATATTTTTCTGTGAATTGAAAAATCCTCGATAAAAATCAAGTGATATCTAACAGAAAACAACTACTGCCCCGGCTAAAGTCACGCTGGACATTGAACTACGTCTGATAGATATTGAGAAAAGGACCCTAACTCAAAGGAAAAAATCTGAAAGTGAAAATTTGCATTTTAATTCGGATACTTATTTATTTTATTTTTCCAGTTTTGATTAAGAACTCATATAGATGAATGAGGCAAAGAAAAATGTTTTCCAAAAGAGAGTACTCACCAGAAATCATTTCATCGCACTCACTAGGCCTTCAATACATTTTGGTCGACGTTTCCACGATCATCAGGAAGAACCGGAAGAAATGAGAAACACATTTTCAAAGCAATCTCACTTTGCAAAGATGGAAAAATGTTAGAAACATTTCTTTTGGAGAGACACTTTGAAATTAGTTTTTATTTACATGAAAACCTGTCGAAGGGTAAACTTTCTGAAACTCACTCCAGCTGTGAGTATTTTGTACTTTCAATTGTGTAATATTGAATAAATATGATAGTTTGCCTCTGATCTTACACGCCGACCATAAGCGGAATATTTTACACAATTACACAATTACCCACGTATAGAAGGTTGTTTAGTTTCTAAGAATAACAAAACTATTAGTGTATCGATTACTTAAACACCTGCAGCTAACTAAAGTAACAGAAACTAAAAACATGCAATGAGAAATTGCCATAAAAAAAGTTTCGGTTTCGTTTTCAGCCGAAACTGAGACAAGAAACTGAAATTTGGTTTCGTTTTCGGTTTTGGTTATTCGCTGTGTGCATTAGGCTGGAGGGGATAGATGAAACAATGACAGCCCCCATGGTAGCAGAAGTAGGTAATGCTCCTGGTAATCACAAGCACAAGCTGAAAACTTTCCCCGTTTATTCACAAATCTCTTTAAAATATTGTGCTTTACTTCAGATGAATAAACATTATTATTATCGTAGTGGCATACATATAATAACAATGAGCCCTCGCTATTTCTGTGTAGTCGATTGCAAAAATAGTACGTGTGAATTTTATACATTTCCAACTGCATCACATGAACTACAGCTAAGAGATAAGTGTTCTGTTATTTCAATCTCGAATTCCGGGACGTGAGGTTTTTATTCGATAAATATTTGAGATGTTTTCCGTTTTCTATTCGATCGTCTAGAAGTGGATAGTAAAAGTATTAACCAAGTTCCGTGGGATGGTGTTGTGCCGGTGATGAAAAGCAAATAGCGACTTCAGGAACGCCTGGACGGTGTTGTAAACTGATCAATTAGCCTTATGAACAGGGGACAGAGATACTTTTGATGTATTTCCGAGTTGTCTATCATACACGGCATTCTATCAGGACAAAGTGTCTCGCAGAGGATTATTTGTATTTTAATTTTCACGAACTGATTTCGGTTACAAAAGCAATTGGCCTTACATGTGAACTAATGTTAAATGTAATGCAGTTCAAGTACTAAGACTAAACATCGTTACTTGTACTGTATAAGCAATACGCAATATTCTGTTGACAATTATACGTGTTAGAGAGTGTTGAACGTGTTTGTATTATTTAGGGACCGTTCAACGTTCTTACATCCTTGCAAGGGTAGAAGTGGGATCCCATATTCAGGTAAAACTGTGAACCCATTGCTTTTCTGATTATTCTATTATTTGAGAATTTATTTAAATAGTTTTGCGTTGAATCTGATGTTATTTGGTGGTTTCCCGTCAGGTTAAAGCTAGCCAGGGTTATATGGTTACTTTTTTTAATTTGTTAAACTACTTGGCTCCCTCACTTCTTTAGGTTCTCAAGACCTTATCAACCTGCGACCTTAATAAACTAACCTGCAAGCACATTACTTGCCGTACCTAAAAGTACACAGAAGTAGCATTACTTTATGATAAACAAAATATCATAACTTGACATGGATAACCTCCAAATGCGGTGAACTATAATACCATTTACTTACTCTTTCCTTTGACAGAAAAAAACTTCGATTCATCTGGAACTAGTAGTTAGCACAAAATTGTTACATCTTGGAAGATTATTTAGAAATTGTTAAAAAAATTAATTTGTTACACAGTAAGTATTGGAAATAAAACAGGAAAACTTCAGCAATCGAGTCACTAGAGGGCATTACCAGGCTTGCACACAGCGAATACAAACTAGTTTGGGTCGGTCACATCCTTCCCATGTCAACTCCACTACCGAAGTGAGTTTTCGAACGCTCCATCGGGGGTTGGAAATAGGGTTGTGCGGGCGCGTATCTGGAAGCAGCGGAACTTGCTGCTAGCGGTAATTGAGAGAGATTAAGGGATCGGGCGCACCGCATAAACACGACCCTCGCTTGGGCAAATCACTTTTCAATTTGAGATCACTGAATAATTAATATTGACTCGCGATGTCGCTGCCTATTAGACGTTCTCTAAATGGGATGCCTAATTGGGATTCCCCTTTTAATGAAAACGCAGAGATTGATTGGATTTCTTATTGGACGAAAGGGAAATCGGAGAAAATATTTCGCACGGCAGAGTTGAATGTCGTTTCAGTTCTAATCAATATATTGACGATCGATTTATCGAGTCTTATTGTTTCCCAAGGATCAATACCCATTATCACTAGGAAAAGTGAGTAGTAGGGGATTAATGAATTAATATTTAGAAAAAATCCAGAGGATTATCTTCTATTAAGAACGTCAAAAATAATCAAAAGATTATCGGAGTAAGTAAAAACAGGGTAAAAATGAAAAATGAAGAAATCAAAAGATATCCATGGATGATTAAAACACTAATGAAATCAGTAGCTACAAAAAAGAAATTATACAATGAAGTGAAATTTTTAAAAAAAAAAAAACCAAAACGTTATCCTAACAAATCGAAGAAAAATAACAAATAAAACATATAAATAACAAAAAAGACGCATATAGCCAATATATTCAATTTTGAATAGAACTCCAGGTATAGATATTATAACGTCTGAATGAAGTTTTAATAGCAATAAATGAAATAATTGCTGAACCCTTAGCTCACCTCATTAATTCAATTTTTGACACAGGAAAATGTCCAAAAGCTTTCGAAATTGGCGCTATCAAACCAATTTACAAATCGCGACCAAAAAATTAAACACAAAATTATAGACCAATCACATTGATTTCAAGTTTAAGGAAAGTATTTGAAAAATAATTGAAATCCAGGATGGAAAATTTCTTAGAAAAATTCAACGTTCTATCAAACAGACAATTCGGATTCAGAAAAAATATATCAACACAAGATGCCATCTGTCACTTCACACACAATATTTATGATTCACTAGATAAAAAAGTACCAACCCTAACTATATGTCTTGATTTAATCAAAAGCCTCCTATAGAGTTTCGCATTCCCTTCTACTCAAAAAACTAGAAAATATAGGATTTCGTGGGAAATCGCTTGAATTATTCAAAAACTATCTTAACTGTAGAATCCAATATGTTGAAATTACCAAAAATATTAACCAAAAGTATTTGAATACGGAGTTCCCCAAGGAACCATTTTGGGGCCCCTTTTATTTAATTAATATATATATATATATATATATATATATATATATATAGGTATTATCACACACAAGCTTCGAGCTTCAGTGCATTATCATGTTTATTTTTCTTCTTGTATTACAATTTGTAAATTTTCGGACAATAAACAAATTATTATGGTTAATGATTTTTTAATTTGGAAACTATTGGAGACATTCAAAATTATGCTGATGATAACATACCAGGCAGAAACATGGATGTTTTTCAAAATATCTGTTGAAGAAGATTTCCAATCAATAAAAAAAATGGTTTGATGGCAATTTATTAACAATGAACAAAAAACAAAATATATCCCGTTCACTTCTCACATATGTTCGATTTCAAGGGCTAATTAAAGTAAATAATGCAAACGATATTCTGCTAACAAATATCATTAAATATCTAGGTATAGTAATTGACAAAAATCTCAAATGGAATTCACAAATGAATTTAATAACAAAAAAATTGAGGTTCTTGTTATCAAAATTCAAATTTCTCAAACTCTAAAAATACGTGAATTGGAAATGCTTTACTATTCACTTATTCAAACACAATTGGACTATGGAATTCTTGGATGGAGCAGTGTGAATGATAATTATTTAAGGCCCTTAGAAATTCTCCAGAAATGGGTTCTCAAAATCATCTACAAAAAAGATATAAGATACTCATCTGATCTTTTATTCGAAGAAAGCCAAAAGATGGACATCAGACAATTATTCTGCTATAATATATTAATCTACCTTTTCAAAAACAATAATAAAATAATGTACCTAAATCACATTTATAATACCAGGTTTAAAAATGAAATAACAACAAAAATTACAGTAAATAAAACAATTGGCCAAAAAATTATATAATTATTTCTCCTTACGTTTATGATATAGTACCCGAAAAAATAATATCGAATTTCTTTATAAAAAAATCTGAAAATTTTGATATTGGAAAGTCCCAGGATAATTTGTTATGAAATACTGAAAATATTAAATTCCATGTTCCTATGCCCTGAGCTTGTGAGATTAGCTAGTCTTCCGACAATTTGCCCTTCATTTCCTTTTCAAGATTTTTGTAGAAGGTATAAGTCTGTGGGTCTGAACATGGAGACATTTTCATGAATCGATTTCTCTAGGTTATCTATAAAACTTTAACGCTTTAAGTCATTTACTTGCTGAAATTTTTGTGGATTTACCTCGAGAAATCAATTCATGAACATCCATTGATGAAACAATTCTTGTATTGGTATCGATATGTGGATGACATTTTGGTTTGTTTCATTGGTACCAACAGACAATTGGATACTTCACAAAAACATAAAATTCATTGTCGAAATAGAATCAGAAAACTCAATCAATTTCTTGGACTTGACAATAACCAAACTAAACAAAAAACATGAATTTTCAATTTACCACAAACCCTCCCACACGGATATTACTATTCATGTCAATTCTAACCCTACCAACATAAAGTTGCAGCTTATAATAGTATGATTTATAGATTAGTAAATGTTCCCCTTTCCGATGAGAATTTCAAAAAAGAACTTAACATCATAAAACAAATTTCAGTGAACAATGGATATCAAGTTGACCTGATAAATAGTATTCTCTCCAAAAAACTCCATTCAAAAGCTATGTACGAAGTTTTTCCTACCACCAAAAACTCTAATCAAAATTATAGAACACTCACATATTGTGGACAGACTACGGAAAAAATAGCATAAACATAACATAAACAAGATCTAAAAATTGCATATAGAACAAATAATACGTTGGGTAGATTCATTAAAAATAATAAAGGTAGAATTTCGAGAGCCGAAATATCGGGAGTATATAGATTGAAGTGTGGAACTTGCCCTAAGGTATATATTGGACAGACTGGTAGAACATTCAAACATAGGATCCATGAACATCATATGAGTTATTCCACATATTCCAATCACCTCTCAGAGAAAAACCATTGTTTCAATGGCGATTTCGAATTTACACATTTTACACGTAGAAAATAAAATTGTCGGCTGAAATCACATAACCCATTTTCATTGTAAGCCACAATAGAATAATTTGAGAAAAGTTAGGTAAACTTCCGTCATTGGCGGACCAATCCACGATCGTCTGACTATTAGTTACGCACTATAAAAACATTTGGTTCAATTAAAGTAAGAAATGAAAAGTTAGCCAACTTTGTACGTAACAAGTTTGTTAATTGGTTATTGTATGCATAAATACGGTCATTGTAAAATGATGAGTCAACGTATGATTAATAATAATAATATAATGATAATAACGTTTATTTGCACAATAATTGATGTACAAATAAACAAAAGAATCTGCAAGCCTAATGGCTGTGTGCAGAGTAAGTATTCACTTTAATTAAAATAAAATAGTATTAATGATTTAATGATTTATGTTACCTACATCTACTGCAATCAATAATCAAACCTTACAATACTACTACAGTACAATTGCCAATTGTTAATTGATACTAGTGATGCAATTGATACCGAATATTCGTATTCGGCGAATAAATAATCACGAATATTAAAAAAAAACTTTGAAACCTGTGCAGTCCATCGAAAAGCTTTTTTCAATAGCTTGGAATATCCTGACTGAAAAAAAATCACCAGCGAATCTACAGATGTGCTTTCTCAACAAAATTTGCCAGTTGAAAATTTTAATTACTAGAACAATGAAATAAATAGAATACCAATAAATAATAGTTATTTAATCAACTAGTCTATTAATGTTGGCGATTAATGATCGAGATATTTCAACGCGAGAGCGAAGTGAGCGCGTTAATGTTGGAGATCATTAATCGCCATTTTAATATACGAGTTGATTACAAATGTATTTCCGTCGATTTCGTTCCGGAGGTTAACGTGAAATTATCGATATCCATTTCCTTCAACTAGGAGGAAACTTACAATATTTGGATTTTAAAATACATGAATTTGAAATTTGAATTTGAATTCGTGTATGTTTAGTTGCCTATGCCACAATAATGCATTAATAGATATATCACAATTATGGATTAATAGAGAAATCGATCGTTAATAGGGGTCAATAACGATCGATTTCGTGTAGATTAAACAGACTCGTTAATACGAGGTCGCCAGAATTTTTTTTTTTTTATTAATATTAATATTGTCGCGTGCTACCACGACTCAGTTCGAGTTTTGCTGAGAGAGTTCAAAGAAAAACGGAATAAAAAACAAAGATAACAAAATTTATTGAAACTTCAAATCTTTTCATCTCACAATATCAGAACTTATTATTACCACATAACAACGACTGCACAAAATTACATAATTTCCATATTTATCGTAGAACAATAAAATCAAAAATGTTATCAACAAATAATTATACAAGAATTCGACATTTGGAAAAAAATTTACTCGAGGTACTTCAAGAGATTTATTATGGAGAATATAATAATAATAATAATAATAATAATAAAATAATAATAATAATAAAAAATAAAAATAAAAATAATAAAAAAGAGTTTCAAAAACACCAGCAATGACCTTGGTGAGTGGCGCCACCACTTAACCCAGCCTAGGATGCAAAATCGGACCGGCAGCTTAAGCGCATCCGGGAGGAAAAAAGCAAACACTTCCTCTGGTGTCGGCCGTGTTCCTGCTAGGCTAACCCCCTCGCAGGATCATACTCTGGTTCCCAGAAGGAGGAGACAGGGCCCCCACAACCGACCTCATCCGGATGGAGGTCAACGGCAAGGTGGTGGGGCCCAAATCGATGGACAGCCTAATGACGACCTACGCAATGGACAACGTTCTGAGTGGACAGACGGAATGAGAGCGGCCTTCTGCGTTGCTATGAGTAGGAGCCCGGCCGAAGGGATACATGGCGCGAATGCATGCTCTGTGGTGCGTGGCACACCCAGAGTATGCCGCATTTTCCGACAAAAAATCTGCGGGATTATGTATCTCACCTTCGTAGCCGTGGCTACGTGAGACCCCTCCTAGGCAGGTTAACGAAGTGGCCGAAGTGGCAGAAGTGCCACGAGTCGAACCAACCGAAGAGGGGGCAGGTATCAATATTCCACCAACAGAGATTATCAGAACACGCAGGGTGCTCCGCACTTCGAAGCCCCTGAAGCCTCAAGATCTGGCTCGAGTGGATGCGGAGATTCGTGAAGCGCTTCCAGAAGAGGCTGACATCTGGCAAATCAACACCGCCGTATATAATGCTGCTCTCATGCTTTCTCGTGCGGATACGCAGAATAATGCGTCTTCGACTAGAAGGCATGAGACGCTCAAAGAATGGAAGCTAAAATCAAGTCGGCGAGACAACACGCATCTCGTATCCAATGTGTGATGGACTCCGTAGTGGCCAATAGGCCATTTACGCTAACGGTGCGGCGAATCGCAGCTAAGTTGCGACGAGTCCATCACACATTGAATCAGGAAGTGCTGTTAACCATCAAACAACACTGCTTTGATAGGATACGAATGCTAGTGGCTGCCAAAAATTCACTATTACGGCGAGCGAGAGGAATCGCGGAAAACAAACAGTTCCGCGAAAACCCTCTCGCTTATTCCAGCAACCGACGCATGTTGTGGAAAACCCGCCGACCGCTGATCAGGTGGAAAACTTTTGGAAGGAGATTTATGGATATCCGCAGCCACTCAACGATAGACACTCCAGCCCTGATGCAGTTTGGAGCCTTCTGTAGAAGGTTTCAGCAGCCTCATTCCTAATGAACTGCGCCAACCGATAACCCCGGAAGAAGTTTGGAAAGCTCTACAGGGGCTCGGAGAACTTTGCTGCTCCAGGCCCAGACGGGTTGAGCAACCTGTGGTGGAAAAAAGTTTCCTAGTACCCACCACCACTTAGCCAGAGTTTTCAACTCGTGGCTCAGTGGAAGCAACAGAATTCCGCTTGGTTTGTCGAGGGGCGAACCGTGCTAATCCCCAAAACGGAGATTTGTCTGATCCCAAAATTACAGACCGATAACATGCTTGAACACGTGTTACAAATTGTTTAAGCGCATTTTGTACACGCGAATACTCCTCGCAGTTGACACGGTGTACGAACGGATATATGAGCAGAAAGGGTCAAAGAGAGGTGTTGCTGGCTGCAAGGAGAACCTGCTGATCGATAGATGTATCACGCAGGACTCCGTGCAGTATAAGCGCAACCTTTCGATGGCCTGGATCGATTACCGCAAGGCGTTTGATTCAACATCGCATGAGTTGATCTTGCATTTGCTCAGATGCCTTGCGGTACCCGATCAAATAGTGAGATGCATTGAACAGTTGATACCACTCTGGAGGACTCGCTTCACCATAACATCAGGTGGAGCCAAAGTCCAAACGGAGCAGGTTATCTTCAGGAGAGGTGTGTTCCAAGGGGATTCCCTCAGCCCCCTCCTTTTTTGCATCTCACTTATGCCATTATCCGTTGCGCTCAGAAAAACCCGTGGTTACAACTGTGGCACCCCCGGAGACCGAAGGCATAAGGTCACCCATTTATTTTATATGGATGACCTGAAGCTTTATGCTTCGGGTGAGGCAGATCTGCAGCAATCTCTGAGGGTGGTGCAAGAGTACACGCATGCTATCGGTATGGAATTCGGGATGGATAAATGTGCACTGGTTCATCTCAGAAGAGGACGATGCGAGGATTACGGAGAGGACGCGCAACTGGTAGATGGAAGCATCCTCCGCCATCTGGATGCCGGGAGGCGTATACCTACCTAGGAGTGCAACAACGTTGCACCCAAGAGGTAGTGGCGGTTAAAACGCTCTCCGCGGCAAGTATCAGCAGAAACTCCGGCAGATCTGGTCATCAGAACTGTCGGGCATAAACAAAGTTTCTGCCACCAACATGCTTGCCGTTCCAATACTAATCTACTCCTTTGGGGTGAGTGAAGTGGACCCTGGAAGAGCTGCGCGGAATCGACGTGAAGACTCGCAAAATGATGCACCTACATCGTAGTTTGCATCCGAAATCGTCCGTTCCACGGTTGTACCTCCCCGAAAACAGGAGGCCGTGGACTTCGGAATTTGGAGTGTCTACAAAACAGGATGGTGCTAGATGGCTGTAAAGTCATCAGGAGCTTGGATCCCCTTCTCTGCATGGTCAAAGACCATGAGATCACAGGGAAAGGAGCGTTTCTTTTTAAGGCAGCAGTCCGTGCAGCCGATGAACTTGGTCTTGTATTCGACACCGAGCGGGATATCCAAGACTCTATCACCGAGTTGGAGCCCGCTCGACGGAGAGTCACCATAAAAGCTGCAGAGAATACTGTACATCTGCAGCTCCACAAGGATAAGCCGATGCATGGAATTTTCTTCAAACATATGAAGACCACGGCTTATCCGAAAGTCTGACCTTGCTTTCCTTAGGTCAGGTGGACTCAAGTCGGAGACTGAGGGATTCATCATGGCTTGCCAGGATGGTGTCTTCAACACTCTCGTGTATCGAAGCCGCGTGATGGGTATAGAGGTCCCTGACACGAGATGCAGGGCCTGCCGTGGAGCGCCTGAGACCATCATGCACTTGCTGTCAGCATGTACAGCATATGCGGTCTCAGCCTATATCCATCGTCATAACGCGGCGTTACGAGTGCTGTATTACCATCTACGACACTCGTACGGTATTGATGAGACACCAGTGCTGCCATACGCTCCGGGGGATATTGAGTCCGTTGTGGAGAATGAGAAGTGCCGAATTTATTGGAACTACTCATTCCCCACCCTCAGGCAAATACAAGCCAACAAGCCTGACGTAGTCCTCTTCGACCGCGAGCAGAAAACGATATACGTTATAGAGTTTTCGGCTCCGGGCGAGACGAATATCATACGAAAAGAGGATGAGAAACGGACGAAGTATCGAGATTTACTCTTCGAGCTCCGCAGACTCTATCCAGACCATTCTGTGAAGATAGTGGTTCTGATAATAGGGGCCCTTGGTGGAATGATGCCAACGCTACTCTCAAACCTGGAAATTATACCGGCATGCCGTAAATCGGCAAAATCTCTAGCCGGCCGCATGCAGAAGGCAGTCATTCTCGGATCGTTACGTCTGCTCAGGGCACATGATTCTCGGACCCAATGATCTCTCACCTCACGGATGTGGAGAGGTCATTGGTTTATTAACAACACGCCCTTCCGAATGGGTCAGACTTCGGAAGTTAGGGCCTGACTGGAAGTGTTTAATAATAATAATAATAATAATAATAATAATAATAATAATAATAATAATAATAATAATAATAATAATAATAATAATAATAATAATAATAATAATAATAATAATAATAATAATAATAATAATAATAATAATAATAATAATAATAATAATAATAAATCGACGTGAAGACTCGCAAAATGATGCACCTACATCGTAGTTTGCATCCGAAATCGTCCGTTCCACGGTTGTACCTCCCCCGAAAACAAGGAGGCCGTGGACTTTTGAGTTTGGAGTGTCTACACAACAGGATGGTGCTGGATGGAGCCTGTAAAGTCATCAGGAGCTTGGATCCCCTTCTCTGCATGGTCAAAGACCATGAGATCACAGGGAAAGGAGCGTTTCTTTTTAAGGCAGCAGTCCGTGCAGCCGATGAACTTGGTCTTGTATTCGACACCGAGCGGATATCAAGACTCTGTCACCGAGTTGGAGCCCGCTCGACGGAGATCCACATAAAAGCTGCAGAGAATACTGTACATCTGCAGCTCCACAGAGATAAGCCGATGCATGGAATCTTCTACAAACACATTGAAGACCACGGCTTATCCGAAGGCTGACCTCTTGCATTCCTTAGGTCAGGTGGACTCAAGTCGGAGACTGAGGGATTCATCATGGCTTGCCAGGACGGTGTTTTCAACACTCTCGTCTACCGAAGCCGCGTGATGGGTATAGAGGTCCCTGACACAAGATGCAGGGCCTGCCGTGGAGCGCCTGAGACCATCATGCACTTGCTGTCAGCATGTACAGTATATGCGGTCTCAGCCTATATCCATCGTCATAACGCGGCGTTACGAGTGCTGTATTATCATTTACGACACTCGTACGGTATTGATGAGACACCGGTGCTGCCCTACGCTCCGGGGGATATTGAGTCCGTTGTGGAGAATGAAAAGTGCCGAATTTATTGGAACTACTCATTCCCCACCCTCAGGCAAATACAAGCCAACAAGCCTGATGTAGTCCTCTTCGACCGCGAGCAGAAAATGATATACGTCATAGAGTTTTCGGCTCCGGGCGAGACGAATATCGTGCGAAAAGAGGACGAGAAACGGACGAAGTATCAAGATTTACTCTTCGAGCTCCGCAGACTCTATCCAGACCATTCTGTAAAGATAGTGGTTCTGATTATAGGGGCCCTTGGTGGAATGATGCCAACGCTACTCTCAAACCTGGAAATTATAAAAGGCTCCGGGCGAGACGAATATCGTGCGAAAAGAGGACGAGAAAATCGGCAGAATCTCTAGCCGGCCGCATGCAGAAGGCAGTCATTCTCGGATCGTTACGTTTGCTCAGGACACATGATTCTCGGACCCAATGATCTCTCACCTCACGGGTGTGGGGAGAGGTCATTGGTTTATGTAACCAGCGCGCCCTTCCGAATGGGTCGGAGCTTCGGAAGTAAGGGCCTGACTGGTAGTGTTTAAAAACGAAAATAATAATAATAATAATAATCATAATAATAATATTTATTCATCTGCTCGATATATAAACAATAGACAATACATTGTACAGTCTTTTGATAATGAATTTTTAAATTTTACATTTAAATATGTGCGGATATGTGAACAAATAAATATAGGAATACACCATATAAGGCATGGCCTTGAATGGTGTCAAGTTATACACATTCTACCTGATATTTGTCCCTATTCATAGTACTTATAATGTCGGGGTTCATTAAGAAAAATCAGCGATTTGTGAATAATGACCCTCCATCAAATATTACTTATTATGTGCTCTTTATAGGTTATCCTTAACGAATTATAGACATAGAATTATAAAAATAAATAATATATAAATAAAAATAAATAATATATAAATAAAAATAAATAATATATAAATAAAAATAAATAATATATAAATAAAAATAAATAATATATAAATAAAAATAAAAATAAATAGTATATAAAAATAAACAATTCTAACAAACTCTTGAGTTGTAAAAACATCTAACAAAACTAATCTGAACTAGTGTACCTATAGTTATTAATTATATTACTTTAATATTGGAATGGTAATTATTTCTCACATCAATGAAGTCGTGTTATTGCGATCGAGGAATTTGGAATATCCATTTTTTCACTTTTGTCTTGAATAATTTATCTGAATTTATATTTTTCATTTCAATCGTTAGAAGATTATAGAGTTTTGGTCCCAGATAGGTATGACATCTAAGTGCAATATTTTTTTCAGGTTTTGGGATTACTGAAGAAAGTTTTTGTATCTCGTATCGTATTCATGCTTAATAGGAATTGAGGTATGTGTGTGTTGATGTTGTTTAATAAGGATGTTATAGCAGAATAATTGGCGAGGATCTAAAATTTGTGATTCTGTATATAGTATATTCGATGGAAAATCTCTCGTTTTTTTTGTAGATGATTTTCAATAAAAATTTCTGCATTCTTTCTATTTTTTGAATGAATGTGATTGCAGCACCACCCCATGCTACTACTCCTTAGATGTGATTCACATAATGCGTAATATAGAGTTTTGAGTATTGTATTCTGAAGATTGATGGGTATTTAAATTTATAAATCAGATACCTTATTTTTTCACTAGGCTGTTATATGTGGCTCCCATTTTAGATGATTGTCAATGATGACTCCAAGGTATTTTATTTTGTTTACGGCCGATATTTCGAAAGTTATTTTGGTGTGAGATTTTTGTAAGACGGAAGATATTTAGAATAAGATGTGAAGAATAAGAATAAACCTCCGGAATCGAAAACAAGGCGCCTCCACCATATGTCACGTGGTAGGGTTGCTACCACGACTCAGTTCGAGTTTTGCTGAGAGAGTTCAATGAAAAACGGAATAAAAAACATAGATAACAAAATATATTAATATAAGAGAACAATTGTGAGGGGGCAAATACAAAAGAAATATGGTTTACTTACATTATCAAATTCTCAATGATTAAACATTCTGGGATGTCCAAAGTGGACACCCTGTTGCCAAACGGCAACCGTTCCGAGAACCGTCCTTTAGCCGGACCCAAATCAATCTCCCCGTTGGTATGTGGATTTTTGTTTACAATCGTGATTGTTTGAATAAACTTAATGTTATGAAACGTATAATGGGGAACAGTGCACAATTAACAAATATCTAATTGGAACAAAAATTGATAATAATAATGGTAATTTTGAAAAGGGAAACATTCTCAATTAAATATTGAATAGAAAGATTTTTCTCTGAATTGAAAAATCCACGATAAAAATAAAGTTATTTTTTGTGAATGTCTAACAGAAAACAACTACTTCCCCGGGCTAAAGCCACGCTGGACATTGAAAAATATTGACTCTGATTTAAACTATGCCTTTCGTGACCATATGCCGAGTTATTCGTATGGTAGATTTGATATTCGTATTCATAAAAGTACTATTCGTTGCATCAGTAATTGATACTCGTTAATTTTTCCAATACATCGCTCCCAATCCGTGGGACATCCTTACAAACAGTTGTGAAACCGCGTATACCTCGGGGATTTCCAAGCCGAGCGATAGAGCCCTGTTAATTAATTGATGAAATGTCGAAAGCATTGGCATTAAACCTACAAAGACGGGGCAATGTACCGTTAATAATCCAGCAAATGAGGCGGTGTTGGCGAGCAAAAAGAGGCCATAGAAAGAGGACGAAATAGGTCATGTAAAAGGGAAACGGAAAAGCCCTCAGAGTTTTACAATCCTCCGAGTGTTCCGAGCAATTTCTCCTGCTCGAGTCGATGAAGCTTTTATTTCCCCCGGGGAATTTGTCCACGTCTCGAGAAAAGGAAACTGTAGGGAACCGAAACACGTATTTTGTCACCAGAATGTCTGAATCCTGCAAAAAATAAAAGAGCAATATCCTGCTGCGGAATACTTTACCACATGTTACTCTCTTGGATTCGCCGTTGTCGGAGCGAGAATAAATGGAGTTTATTGTGTGGAAGTTTCGTCGGCATCTGCTTCGACGTGCAGATCGCTTCGGCGATAGGTTTATAATGGGGCGTTATTTTTCAATCAGGAGGTTGACGGTTCACGTAAACTGTCATTAATTATCCACCCACATGAGATGGAATCGAGAGAACTCCGAGGCATTCTTCTGGAAAATTTATTTTGCTCTTGTCTCTGTGACAGTGTTGCGGTTTATGATAGTGTATTCCTTGAAATGATCATTTAACAATTATACAGTGTGACCCATTTAAAATGGAACCACCCCTATAGAATACGAATTTTTCGGTCAATCTCAAAAAAAAAATTTTATTGAGCATCAAAAACTGTATCTTGACACGAATTTTCATAACTTTAGTTTCATTTCCAAGGCACTCTATGGTTTTTTTTCTTTGTCAAAAACGGCAAAAGTTTATTAGACAATTTTTGTTTTCAAATTTGACTACACCATTGGATTCGTAGTCGTTATAAATGAAAACCATCAAAATTTCATTAAAAAATATTGGTTAACAACGAAGTTGCAACAACTTTGATTTTGGAAACAAAGTATTTGATTATAATTTTTATTTAGATTATACACATATTTAAAATCTGGCAACACTGCCGATACAAAGTAGAACACCAGTGAATTTGTACAGCGAAAATCCGTCAATAGCTCATTCCGTTCTACAGTTATAACTCCTGAAAGTATGGTAATGTGAGCGATTTGTGGTGTACTAAATCACAGCCTACTATTGATTTAGTACAATACCTATGCCTAATGTATAGTTCAGCTTTCCTCAAATTATTGATGCCTTCTCTAAAAGCTTGCTTTGGTTGAGTTTTGCAGAATTTAAAAGGAACATTTTTTGTCCTGCTTTCTGTTTTATTATTGAATAAATAATTTTGATACTTTTAAACTTGATTCGGTTCATTTCGTTTTTATCGGCTATGGAAGACTGCATAACTTAAAAATGAATTTTTAATTTTCTGTTATTTTCGAATACACTTATAACCTGAACTTAAATGAATGATTTTAAGGAAATATGATTTACAAATCCAGTGGCGTAGTCAGATTTTTATTACAAAATCGCTCACATTACCATACTTTCAGGAGTTATAACTGTAGAACGGAAAGAGCTATTGATTTCGGATTTTCGCTGTACAAATCCACTGGTGTTCTACTTTGTATCGACAGTGTTGCCAGATTTTAAATATGTCTATAATCTAAATAAAAATTATAATCAAAAGTTGTTGAAACTTCGTTGCTAACCAATTTTTTTTTTGAAATTTCCATGGTTTCCATTTACAACCACTACGAATACTATGGTGTAGTCAAATTAAAAAAAAATTGCCTAATAAACTTTTGCTGTTTTTGACGAAGAAAAAAAACCATAGAGTGCCTTGGAAATGAAACTAAAGTTATGAAAATTTGTGTCAAGATACAGTTTTTGATGCTTAATATTCAGAATAATTTTTTTTGAGAATGACAGAAAAATGCGTATTCTACAGGGGTGGTTCCATTTTAAATGGGTCACACTGTATCAGGGACTTTTTACTTTAGCCCAGTTGATGTAGAAACTGTAAAAAAATATATTTTTGAAATCAAATCCAATGCAACATTAATTCTAAAATGATTCTGCTTTGTTGTTCCCGCATAATTTTATACATAACACATATTGTTAATTTCTGTATAGAAAATTCTATATTTCCAGATTATTGGAAAAAAGCACATATTCTCCCACTTCCCAAAGCTAGTAATCCAAAAATTCTGAAGTACTCAAGACCAATCAGTATTTTACCTATGCTACCGAAAATTCTAGAAAAAAAAATATAATAATTATTTGTATAGTTTTTAATTTTGTGTATAGTTTTTAACTAAGTGGACCAAATTTTTTTATTTTTTCCAAGTTTTTCTTCAATTGATAAAAGTTTTGCTTTGAAAGTTTACATATGGAGTCTACCATACCTAAGTAATTCAATTCTGAAAAATTACAGCTCTAGGATGTTTACTTTCAAATATAGAATTTTTTCAAAAAGTGGTCCACTTTTCTCGCACAAAGAGCAAAGAGGACCCATATGGTTTACGTATAATCGTCTTATTTAAACACTGTATTGGGAAAGTGGTCCACAAAAAACCTTTTTATTTATTATAAATCGATATTTGGATATCAACAAATAGTTTAAACGAAATATTACACATGGTAGTGAATAGTAAAAAAAATAATCCGATTTAAACAAAAAACAAACTCTTAAGAACTGGGTTGTAATGAGTATAAGAAAATAACATTTGAACTCCTCTAAAAATGAAATATAACGTGGTAAACTTATAAATGGTCTCAAGATAACAAAGAAATGTCGATTTTCATATTAAATGTATATCTGCCTCTACAATGGTTCGTAACAGAAATTCTTTCCACGATATCTATAAGACACTCGTCATGAACTTGAGGATATCAAAAATGCATGTCGTTTCCTACTATTTTCAAGGTTGTTCTTGGAATGGAATATTTTTCACATATCGTGCAAAGGAATCAAACTGAGGGTTATTTTAGACGACAACTACGAACAAAATAACACTTCAGCTACTGGAAAAATTGGACAAAAAATCGGATGATCATCAACAATTGTTGCACAATATTTCATTCAATCATAGATTGGCAGCACTAGAAAGAGAAAACAAGATGCAAATTTCTCAGTTGGGTTTCCGCCAAGGAAAGAATGTCTGGATCTTGCCAATGATTTCGACACTCTAAATCATTCACAATGGTTAGAACTCTTGGAAGATGCATGGAAACGCGGATAGCCTCTCAACTTATCACCAAAATAGGTAGACAGAGTAGATGAACAAATCAGTCTAGAACAAAATGTTGGATAGGGATTACTCCATTGTACCGTAATAGGGCCATTGTATCAACTTCATACTTACTCTCAATTCATTTGGTGAAATTTTTTGTTTTGCCGCTGATACTGCAGTCTTACATTCTGAATCACATAGAAGAATTGATTTGTTTGAAAATATGACCAGGATGTTTGTAAAATCAGATGTGGAATCATCTGCGACTCAAAGATGAAATTTAGTCACTATCTTCCATCGTTCAAGATTATCCTCTTGAGAGGTGTTCATGTTGAAAAGGGAAATATTCTCAAATGAATATTGAATAGAAATATTTTTCTGCGAATTGAAAAATCGACGATAAACATAATGTTTTTTTGGGAATATCTAACAGAAAACAACTACTAGCTTCTTGATGATCGTGGAAGCGTGAAATAGATTTTCGTCGACAAAAATGTATTGAAGACCTAGTGAATGCGATGCCAGTCTTGCATCAATGTTATGATTTCTGCGTGACTGCTCCTTCTTGGAAAACATTTTTCTTTGTTTCATTCATCTGTATGAGTTCTGGAATAGAAAATAACATTTTTAATTTCAGATTTTTTCTTTTAGTTCGGGTTTCAAAATTTGTATCAGATATAGTTCAATGTCCAGCGCGGCCTTAGCCGGGGAAGTAGTAGTTTTCTGTTAGATATTCACAAAAAATTACTTAATTTTTATTTGGATTTTTCAATTCACTGAAAGATTTTTCTATTCAATATTCAATTGAGAATGTTTCCATTTCCATATAGAAGAACTTCACCGCTTCCTTAAATCTTTCCTGATCAACCTAAGAATTTGAAAGGGAAAATATTCAATTTCTGAATTTGTTTAACAAAGAATATGTTAAACATAACCATAATAGACACTTCTTTGTGAAAAGTTGTTCCTTCAGGGCTTTATAAATCGCTATTTTCAAAACCACAGGAAAGAATAAAAATCATCAGCAAGTTCTTTGCATTGATACATTTAAGACGAATTAGATTGATATCAAGGTATCTATTACACAGTAGAATATTCAACGAGATTATTTGGAGAATCAAATTTTTTTGGTAGCTCCACCTATGATTCCTGTTTTCTTTCATTTTCGGCACTGGAGTTGGGAATCTATAGATTTATTATGTACTTATGTTCACTTCAGCGCACTATCAGTAGTTTTGAAGTTTCGCTTATATATCCTCTGTCACACGAACAATACGTTATAAAAACTGTTTTTTTATTTCAAAGCCTCCGTTTTTCTGATCTTCTGAAAAAGTACGTGGTGAGAGGGTATTACGTTAACTGTGAAAAGTGCCTGTGTTTGTGGCATTGGGTTTGGTTTATTGTTATATATGAATGAGAGTTCTTGGCACGAACCATCCGGCTTCTCGGCAAATTCTGGTATAATGTTATTTGAATTTTTTGCAGGGAATAAGCTGAACCCAATTGAAATATCGTTTTTTTTGCACAACAACAATATTAGGTCACGGCTTGTCATTTTGACGAAAGTCTAAGGTGGAGCAACACCGACCAAAGTTGGTAAAAAAAAAGAATAGTACTGTTGTGTGAAGATTTTCCATTTCATCAACTGAATGTTATATGTGAAAAAAAATCCATGTTACGTATGCTATAACACTTGATCTGTAAGTGGATCGATCAGAGAGTGCAATACCATTTCCCATTCACTTTCCACTTGCCGTTCGGGCAAGTGAGAGGCGACGAATTTATCAACACACATCGACAACAGACTGCATAAACGGGGACAGAGTGAATATGGTGAAGAGCAATAACGTGCCAGAGACATAAAACTGGGCTATATCTGACTCCATACATAACCTCAATAACGGAACACGGAAATTGCGTCGCATTCAACGATAACTTGTCACACTTGTCACCCTATCTCTGGCTTCGATTATATTTCAGCGTATTATTATTATTGTTGAACTGATGCTACTACATTCACCTGATGCGAATAGTGAGTTGGTTTCCACTGTGTAACTCGTTCATTATAACCGCGTTTGTGGAATGCGAGCCTCTCGATGTGCCAGATACATAATTTATGGTTTTGTGAATTGGACATCCGCAGGAAATATCTGGTGGTATGAATATGCTCGGATATTAATGCTTATCGTTGATAGTTTGGCGGAATTAGAAATGCGGATAGTTGTCTTTTGGGAAAATTAATCTTATTTTTTGACATACTTAATATTCAAACAGCAATTGATATCAGAGTCGTATGTAATACCCAGAAAAATGGAGTCACTGAAGATGTTCCAATCAGATAAAAATTAAGGATATTTTTTTTCGATTAATTTTGAAAAACTGATATCAGTCGAATACTTGGGAACCATACTTGCGCAATATGACTGATGGGGAGAAAAATCTTCACAGCAGTGTTAATGACATATGACTTCAGTTGAACCTGTTTATAATAGTTATTTATACAACAAGAATATAAAATGACTCTTTTTTGCACGCGCGAGAAGTTTTCATAGAAGTTCTAAGCTAACTGCTTCCGTTGACTCCATCACATCGGCAGGAATATCAGATGTATCACTAAAATATCACTTTCTTCATCCATAATTAAAGCGATATTTCATAAATTTGCGAAAATTATCTGATTACGGTTTTACAGTAATGGCGACTTCAATAATTGAAATTGTTACTATGCACCCTGACAACTTAATATTTGTTCTAGTTTTTCCTGGTAGGTATGTATTGCGATTGACTGAAATAATTTTGCTTAATGTCACTGCCAAAACAATAAAAATAGGATGTTTGCTTTCAAAACATTAATAATAAAGGGTATTTTCAATAGTAATACTATAAGTACTTCAAAATAATCAGGCTATACATCGATAACTTGTAACGTGTCAGTTTGACAGAAAAATCCTCCCGCTTCGCGGTCGGATTATTCTAACTGTCAAACTGACACTTTTTGTAATTATGCAGGAAGTTTAACCGTATTTGTTTTAAAGTACGTATTGTATTTGATACGATTATTTTTTGGGTAAATTATGTAAATATAAACAATTTATTAATTTAAATACAAATTGGTACAATGAAAATTACAATTATTATATACTACGTTTTTCTTAACTGAGTTATTTTCTGCGCTGGAAACATGGCTAATGCTCATTGAAGTGCTGGAAATACCGAAAGTGTTGTTACTTGAACCTGTAGCGTTTTAAAAATTGGATATCATCTTATTTATTATGTTTTGGTGATGATGTTCATCTAACTGTAGGTTAGGGTTTGATAGAATTGCTATTACCATGTCCTGTTATTTCAATAAGTTCTTGTTCCGATACACCTGCTTTTGCCAATTGTGAAACAGCAGTGGCTCGGTGAGAATGATTTGAAAATGTTTTGTTTGTCATATTTAAATTTGCCAATTCTGCAGACTTTTTTTTTTTACTACTTTCATGCACTCCAATTGTCATATATTTGTATCAGCCAAGGGTTTTTTGTTTTCTCCAGTTAGGATTTACTGTCAGAAATAACCTATCTGTTTTAATATTGATGTTTTCGCTTCTTTTTATCATTAGTTTATCTAGAAGTCTCACTGGACAACGACTTACTTCATTATGGTTGGGTACAAGCCATTCATTATTAGCACACGGTTTTGGTAAAAATAGGATTATATTGTATTCTACCAGTTGGAGTATCATCATTGCCAGTTTCCTTTTGAAAATAATGAGTCAAGCATGACGCTCCTTCATGTCCTCTCCACGCAAGTTCTACAGAAGCAATTGAGAATTATTTTATTTGTAATCCTTCCGGTGTATTTTTATCCCAGGCTTCTATCATTGCTATGTACTCGCTATCTTTAAATGCTGATGCACTAACCTTTCTCTTGTCCGGTAACATTTGAGGTTCCCTTCTTTTTGAATCTCTTGCGTTTCGTGCTGCTAAAAATATGGGACTAGAGAATGGATCAATTACTCTATTAAACTCCTTCATATATTTTTCTTGAATTTGTTTTGCCGTTATGTTCCACATCGTTTTAACCACATTTTCTTTATAATTTTCTCTATTACCTTTTCGCATATTGAAAGCCCAATCTTTCAAAATGGATGCTATCATTTCAGTGGAAATTGATTCATTTAATACATATTTTCTTTCACTACATAACGTAAGAAATTGTTTCCATACGTACTTTTTTGTTTCCACTGTATTATGAGGCTCAGTATTTTGTATACTTTCGTCTATTGCATGCATGATAAATCTATGTTTTGACTCCGAATCGACTCATTTTTGAACAATTATTGATAAACGTCAAAATTTAACGGTCCTGTTAGTTTGTGTATTGTTGTATATTGATGTCGATGTGGTTACTATGGAAATGAAATTATTGTAAAATTTTGGTGGATTGGTGGAGCTACTCTATGTATAATCAGGTATTATCGAAATTATACAAGGTAACTTAATTAAATTGAACGTTCTGTATGTTTAAAAATTACACGAAAAAAATAATCATTTTTATATAAAAAACCAAAGTATTGGAAAAAATCTTGTATACAACTCCAATATAAATCCTCTTTTTTGCACCGCAAGAATATGTCACCTTACACGAATGTGAACAAAAACTTATTCTGTTTCAAACTGTCCTCCCGAAAGTGTTCTAATACCCTAGAGAATCTGTGGATTCGTTTTTGTTCGTCTCTCCCAAGATAATACGGATAAAGTGGCTTCAGTTTCCAGTTCTGCCAACAAAACAAACTCGGGTGTAAATGTTTCAACTAAGTTTTAATTGAGAAAGACGAGTTGGTTGGAACCGAGCAGAACTCACCGCATTCGAGCGTAATTCATTAGGTGGTCAAAACACTCAGTGGCGTACATGGTACATGGAACATTCTGCAACAACCTATATGTATCTATAATCCTTAAGTCTACAGGGTGTAAGCCTTTTATGGAGTTGAATCCTGTTGTATAATTGATCTTTAAGCTTCCGTTTCAGCCGCTGACTAGTATTTCGAGATCTACCTCTAACTTACATACTATCCCAATTGTGCTTTTCAATTTTTTTTCTGTTATGACTCCTATTTCTAGGTTATGTATTTGATCTTATCCATTTATGTTTTATTCTCTATTCGTCTCAGAACTATAAATTTATTCTGCTTTTCTGTCGTTGTACATCGTTCAGTTTCATATATTACTATTGATGATTCTGCTTTTTCGAATATCTCTTAGCATCTTCTCCATCCACAGAAATACGTTTTTGATACTGTTGAATAGTTTTCCTCCGATTTCTACCCTTTTTTCAATTCAACAATTTCCATTCTCCCATCTTCTGATAGTGTCTCTCCCACAATACTAGAAGAAGCCATAGACGACCTCATGTAATAAATGATAACGGGAGAACTGTAAGACTGGAAAGAAGGTAAATCATAATAATAATAATCTCCTTCATTAACCAGCAAGAAAATAAACAAGCAATATCGATAGGCATACGTATAAGTAAAGTACACTGGTTAAATAGCGCTTAGTCAGTTAAAAACTGTTCCACCCTAAGTACCAGATTGGAAAAAACAATTTTTTTTAAGAAAAAAAATAAAGAGAATAAACAAGAAACGAATTGTTAGTACCAATTTTAATTAAGACAAATGGTCGAAATGATCATTATACTAATAATAACTATACAACAGAGGTATATCAGCTCATGGTCTTTGAAGATTTCTTTTCTGAAGCTGTTAATGGGTTTATGTTTTAAATCAGAGCTCATGTCATTCTAAGCAGTCGCGATTGAATATGAAAAAGATCGTTGAAATAGTGCAGTTTTATGTTTGGTAATAGATATATGTTTTTACGTCTCACATTGACATTATGTACATCTTCATCACACCAATATATGAAAAAGGACATAGCAAAAATTGAAAAATTTTCAAGGGCATAACACTAACTAGTACAGTAGCAAAACCTGTGCCAGGATACTAGAAATAAAAACTTTTTAATAAAAAATAAAACCGTCGAAAGAAGAAAATAACCTAACCCTTCTTAGTCTTGATAACTAAGCTCCTAAACTAATGTAAGTAACTAATTTCGAGTTGGCGCCAAACAAACTAGCAATTGAATTAGGTAAAGCGAGGGTTTAGGGATTAGGGATGCGCGAGCAGATTTGAAATTTCCTTATTGGTTTCTCGCCGTACAGTTTTTCTATAGAAATTACTCAATAACAAACTTGATTGTCCTCATTTAGTATCTCTCATTGATATACATGTTCCTCGATTGCCAATGAGAGACAAATCTTTATTTTATCTTCACAAACCTCATCCTAACTTACTTCGATTCTCACCCATGTATAGAATTTGTTCAGATTATATGTCTTTTCAAGATTCCTTTGATATTCTCCATTGTAAAGTTCCTGATATAAAAAGAGCATTGCTGTAGAATTTCTTACTGTTATACTGACTGGTAGTAGGCAAATCAGTATATAAACTTTTTTCTTCAATCACAAGAAGTTTTTTTCAGGGTATTTACTGATTTGCATATCTCTCTCCAATTGATGGCGTGAATTGTTTTGATTTTTATTCTATAGATTGATTTATGCTATATCTAATGTATTTTTTGTACTGTTGATTTTTCCCATCCTGTAATTGGCTTCCGCTGTTGGATGGTGTATGAATAAAATAAAATAACGAAGAAAGGAGATCCTAGGAGACGAAATCAAAACCTAGACCTAGGAGACAACATCAAAACAATCCTCAACAGTGATCTACAGAAAGTGCTAAATTTCCTTAAAGATTAAAATACATTGTAAATTCTTTTTTTGTTTTTTCAATTCGTGTTTTGTCTCTCCCTGCTAATAATTCATATTGCAGTTAATGCGGGGTTATTTTTGTTGAAAAAAAAAAATAAACATAGAGGAAACTATTGGCAAGCTAGAAGATAAGAATGATCGTTCATCAGTCATTACAAAGTATGTAGTTAGGAAAAAGAGAGAGGGGAATCCCGAGGATCATGGAAGGATTAAGCTTGGAATATTTGAGATCAGTCCCCATAACCCTTCCTGGATACGCCACAGCTCCAGTGGTTGGATGTTGGCTGGTAATAGAGTTGTAGGGAGAGGTTCACCAGAATGATGGATGTTTATTCGGATTTCTATTTATCTGGGACTACGGTCGAGAGACCCGAAATGAGATTTATCAGATACGCTGTTTATAATTATTTGAGTATAACTTTCTGAATGTTCGGAATGGTTGCTAATTCATTGGGCTGTGTGAGATAATTTATTGAGTATGGTGTATAAATATAAATTAATCATGAGCGAAACTTTCTTTTGAAGGTTGAAAGGGCATTTTGTCTGCAATGAGTGGTGTTTCAATATCGCTTTATTATTATAATGAATCATATAAATATTCCTTTCTTTAGATGTGAACTCAAGTTTGTACATTAATTCAAATGACTGCTCTGCTCACATCGTATTCATATCATATATCCATATTATTCTTGTCGTGTTTTGTGAGATCTGCTAGTACTCCGGAGCATTTGAGCAGCTTGTGGATTTTTTTAAATAACCAATCAAAAAGTGTCGGTGAAAACAAAAGAATCCTCTATACAAGGAAAAAGCAAAGGAGGAATATTGTTTAACTTATCTTCGGATATCTGGATGAGGAAAATCCGTGTTCGATCCTTTTCTTCGCATTGAAAAATGTATAATTGATTCCAACAGAAAAATATCTGGTTTTTTATATGACAGCACTTCAATATGTCATGAAATTATGATTACTTAATATTGCAGCCATCAACAATGATGAAGCTTACAAGTTATATAATTATAATTGCGATGAAAAGTATATTTGTATGGTAAATATGTTTGTTCATTTTGAGAATATTACATCAAAGCATGGTATTTTTATAATGTAACTTTTGGTAAATAGAAAATGTTCTCAAATCCCAAATTACTGATACATCTGTTATTATGCAACTTTAATATAGATAATGTAAAATCACTTATTTTCACAAATCTACTTCCGAAACATGTTACGGATATGTTCGAAGGAATAATATACACATACAGGGTAGCGCCACCCGCCTAATTTCAGGTTCAGAACTAGTTGACTTCACTGATCATAATTATCACTTGTAAGAAACAAACGACACACACACTATTGAAAAGGGAAACATTCGCAGTTGAATATTGTTTTGAAAAATAATATAACGAACATTGTAGTGATTCAGACATTCCGAACACATGAACTGAACACTGTTGCCAAACAAGATTCTCGCATGCACGATTTACAAAGCTGTCTACGAACGAAAGTTTGTTAGATTCTACTAGTGTTTTCTAATTAGCAACCAATCTGAAAACAGTACGCGATGTGCACTAGAATTGATTTGAACATTCTTGTCTGTATTTAAAAAAAATTGCCATTCTATCAAAAAATAATTTCTAATTATATTTCTAGTACAAAAAACGCCCGCACAGAGATTGGCGACTCCGGAATACAATCAGAATTGAAATGTACTACTTCATTCATAAATGCGCAGAGTGATTCACATGATTCGTTAGCTTGGTTAAAGGAATGGCAATTTCACAATCAATAAATACATTCTGAAATCTACTTTTCCGACTGACCGCTCCTAGAATCTCATTTTTCGAATTTCCACTTTGTAGGTCACTCGAAAAATATATATTTTATTTCCATTTTCACGGATAAAATTGAAATTATCGAGAACCTCTGAACGCGTTGTACATTTTCCAACCACATCAGAAAAAAAGGTGGTTTACAGAAATGGATTAGTGAGAGCCGATGAGGGTCACGAAGAATGGGTGTGTCGCTATGTCTCTCACCAATACCAAAAGAGGGTAATTTCTTCAATGAGTTTTTTGTGAAAGTCATTTCGATTAGCCCATCTTTCGAGAAAATCATTGGGATTCCTCTTGATTAAGTTTCGAATAATCAAAAGTGAATGGCATTAAACTTTCAACTTTCAAGTCCATGATACTTCGTTATCAGGTATAATGAAATATCAGGGATAAAATGTACTGCTTTCCAGCATAATCAGAATCCTGTTGTTCACCGAATCATAAAATCTAATCATGGAATAGTGAATGAGTAACCTTGGGAGCGTAACTGCAGTTTTTCTCCATTCTCTTTTGACTTTCCTCAGAGTGGAAATAAATAATAATCATCAGTTCCACACCAAACGACTCAACTTTATTGAATATTCACTTATAATACCACAAGAGCTTCAAAATTATCGGGTATTTCCCGATAGGTTCGTTGCAAACAAATGAAGGAGTCAAGTTTTTCAGGTTAAAAAATCACGAGCGCGAAGCGCGAGTGATTTTTCCTGAAAAACTTGACGACTTTATTTGTTTGCAGGGAACCTTGAGGGAAATGCCAGATAATTTTGAAGCTCGTGTGTTCGGGATTATTTTTCCAAACAGTGGTCATTGCATCCCAATCTTTTCCTCCAACGCTGCTGCACTTGCCCTCCGTTTTCCGGAATCGATTGTAAAGCCTTACGCTTGGCATCACGAGCTCCTCGAGCGGTCTTGAATGCAGCATCCGAAAATGGGTTGATTTTGATGTCGAAATCGTTCAAATACTTTTCTTGAAGTAATTTGGCAGTCTGATTCCACATTGTTTTTATTGTACCTTCTTTATAGTCTTCTCCATCCATTTTCTTCATATTGTAAGCGTAATCTTTCATAATGTTTGCCAATTGCGCTTCACTCGTTTCAGCACTCAATGTGTATTCCCTCTCAGTACAAAAAGTAGTAAATTGGTTCCAAACTGTTTTTTTTGCCTTCTCCGTATTAATGGGAACATTTCCTTTGACTTTTTTATCGATGGTGGACAGAGAACAAACTCCAAATCGACTCATTTTCATGCAAAATCTCCAATTGTCACAATTGAATTCAACCTGTCAGTTTGAAGTGTGGTTAATTTGACTGGATCATGTTTTGTTTTTTATATATAGCAACTACCAGAGAAAATTTTCAAAAAATTATCAGTATAATACCATGTAGGTTGTACCACGTGACGTCGAATGGTGCAATTCTATTGGTCGATATTTGGGTCGGAAAAATAATCTGTAGTATTAGCGTCCTTCATTTAGAATTGGGTTTCGAGGTAGCGGGAATAGGACACAATGAGTAGTCTGGATGTCAAATTGCCGACGTTTCGACGTTTATTTGGCGTCTTTATCAAGGTTTTTCAATGGGTCAGACGAAATTGTTTTCCAATAGATCGATTATTTCACTGAAAATCCACAGGGTTTATCAAATGACGGATTTGTTGTTGTGAATAAAATTGAATATAATTAGTTTGAAACTGAATCGATGGTATATGAATGAACAAATTCTACTTAATATTTTCTTCCATTCGTTAACTTACACACATGTTCTATCGATAGCTCAGGTCCTCTTTCTTATTTAAATCAGTAGTTTTGACTTTTTCTCCCAGCTTCTTGAGAACTTGTTCATTATTTTTTCACATATGGGTCCCTTCTCTTGCGGAATGCGATATTTTTCAAGACCGATCAAATTCTGGAAATATTTAGTAATTTCGTGCACGTCCCCAAAAGGTAGGGTTTAGTAGTTTTCTGTGTGTGAAAGTGTGGTCAATGAGTCAAAATTCAATCAGTACTTGTGAGGTCTGGACCCATGAGGTGGAGTACAGTTATATTCGTTTTGTAAATACGCATTCTACTTTTCAAAATACGCACGGAACAGCTCGGTGTTTAGTTTTAAGAGCCAGCAAAAGAAAAAGACAATAATGTTCAAATTATTTCTCGTCCACATCCCGAACTGTTTTCTGATTAGTTGCTAATTAGAAAACACTAGTAGAATCTAACAAACTTTCGTTCGTAGACAGCTTTGTAGACAGTGCATGCGAGAATCTTGCTTGCAACAGTATTCAGTTCATGTGTTCGGAATGTCTGAATCACTACAATGTTCGTGAAATTATTTTTCAAAACAATATTCAATTGCGAATGTTTTCCTTTTCAATAGTGTTTATGTCGTTTGTTTCTCACAAGTGACTGTGATCATTATGATAAGTGCCTCAAAGGAGTGTATGCAGTCAACTAGTTTTGACTTTATCACCAGTTTGGATATAAGGTTAGTTATTTTCTTCACATTGAAATTGAATATCGCCAGCCTGCAATGTATACATTCACCACACAATCAGGTCAACATTCTACATTATTCAAATGTCGAGTTAAATGTTCATTACATTCGGTAATTGCCAAAGTCTTCCTTTGAGTAGGTCACCTGAAATTAGGCGGGATGCGCTACCCAACATTTTGTCGGATTTTACAAACAACAAAACGTGTTTAAAAAAAGTCGAATTTTCAATCACTGTAATTCGGTATAAAATGCCATTACAAACTCGTCATTCACGGGTGATAAAGTCGTATACACTCACATACAGCATTAAAATATTGCGAAAGGAAGCACGTAGGAAAATTTTCAATTCGCAAATGTGTAGTAGGTGTAGAATATGTCAGGTTTCTTATTTTTTTACTCATCGATGTGCTTTTTGAATTTTACATCCATTGAAACTGGAGCATTATACAAGAAAGGGGATGTCAGTCTTGCGCGAACTAAAAGTTCTGTTTTATAAAATTGGACTTTTGAAATTCAAGGATTTTTAATTGTGATAACTATGAATAATTATCATTATTGCTAAAAAGAAATATAAGATATAAGTTGGAATTCCCAGAATTATCATTATGGTGACAAATTTATGTCAATCAACTAATCTAAATAAAAAAATCCTTCACACTATTGATTTGCAAGGACCTGAAAAAATAAACATCCACCCTTTCGTGTATTCATACATGTGAATACGAGAACGATTCATCTTCGTATGATCATAAAACAGAACTACACCATTCCCTCTTACCAAACGAGAAAGTCTACCGGTAATAGAAGCCAAACACAACACATTATTTACAACCCAGACTTTCAGAGACGTCTTATTCGAGTATGCTCACATTCGACTATAAATAACAGGGTATTTACTGCCATCGAAATACAAGAGACACCCGCATGTTACCGAAAGCTGCTAAGATGCACGATACGCGGCGATACTCTGGGGAAGATGTAAAATTTTCACGTTGCCGTGACGTTTTGAAACGTTGTGGGACATAGAGCGACTCACGAGACGCGTTGCAAGAGATGTTAAAAATTCAGGGCTCGCTGGCATTTATTGTCTGTTGAAAAGTACTCTAAACGGGTCTCGGAACAACCATGAGTTTCAACAGTGGTCGTCATGAATGAAAAACATGAAACCACAACAGAATTCTGATATTAGATTTGTCTAAAAATGTGTTTATTGCACAGAAACGTATTGTTCGCAGTATAGCTAGGGTGGCAAACGCGTTCTCATGTAGAGCAATATTTATCCAATACCATATTCTGCCATTGCCATATATGAAATATGTGTATATGTATTCCAGAACAAAAACAATTTTTTACTGAATGCCAATATTCATAATTTGAACACAAGGAACCGAGAATTGTTACATGTTCCATACGTAAGATTCAAAATAACTTCCGACTCCCTAAACTATCTTGGCCCTAAAATGTCCAATCATTTACCAGATTTGATCAAAAACAGTAATAATATTCCTGTGTTGAAGAAAAGTAGACTTAGATCCTTTTTACAAGAAAAATGTTTTTATAGTGTGGAGAATTTTTTTCTTGGTACTTTTGTCTTCATCAACTTGACTATTCCTATATAATTTTGTAAATTATCTTATAGAAAATAAATTATTATTATTATTATTAAAGGAATCACAAAATTTGTAATCCCTCATTTTATGAAAGAGTCAAAATTAGTATCACCCGTAACTATGTACAAATGCCGAATTTTAACTCTATCGAATAAATGGAAGTGGGTAAAATTTCAATTGTATGAGATTTTTACCGAACTAACAAACTTGACAAAAACGTTGACAAAAAAGTGATGATAGATTGGTTATCTGCGATTTCAAAACGGATTTTGAAAGAATGAAAAACATATTACAATATATAAAAGTCAGAAAATTATCGTTGTGAAATTTGAATTTTTAAACTGGTAGGCTGTTGTACTTATAGCAACAATTAGACCTGCGTTGCTAAGAAAACCTTCAGAGTAATCAAATATCTGTCAATTTAATTCTGTGATTTGATTTAAAAATTGCGAACTTATGCCTGAATGCACCGTTTGACAATTCTAACTCTAGTTCCCCAATCCCGTTTTTGTAATATTTGGCCCGTAGCTATGCACCGTCAGCAGATTAAATAATCCAGATTGGAAATCTGACAACGTTGGTATTGCAAGATTTTTCGATAGTTGGAAATGATAAAACGTCAAAATTGTCAGTTTCGATTTTTATTTTCAAAATGACTGATGGTGAAAACACAGAAAGAATGCCCAATTTTTTCCCGGGAGAAAAGCAGAGTCTCATGAGGGTACTCTTGAAACACGATAGTATCATGGAGGACAAAAAATAAACAAAGTTTCCAATGATGATAAATCTCAAGCTTGGAAGCGAGATACGGAAGATTTCTGGAAACTGTGGTCTGATGGCAGCCAATGAAATCTCCGATTGTACTTTGATGCCCAGCACAAGAATACAGACGCAATGTGGTCAGGTATTGGTTCATTGGGGTTAGACTATTATTTCTAAAATGAATAAGATAGTAGATAGATACCTGCTAGTAGCCGTTATACCACTACACCTCATATCACCGAAAAACTATTTATGTAGCCAAGGAGCATTCTCCATAAAATAAGTTGTTTTGGGTGAAGATGCATGAGGTGGGGTAATCTACCAGCCAACAAGACACAAAGACAGACACTCTCTTGCATTCATCAACTTACAAATCATTTTGGAATCCAATTTCGTCTTCTATGTTTTCCAGGAAGCTGAGAACTGTAGGTTTTGTAAGTCGAAATCTTCGAAGAAATTAATAATTGTCCATAGTGTCGAAATAATCACTCCTTTCGTATACGAGGAAAACCAAAGATGATATCGTGGATATCTAGGTAATCATCAATGAATATTTCGTCCTCCATTTTATCCAGAAATAATGAAAAACTTGCAAAAAAACTAAACATTCAAAATAATAGACGTCATTTGTTAAACCACGCTCCGTTGACCGATTAGAAAATCTGAAGCTTAAACCAGATTTTTCTTGCGGTGCATAATAAACAGTAATCTAATCCAGGTTTCCGTAACTAATCCGCGAAATTAGCCTACGGTGCATACGGGCGTTAGTGGTTGTTTAGTAGTTATTTTGAATAATATAAAGTTGAAAATTGTCTGATTCCGAGTTTTCTCTGACTCCACCGGAGTTAGTAGATGTAGCGAAAGTACCGTTACAAAAATTATTGCCAGCTAAATCGCGGAAAATTTACGAAACCGCGTATTCAAGATTTATGGAATGGAAGATGAAAAAGACATGCAGTTCTTTCTCGGAGACGGTGTCATTGGCTTATTTTTCGGAACTGGCACAACAACAAAAGCCAACAACAGTGTGGTCGAATTATTCAATGATTGGAAGTATGTTACAATCCAATAATATTTAGACATTTCAAAATATTTCAAACTAATTACATTTCTGAAATAAAATGGGAAAGGTTACACGCTCAAGAAAGCTGCGATTTTAACGAGTATACAAATTAGTGATTTTTTAAATAATGCTCCCGATGAAGTTTATTTAATGGCCAAGGTTGTTGTTGTATTTGGGATTGCAGGAACTTGTCGAATTTGTGAAATCAGCCAGGTAACATTAGATGATATTGAAGATTCGGCAACGTTAATAATTGTGAAACTTAAGCAAACAATAGTATATTGTTTAACAAGCACGGAATGATACTCATTTCCCACGAGTATGATGTTTGCAGCATGAGCCGTAGGCGAGTGCTGCAAATCATACGAGTGGGAAATGAACATTCCGTGTGAGTTATACACTATACTTTTTCTACGGCTTTAACATAAAATAGTGAAATGAATTTACAACAGATACTTGAACTTCAATTTTAATTGTATAGAACATTTTCATTTACAATTGGAAACATATTGAATAACTGCACAATGTTCTGATTCACATTTTTTTAAATTGACTCATTCGCAATATTTACAGTTATATTGTTACAATGATTAAATGTGATCTGTGAAGCATTTGGGCATTGCAATGGCACATTTGATATTTCTTCATTTTCAAAATTATATGACATTGAAGTAGATGGCAGGTTTTCAGATTTATTAATCGAACTCACAATTTTATTGGCGATGTCATATTCATTTTTCATTGACTCGTCAATATAACTCTCCGCAACTGTGGTTGATTTCCAACCTCCATGTCGCTTAAGTGAGGTGATATCTTCGCCAGCGTCTATTAGGATTGTTGCTGATGATCTCCTGAAGCAATGACCAGTGTATAGTTCAGGATTTGGAAGTTTTAAGTATTCAGCTATTCGTTTTCCTGTATAACCAATTTTATTAATACCAACTCTTTGTATTGAGCATTTTCCTTTTTGATAATTTAGAAAAAGATAATCTTGTCCAACGTGTCCAGGACGGAGCTCCCTGTACTTCTTATAAATATCATAAAAAACACCTGTTATAGTGAATTTTCTTGGAACTTTGGTTTTTGTATTTGGTATTTGTACAAGAATTGCTGTGGAACCCAAATCTCTACAATCTGTTGTTTTCATTTTGTAAAGTTCATCCCTTCTGGAAGCACCCATGATTAAAAGGACCTGAAAAAATAAAATACATAATAACCTATTGAATAAAAAAAAAATGCACTGCGTGGGCTCGAACCTTCAACTTCTAGTAAAAGTGATAATTGCGCTAGCGTTGTACCGCTGAGCTACTTTGCTTAATGTCATATAATGTGCAGACATGATATAAGTAATGAAGTATTAATTGTGATTTTTTCAATCTGAGCCAATTCACTCAAAAAAATAATAACTTACCTTATCGAGTAAATGTATGTCGTCAGGAGCGTTTTTTATAAACTTATCGATTTCATCAGTGGAGAAAATTTTCGATTTCTTCGGCCTGTATCCGTTTGATTTTCTCTTTAGGAATGCTCTAAGTTTTGAATGGTTGCCAATGTCTACAGTTCTGTTGATATTTATCATGGTCCTTAACATGGAATATTGCGCCCATAAAGTCGAGGATTTAAATTTCTGAGACAATTCATCAAAGTATGCAAGTAATACATTTTCTGAAGTTGACGCGGTGATCTTTCCCTTTTGCCAATATGTGAAGGATTTGTAGGCTTTTTCATATTTCTCTTTCGATACTTCCGGAATCAAGTTTATATATGCTTGATTTGCGGCTGCAATTATGTCTGGAGGAGTTAGTTCGTCAATTTCACTGCTCATCATACCTTTAAACTTTGACAAGTTTTGATGAATTTGAATTGACAGATGTCTTCAGTTTTCCTTGCTTTCCATGGGAGACGTGATTTAATGACCAACAATAACACAATGACTTCATTGTGTTATCAGATAAGGAAATGAAATTGAAAACATACAATGTACTTCATTGTTTAGTCAAAAACAGTTTGAAAAAGGCAGTTTAGTATTATACCCGTAGAAAAAGAATGATGTAAGCAGGAGATTTGTAGTTACTGAAGAATATATTAAATTTTACCAAATGAACATAGCCCTTTGTCCAACAGCAGCAAAGGATCGCCGCCTGTTTTATGCATGTCACAATAGAAAATGTATCAATCAGGTTGTGGGTAAAAATCAGGTTTTATAAGGTACCTGAAACAGTAGCCAATTTTCTTCAACTTGA
This sequence comes from Gonioctena quinquepunctata, assembly GCA_018342105.1. Classification (NCBI taxonomy): domain Eukaryota; kingdom Metazoa; phylum Arthropoda; class Insecta; order Coleoptera; family Chrysomelidae; genus Gonioctena; species Gonioctena quinquepunctata. Next base: position 25,202 of record JAFIRS010001669.1, on the reverse strand, counting down.
AAATGCTCATATACAGGTCATTCATTTCGAAGATCGTCGGCTACACTTTCAGTTGAATCTGGGGAAGACTTGATGATACTAAAGAAACATGACAGGTGGAAGTCATCAACGGTCGCTGAAGGGTATGTTGATGAATCGGTAGCACACAGGACAGAAATAGCGGAAAAGGTGGCGAAAATGGGGACACCGAGTATATCGATGAAACTTTCACAGATGCTTTGAAACATGATGAAATCATATCAGCTATAGAAAATTTGGCGCGGAAAGCCCTTTTTATAATTTTTTTTTCGATATAATGTCATAGGTAGAACTTTAAGCATGCAATCCTCAAGTTTTGGCATTTTGCGTATCAATCCGATTCAAATGTAATGTTTTCAAATGTAAACACTGGAAATTATGTATTTGTCACACTCCATTCACTGAAATTATGACAATAAGTATTTTTTTAAACCAAGTAAAAAGCATAAATTTCAAACTAGATAATCACTACTGAACTGACAGAATAAATAACAAGTTTGACAAATGACAGCCAACTTGAACTGACAAATACTTTGGAAGCAGATAATGCGACGTTGCCAATTTGTTTCTAGAATAAGCAGATTTACTTTAACTGTTTACAAAGTAAGGCCCGGATAAATTATTTATTTCATTTTCTTGTATGCCTGGCCGAGACACGAAACATCCAATTAAGTTCTTACGTAAAAAGAAGGAACATAACCTAACCTAACTTGGCTAACCTTGTTACCCAAGTTGAATGCAAGCTAATCAACCTTATACAGCGACGCTTCGCTCCGCTCGCGAAAATCCGGAGTTTGCACTGTACTTTGGTGTAAAATGACATGCACGCCCATGGCCACAACGGAGCACCAATAGAATGAACCGGAGCGTTTGACAAGTTGCGCAGACTTTCGCCAGAATAAAAGGCAAACCAAAATCAACTCATGTGGCAACACTGTAACTAACAGAGCTCCACGGGAGTCTATGTTACTAGTTTTCGATTCGTTTTCGTTGAAAGATATACATATGGAGCCAAAAGTAATTAAATTGACGTTTGGAGTGTATGAAAACTTTTTTCAAAGCTAGAAAGTGTAATGGTGTTTATATCAATGCATTTGTGAGAAGAAAAATAAGATAATTGAGTGAATTAGTGGACAATTATTGGGTTGCTGGAAAACAAGTCTCCAGGATCGTCTATAAATAGTGACGTTTCAATGGTCAATTTTTTTAACTTTAGAGGTCCATATTTCCCAAAGTTGCTTTTTCCGCGCCAAATTTTTGATAGATGCGGTGATTTTATCATGTTTTGAAGCATCTGTGAAAGTTTCATCAAAATACCAGTTGTCCCCATTTTCGCTACCTTTACCGAAATAGCTAATAAAGTGCTGAAATAACACCCGATTTGCGACCAGGTACATCAACGGCAGTTGTTTCCAAAAAATATAATTTCAACACAAGAAAATTCGACTGTTGTACCGAATATTTCAAGGAACATGATTTTTTTCTGTGAATTTTGACGTGCTAACCTCAAAATACCTTGCATTTCCTATCTATTTTAACCCCTGCTCCCGCACTATAAGAATAGAATAGATTTCAAATATACACGTTTTATTGCCCATCAATATGCTATAAAAATTAAAATGTAATGGAATTGTTTCCAATGGCCAACAAGAATTAGTGAACTGAGAAAACAAAGGGCATTCTATTTGATGGTGTATTTTAATTACATTGCTGTTATACAATATCAATTAATTAGATCGTAATTCGTGTAGTTGATATCGAATGAAATATACGTCATAATAAAGGCTTGTAATGAATAACCGACTACAAATTGTTCACGTAGCGTAAATGATAGAGCAATTTATTTTCCATTATCACAATAACTATTTTAACATGTTTTTTATCGGCGTTTAGTGTAGAGAATGTACGATATTTTCAGAATAATGTTCGGAAAAATACATTTATTGGAAGTTATTGAAAATAAAAGGGTTCTTGGCATATTTATTCGGTATATAACCGGGAACAGTAAATCATTCAGTTATTTTTTTTTCAGAGAAATTCGATATCTCCTGCCGAAAAGTACAGACCTAGAACACCCCAAGAGCCTGAAATGAAAAAGCCCAAAAAAGAAGAGAAGGACCTAGGCCACGTAAGTATGAAAGTACGTAGATTTTAACACTACTAATAATACTTATAGTCTGTCTGTATGGTATATTATGTGGGCAAAACCCAGTGGACAAATTTAAATGAGTAATTTTGATAAGAATTAAATAAAACAAAATTAACCGCAGTAGAGCCATTCTCTGCGAACTAACACGTGAATAGAATTAGAGGATAACTAGGACTTTATTCCCTAGAATAAATGATCAGTCTGTCAAAAATGTTAATGAATGAAAGGAAAAATGGTGGCAGATCAGACAAATTATTAAATTGATGAAAAAAACATCTTTAAGCAGGATTCGAACCCACGACTCTAGTCAATTGATCTATTGAAGACATAGGTTCCAAGTGCATATTTGTGGATCGCTTTTTCCCATAATTTAATGTTAGTGTTAGGAAAGTAGAAAATATCTTGAGTACTCATCAGTGGCCATCAAGACCAATTAACCTTTCACCTTCATGAATCGACGGTTTCAATCGAGGTTCAGTGGTTTTTTTAATTTAATAATTTGTCTAATATGCCACAATTTTTCCTTTCGTGTATTTTTCATAGACCCAATTTTCCACTTCATATTATATATTTGGCAAAATATTGTCAGTGGTTGGAGATCGACTTCCTGAACCTCGATTGAAACCGTCACGTCGTTGGTGATGTTGGGGTGAAAGGTTTATTGGTCTTGATGGCCACTGATGAGTACTCGAGATCTTTTCTACCTTCCTAACACCAACATTAAATTATGGAAAAAAGCTGTCCACAAATATGTTTTCAATAGCTCAGTTGCTAGAGAATCTGACTAGAGATTTAGAGGTCGTGGGTTCGAATCCTGCTTGAATATGGTTTTTTCCTTCAATTTAATAATTTGTCTGATATGCCACAATTTTTTTTTCATGTATTTTTCTCAGACGCAATTTTCAACTTTATATTATAATCAATTATCAAAAAAATATTAATAAAATAAAAACTTTTTTCACCATGAAAAATTTACATTTTTTCTTGAAGTTTGAAAAACAGATCTTCAAATCGTTGGGCCACTCATTGAAATAATTAAACCAGCTCACCTTCAAACTTTGAAATTTTGAACTTATTTTTCACAGTGTGTTTTCCAATGTACTGTCAAAATAGATACAAAAGAATTTAACTATTGTATAAGTTTGTGTCAGTTGATTATTTGTGATTTCAATATTCAGTTCTGGTAACTCTCTAAATCTAAGGGAGTATGTATTTTCAGTATTGACGTAAGAAGAGTTAACCAAACTTTCTCAGAATACCTACGCTGATTTTGTAATGGTATATGTTTTTTGTGAGATAATATCACAGAGGTATCATCAGCATCTTAAGCTAATTAAGTCATGCATATATAAAATAAATAATGCAGGTCCTAACACAGAACCGAGTCGTACTCCAATGGAGATGCAACTGTGAGAAGTTGAATTACGTTTCGACTTGTTACTAGGTACTGACATTATATATTCTCGAAAATATTGATTTAATTAGGTCACAAACCCAACAGAGTATCCTACTAAAAGTAGTAAAGTATCCTTGTATTTCGAATTCCATGTTAGTTTTAAAAATTGTTTTTAATTATATCGATATCTATTCAGTATTTTCGAATAAGCATATTCAAACACTTTTGAAAATGCTGACATGGTTACCTACATTTATCTAAACAATTTTTCTGTACTGGAATTCAAGGTAAAGGTTTTTATTCGTCATTTTAGATACAAAAGTTTTTATGACATGTCAATTTTAAAGGGGTATATACAATACAAAGTAAAGACATAAAAATAGTTCATCCTCTTTGAGAGAATAATAACAACCTGAAGATATTTTTGGAGTTTTTTTCGAAATTGGATGTTACTTCTTTCATCCTTGATATCTTGTGGTAATAAGTTGCACTATTTTGTTCCTGAAGAATGGGGCGATTTTTTATATTCAGAGTAGTTACATTTTCTTAAGTGAAAGTTATTCCTATTCCTTCTTAAATGTGGGTAGATTTCTTTGTTTTGCTTGAATAACTGAGAATTTGAATGACCCTAACGTAGCGTTTTAAAAAGATGAATTACATGGTAATGTGATAATATTATTAGTTTTAAGTACATCTTTACAAGATTCTCTATAGCTACGATCGAATATGAGACGTAAGAAGCGATTTTGCATTATAAAAATTCTATTAACATCTGATGTTTGCCCTCAAACAGAAATATGTATACCGAGCTTAGAATAATATACTAATGCATAATACATATCCGGTAAATTATGATTTAGAAAATTTGATTTCAGTGTTAGGAAAGCAAAATAGGTTTTTTAAGAGTTGTGTACTAAGAAATATTGTACATATTTCCATTCGAATCCTAGATTGACCATATTCGTTCGAGAATTGAATGAATGTTGTTTTCTCTCTATTGTTCATTAGATGATTGCATCTGCACCACATTTCAAATTAATCGATTAATAGTTTTGTTTTATTATCCATTTCATTTAGATTTGAAATGCAACAATGATGGAACTGTTATCAGCGTACATAAAAACTCTACCTTCACTTATGTTTCCGGAAAGATCGTTTAGTGGACCAAGTACACCCCTTTGTGGGGTCCCCAATTCCACATTAAAGGGATCTGATATGTTTTTTTCACTTTCACAGCCAATTTATCAAAACTGACGTAAAGACGGACTCTATATCGATAACCATAGACAAATTAAAAATAAAGAGACTGTTTGAAACATTGGCGATCTTGACCACCAAGTTTTTGGTACGGCCAGTCGCGCATGGAGGCGCTGCCCGCAATAAACAGACGACTGACATGATAATTTTCCAATTTCGACATTTGTCAGAAAATGACAAACCACGTAATAATTTCAGAATAATTCCACTGTTAATTGTCATCGAAAAATTAATTATAGAAATTATACTATGGACTTGAATTATGAACCCAACGTCGAAAATGGAATGTTTTGTTATTCGAGTTGACGCTGAAATTCCTCGAAATATTCTTTCACAAGGTAAAATATAAGCTGCTTTTCACAAACTGATACTTATTTCCATCCATCAGTTGCAGTTTGTTCACAAACTGATACTTATTTCCGTCCATCAGTTTCCATTTCCTATCACCATTTGAGGAAGTACGAAGATTATCATCAAACTGGAGTATTTGTTAAGTATACCTACTCGTTCTTCTTTGTGCTAATAAATCAACAAAATTATTGAAGGTTTGTTGTAAATGTAATTTGTTTTTATTTTGGTTGATTTGATGAAGACTGAAGAATATTTTTAATTTTGTTGTATTTCGGAGTTTTATTATTGTTTTGTCTGTAGTTGTACCTTGTCCTAGATACAATAAAATGTGTTTTTATAGTGTTCAACTTATTATTCTTGTTTTATAAGATCTTTAATTTTGTTCTTGATATCATGAAATAAAGATTTACTTTGAAACTTTATTTTAACCACGAATGAACTAACAGATTCTACGAATCGATTACTGTATATATTTTATTAGTGATCGATTTGCCATTCCTGTATTTCATATGATACAACCATTCATATGGAATACAAGAATGGCAAATCGATCGCTTATAAAATATAAACCATATCAATCATATAAAAGTAACACATTTGAAAAACCCGCCTTATCTCAATCAGTTTTACCAACTGTATTTAGTTCGGCCAGTTGCGAGATATGTCGCCACTGTCTAAACGTGGTGCCAACTTTTACTGCAGGTTTGACAACTCTCTTTATTTTTAGTTTCTCTATGTCGATAACTTTCCCACTATGCCCCTCCTTATGACACTTATGACTAGGAATGATTTTCGAACTGTATGATGCATAAAAAACAGGTCAGGTATCGATTGTATCAAGTAAATAATACAAGTTCAAAAGGGGCTATAAACTTGATCCTTGTATATAACACCAACTGTGATGAATATATAATATATTATTAATCGGAACATCTTGAATTGGACACAAATATTCAAATTACAATTACGTTATCGTCCCTCAACATTTCACCCATTAACTAACCCATTACTCCATACTGTATGATACAGAAACCTTTCAAGATCTCCAGATATGGCAATAATTCAAAGCTTATCTTTCATCTTTTATATACATTACCACTTTGGTGTTCACTGTGTTGGTAATTGTCAGGTGGTCCGTAAAAAAATATCAAGTTACGGTATGTAAGAGTATATAAGTACATCCTCATGAATGTTGTCATCATTAATTGGTGATCAGCTTTCAAGAGTGCTTATTAAAGCGGAGAAACGGAAATTTTTGAGAGACCGGTTGATTATTTGAATTATCAGTTTATTTGCAGCACACGTTCTCTTCGAAATATTCTTTTAGAATGCTTATTTCAGGAAAAGTGAACACTAATATTTGACAAACGTGTCATTGATAAACAATCGCTTGCTAGATTTCTGCACAACTTCCTTACACTATCGTATGGATGGTGATTGAAAATGTATGCATGGCGAGGAAATATTTGTAGCATTTATGTTCTGTTTATTTGGAAAGCTAAAAAATGGTGTATGCAACACGTACTCAAATGGCTTTAGCGGATATCATCTTTATATTCTGATTCGTTTGCAAACTTGTTACATACACTACCATTATTTTCATCACGTTTTTATTAGCACGCTTCTGTGCCTGTCCGGTACAAATCTTGCAATCGATTTTAAACTAACTTCTCGATGAGCTAGATACTTGAAACTTCGGAAATGGCTCAGAACTGGATGACTATAAAATATTAACTCGTTTTCTTGCCTATCTGTTTGGTTTTTTTACGGACCACAAAAAATTAGGTTATTGGATCACACAATATCTCGTTACCGGTGATCTAGAGTGTGCTCCGCGATAATGAACTCTATTGCGACTCTTGACTTTACAGGCATCGCGCAAATGAGAAAGTGAGGTTCGAAAATAAAAAAGTCTGTGACAGTAACAATTATTTCCTCTTAAGGTAGTACCGCCACGAGACAAATATATGATTTTCGACGGAATCGAAAAATTTCAAGACTTTTCGATTTGAAAGGCGAAAAAAAAAATTTTTGAAGGGGGGCACTTGCCCCTTCAATCGAAAATTTCTTCGTTATAGAAAGTCGGCGAATCAAAAAATAGATGTCTCCGAAAAGCGCAAAAAAATTATTTTCAGACTTTCCCCCCCCTTCCTCACTAGAAATTATATGTCATGGGAAAAAATTCTCGTTGTTCGATAAAACTTCAAACTTTTTTGTAGTACTCTTTTTGAACTTTTTTTCACAATATCTGTGATATCCCCTGCTCTAGCTCCTCCTCGTTTTTCATAAACTTTTTAATTTTAGTACTAACGGTAGAATTAATAATGTACTGTTTGCCTATGCATGGTCCATATGTTACGTGTTAATTGAGTCAACTTCAATTATATATATATATATATATATATATATATATATATATATATATGTCGGGTTCGGGATGGTGAAACTTGTTAAAATGTTATAGAGGTGTTGTTCACATGTTAAACAATACGTATGCCAAATTTTAATAATTTCCTAATTCAACTGTCTCGTGGCGGTACTACCTTAAAACAGTGAAAAGACACAAAAACCACGGCTAATGGAGCAAAACAATACATTGAATCATCCCCTGATGGAGGAATCCAGCGGAGGAAATGCCAAGTGTAACACAAAAGTGAAACAAGTGAAAACAAAATGCCAAAAAGAAATACCTGATGGAAAACACCCAGGAATATACAATCTTCTATACGTATAATAAAAATGAATCTCGATTATTTCTAAGCACAAAACGTGAGAACAGCTGGACCGATTTGTTTTTTTTTAATCCGTAATAGCCCGAGTTGATACGAAAAAAAAATCAGGAAATTGGAAAATTCGGGTATTTAAGAAATTTGGCGAAGAAAAAGACTCTCGAGTTATTTATTACCAAAAAATAAATATCTCAGTGGTTAGACTGTCGCCTACCAAGCAGAAGGCCACAGGAGCGAATCCCGGTCGGGGTTGTATCTTTATTTTATAAAAACAACGGCTGGACCGATTTGGCTTATTGTTTTTTAGAATGTTCGTAATCCTTTCTTTATTTATTATATTATCTATTTTATTCATTAATAAAAAAATGGAACACTTTCCATTTTTCAGTTATTTTTCTTGATGCTCAAATAAAGGATATTTGAATGAAATATAATAATATATCCATCCCAATAACTTGAAAACTTTCATTTTAATTTCGCACTAACAGATATACACTTCAGGTACTTTTGTAAACACGGGATAAATTATACCAAAATCGTTGATTCATTTAGTTCAATAGTTCTATCACGTTTTCATTACCTCAATTACGCCAAATATTATATCACTATGTTCCGTTTATTTTCATTACATTTCAAACCTAACTACATTTTCAATACCCTCGATATATTTTAATTATTTTCAATACATCTCTAGTACTTTAAATAGCTTCAGTATACTTCAATTATTCAAATACATTTTCGGTACATTAATTATTATAATTATCCTAATATTTTAAATATTTCATTAGTGCGTTTTTTTTAAATATATTTTAAATATTGTTCATTATTAGATATTTCATTATGGTGTACATATTTTGAGTAGTTGTTTCCCCCTCGTTAATTTCATTGATATTACTGAAACCATGAATCGTGTATTGAATAGATCGTTGAGCAGAAGGATTCTAAGGCTAAGTTGACATCAGAGAACCAATCTAAGCATGGGCAGCCACTGTTGAGCATCGCAGAATAAAATTCAATGGGTTTACGGAAAATATAATTTTTCAAATAATCGTATAATATTGGTATTAGGTTTATAGACCAGGGTCGATAATTTTTTAAACCAAAAAAAAAAAATAGTAGGAAAGAACCAATTGGAAAAGGAAGAGAATATAACAAAAATTTTGTTTGTTCGTTGAAGTCTCTACTTTCTAATGGTGTGAAAAAAATATACATTACTATGGTAAATGTTCTCAGAAAATGCAAAGAAACGAAAAAAACTCGAATCCGAAAATTTTGTTTGCAATCATTATAATTACGAATATATGTATCCAACATTCATATTTCACGTATTTGTGCGAAAAAAAACTTATTTATCACATTTTGTAAGCTGATGGAGGCATAGTATACTATACAATTTTGAGCTATTTATTAAAATTCACACTTTAATTACTCGAAAAACGTAAAATTTGCTATTTAACTTTTTTCCATAGGACTAGTTTTGCCGGAAATCGAGATAAACCGTTTTTTACCCTTCAAAACTCACCCCCATCCACTTCCCGACCTCAGATCGCCCGTAAATTATTTTTCCTTTCATTTTTATTATATTCTCTTCCTTTTCCAATGGGTTTCATCCTACTAGTTTTTTTTTTCACTTTCTACCATTTTCAAAGGCTTAAGCCCTGGTCTATTAGGAAGTCACTTAAGCATTAATAAATGAACCATTTCTTTCAAACCTATACTGCTGATATCGTAAGAGATGATTGAATAATTGAGTATGTTGGAAATATTTTGAGGTTATCGTGTACAAAATATTCAAGTACTATTCTTGATAGGGATTTCAACCCGCAGAACCGTTCCCTGAATACGTCCTTGGTTGGAAGGGCCAAACTTTACGAATCGAAATAATCCATCCGATAAAACTCGTTGCAATTCCCATACTAAGAACAATAAAACCCGATGGAACTTTTACCAAACATGCACTATCTTTATTATCATCATCATTATTCCGAGAACCATCACGAAACCAATATCTCCACGGCTGTCAGATGGCAGCATGAAAAACGCGCATCGGACGAAGCAAGGCTAATACGATTTACGATTCTCGCGTGATATCAAGATATCAAAGAACACCATAAACGGCCTATTATATGGTAAATAGACCGTAGTTGTCGCTGGGGAGCCTACGCGCGGGGGCGGGAAGGGGGGCAGGCGCAGTCAGTGGTCCTCAAGACAAGTCTTTATCTGGAGATCGCAAATCAGTTGCATGTTCCTGGCATGTCCCGGCCGCGTACATGTGCATTCAAATATATTACATGGCTGTAAGGCGGGTATTTCGTTTTTATTATAGAGCGCAGGATGGAATTTGCATGACGAAAGACGCGATGGGCGGCAGGAGAATGCCTAGAGGCACAAAATGGCATTTTTGTTTGAACGTCTTATGATGTTGGCCTTCAAATTGTCATCTGCATTTGGACATAACATACTTCTCCGACGATCTCGCGTTAACGAGTCTATTTAATCTACAAGAAAACGATCGTTAATGGCCCCTATAATGAATTTCAATTAAGGTGATATATGCAGCCAAACATACACCGAAATCGACCATTAATGCATCATTGTGGTATAGGCAATTAAACATACACGAATTCAAATACTATTCAAATGTCAAATCATATTACCTTCGCGATGCAAAATGATGTATTTTAAAACCCAAAGTTTCCCTCTATTGAAGCAAAGCTCAACATTAACGCGCTCGCTTCGCTCTTGCTTAAAATTTAAATGGAAAAAAATTTTAAAATTTTCAAATTAAAATTTCAAATTCAAATTCAATTTATTCCAAAACAAATATCAGGTAAGTTACAATACAGTTAGTCAATATTAAGTATATATATATATATATATATATATATATATATATATATATATATATATCATTCATTTACGAATATATGTACCTAACTATCATTGTATTCCTTCGATCAGTAAGAATACAAACTAAGCACAGAATGCTTGTGTTTTGTACTTCTTAATGATCAGCCAGAAAATATGCATAGAGTTTACACAGTTTATGAATCAGACGAGTGATCAGTAATTATTGATTTTAAAGTAAAGCGAGGAGGTACAGAAATGTATACGAGGTAAGTATTAGATATTTAGTAAATTTTTTTAAAAAAAAATTTTAATTTAATTTTTTTTTTTATTATTTTATACTATTATTAAAATTTTTTTTAATAATTGTTTCACACATAGAGGTAGTGAATTATAAAGTTTAGGGCCAATGAAAAAAAACGAATCTTTGTAAGTGACTTTTCTTGAAAATCGGCAAATCAATAGATTTGTTTACGATGAATCGGGTAACATAATGTTTAAGCGGATTAACAACGGGTTTTGTTTTACGGTAGGTATGTAGTAGGCAATGATATTCAAATAAGTTTTTGATATTTAGTTGCTTGGATTCCTTATACAGACTTTTTGTATCATATAATCTGTCCTTTTTGTAGAGTATTCTTAGCAAACAATTTTGAGTAGTTTGTAATTTTTTTTGCGCGTTGTGGTAGAGACCTCCCCATATTACTATGCAATATCTTAAAATTGACTCAGCTAATGAGTTATAAATTATGGAAAGGTTTTTCCTGCTGAGAATATCCCGTAACGAATAAAACTTATATATTAGTTGTCGTAATTTCTTTGTTATATATAATGCATGTTCATCCCACCTTAGGTGTTGGTCCACCATCACGCCAAGATATTTTAGTTTATTAATTTTTTCAATCTGTGGACACCCTCTGAGGCATATTTCGTCACAAGAATAACTATGTACTGAAATGTATCTTTCTGTAGGTTGGTCTTCACTAGTTAAAGAGAAAGTAATAAAATTACTCTTCTGAAAATTAACTGTTAATAGGCTGTGGTTCAACCAACTGTGGATGTGAGAGAGGCTTAATTTAGTACATTCATATACCTTTTCCCATGTATCATTTATAAAAACGATAGCAGTATCATCTGCATATGATACTATATGGCCATGAAAGTTATTTAGATCGGCAATGTCATTAATATACACGAGAAACGATATTGGTCCCAGCACTGAACCCTGCGGAACACCGACTGTGATTTTTAGTGGATCACTGAGACACTCTTCAATTTTTACTCGCTGTGTCCTGTTTTGTAAATAATTTTTTAATAGATTTAGTGCTGTGCCACGTATGCCAACTTTATTGAGACGTTCAAGTAAAATATTGTGCGACACAGTGTCAAAGCTTTGGCCAAGTCAAGAAATACCGCAAGACATTTTCTTGACTTATCCAAGCCTCCGACAATATTTTTAGTTAGATCCATAATTGCATCTTCTGTACTCATGTTTTTCTGAAATCCATACTGTTTCTTTGTGATACACTTATGTTTGATAAAAAATTTCATCAAACGATGTTTCAAGCACTTTTCGAATATTTTTGCAAAGTTGTTTATTACTGAGATGGGTCTATAATTGCTAGGGGTTTTGTAATCTCCAGATTTATGAATGGGTGTGATAATTGCATTTTTCCACTGGGAAGGTATTATACCTGTTTCGAAAGACAAATTTATTAAATGTTTCAAAGGGACAATAATACTAGTATGTACTGATTTTATTAATGTCGTGGATATTTCGTCTTCTCCAGCGGCACACTTATTTTTTTGAGATAGTTTCAATTAGTTCATTTTCTGACAGGCTCAATGTTGAGATAGTTTCAATTAGTTCATTTTCTGACACTGGCTCTAGAAATATGGATTTATTCAGTGTTTTATCCGATATTTATCTTTCCCAATACCTTTTCGACGAGGTTGAATTGGATGCACAATTAATTACTTCCTAAACTTTTTATAGTTATTTCCTGCTTCCATTAGTTGGTTTTTATAGAAATTATTTTTTTGTTTTTCTTATTAGATTATTTAACATATTTCTATAGTTTTTGAATTCTGTTTTTAGTTGTTCTGAGAAATCTTTCTTTAGTTTATTTTTCAAATAATCCCTGTGTTTTATTGATTGCATTAGACCTACTGAAATCCACGGTTTTATTTTCTTTTGACTATATTTGACCTTCATCTGTTTAGTACATGTAGTTAAGTGTTTTTTAAATGTCATCATGAAGTTACTGTAGCTTTCTTGTATCTATCTACTACCCCTTTCCTTTTTTTTTTGGTTTTTTTTGGGCAGTAGTAACTGCATAATGGTGGTTAAATTTCTCTATCACTAGGGGTATTAAGTTTATGGATTTGGTGATGGAGTTTTTATTTTTACGAACAAATATATGGTCCAAATTGCTTTGAGTTTCCTCAGTAACTCTCGTGGCTGCGTTTATATAAGGAAAAAATCCATTTTCATTAAACATGTTTAGGTAGTTAATTACTTCAATGGAATTTCTTGCAAATAAATTAATATTTATGTCCCCAAGAAAAATTTCAATATTACATTTTTGTAGATTGGTGAAATATGTATTGATGTCCATAGTGTAATTTTCAGCATTTATTGAAGGAGGACAATAGGAGGCAGTGAATCCAACTTTGGATTCTTCAATTTCAATCGAGAATCTTAAGAGTTTAGTTTCTGTCGCCACTATTAATACACTAGTTGATTAAATAACTATATCAATCAATCAATCAATCAATATAGCTGTTAATATAACGAGATTATAATGCGATTTATAATAGTCGAGGACATTGCTAGGTGACGAGGCGACAGCCGAGTCACCCGCAATGTCCGAGACGGTGTTAAATCGCTAATAATCGAGTTACATTCAAAGTTTTATCGTATTATTGACAACGGCGATGCGAAAATAGAAGCAACAAGGTTTTATGTCATTTCATTTTGGCATTTCAAAAAGTCATCATTGAAATCATGCAAGATTTTGATATTCCTGGCGATATATTAGCTGCAGCCAACACTATAAGGTTGAACTTGCTTCCGGACAAATCTAAAATCCATTATGAAAAAGAATATCGGCAGTTTTGTGACTCTCTGATGGTCGTGGACGCTAAAGGCAAAGGTGTATCCATCAAATTTGAAAACTGTCAAAATATTGTTTTACATGTTCATGAAAACTAGTTCTGATATTATTTGGTATCTAACGTATTATGCTTTCGTAACTAACGTATTAAATTATGTTAACTAATGTATTATGGGTAACTAAGGTTTCATGTAGGTTTTGGTACGTTTATGATGTTAATAATTATTAATAAAGATTTCATATAAAAATGTCTTAATCTTCAATGATACGATAATGTACTTTAATGTCTGAAGAAATAAAATTCTCATCGACAAAGCATAGTTTACAATTTACAATAATGAACAATTGAAACTACTCAGCTCCAATCAATCGGTAACTTTTCTATGGGTTCCCTCTCATACTGGCATAAGAGGAAATGAACTAGCTGACAAACACGCGAGGGATGCCTTAGAGAATCCAGCACTCATTCCCCACACGAGAACACTAGCAACAGACTTGAAACCCTACTTTCATTCTAGAATAGCTTACACATGAAACCATTATTGGCAAACAAAAGTCTTAAAACTAAAGGAGATCAAACCAGCTTTTCAACCATGGTCCGACACGTCATCCAACCGCTTCCATGAAGTAGTCATCACTCGACTTCGTCTAGATCACACACGCCTTACACATGAACACCTACTTACAAAGGAACCTCAACCAGAATGTTTTTTATGTGAAGTGCCACTAACAATAAAGCACATCTTAGTGGAGTGTCCTCGTTTCGCAGTTCAAAGACTGAATAACGGATTTCCCAGTGTTTTTAGCAAAATCTTCAACGAATGCACAACAGACAATATTATTACATTCCTCCGAGAATCAAACATCCTGTTCGAAATATAACAAATTGTAATAATTGTAAATATTTTGCCGCTAATAACCGATTGGCTGATGCGTATTTGCTTGATAAAAAAAAAAAATAATGAACAATGCAATAAATAAGTATATGTACGCATACATGTATAAAATCGATCAATAAACGAGAAACAAACATCTGACAATATAAAAAGATAAAATAGTAAATGGTACTCAATCACAGTTTGCTTAGAGAGATAGAGAGAAAATAAATAATAGTTTGAAAAAACTAAAGAACACGCTTTGATAGAAAACCAGACTAAAAAAATAGAAAATAAGAAAAGAATGTATTTTATTTAAAAAAAAAGCGTGGGGAGCATGGTATCGCCTCGGCCAACAATAATCTGTGATCTGAGACATTTCTTACTTTACTGCCCTAGGTGTGTAATGTACTATATAATTATTCATGCCATGCACCCCACGGTTTTTTTTAAATAAAATAAATTTTTTTCTTATTTTCTATTTTTTTAGTCTGGTTTTCTATAAAAGCGTGTTTTTTAGTTTTTTCAAATTATTATTTTTTTCCTACTTTTTAGTGTGGTTTATTTATAAAAGCGTGTTTTTTTATATTTTTTTTGACTATTATTTTTATTAATTTTTTGCAAATAAAAAAATGGAATAATCTTATCAAATTAGGTAATCACAATATTCGACCCCAAAAACCCCCACATACCAATTTTGAATAGAATCAGACCATAATCATAAAACTCGGCCGCCATTTTGAAGCCCATTTTGAATTTTTCACTTTTAACAATAGAATCATAATATTCGACCCCAAAAACCCCCACATACCAATTTTGAATAGAATCGGACCATAATCACAAAACTCGGCCGCCATTTCAAAGCCGCCATCTTGAATTTTTCAATTTTTACAAAAGAATCATAATATTCGACCTCGAAAACTCCCACATACCAATTTTGAATAGAATCAGACCATAATCACAGAACTAAGCCGCCATCTTGAATTTTCCAATTTCTACAAAAGAATCATAATATTCGACCCCAAAAACCCCCACATACCAATTTTGAATAGAATCAAACCATAATCACAAAACTCGGCCGCCATTTCAAAGCCGCCATCTTGAATTTTTCAATTTTCTACAAAAGAATCATAATATTCGACCCCAAAAACCCCCACATACCAATTTTGAATAGAATCAAACCATAATCACAAAACTCGGCCGCCATTTCAAAGCCGTCATTTTGAATTTTTCAATTTTAACAAAAGAATCATAATATTCGACCCCAAACACCCCCACATACCAATTTTGAATAGAATCGGACCATACTCACAAAACTCGGCCGCCATTTCAAAGCCGCCATCTTGAATTTTCAATTTTACAAAGAATCATAATATTCGACCTCGAAAACTCCCACATACCAATTTTGAATAGAATCAGACCATAATCACAGAACTAAGCCGCCATCTTGATTTTCCAATTTCTACAAAGAATCATAATATTCGACCCCAAAACCCCCACATACCAATTTTGAATAGAATCGGACCATAATCACAAAACTCGGCCGCCATTTCAAAGCCGCCATCTTGAATTTTTCAATTTTTACAAAAGAATCATAATATTCGACCTCGAAAACTCCCACATACCAATTTTGAATAGAATCAGACCATAATCACAGAACTAAGCCGCCATCTTGAATTTTTCAATTTTTACAAAAGAATCATAATATTCGACCCCAAAAACCCCCACATACCAATTTTGAATAGGATCAGACCATAATCACAAAACTCGTCCACTATTTTGGAGCCGCCATCTTGAGATTTTCAATTTTGACAAAAGAATCATAATCTCCGACCACGACAAAACCCTCAGATACCAATTTTGAAGCGAATCGGACCATAATCACAAAACTCGTACGCCATATTGGAGCCGCCATTTTGGTTTTTTTCACACAAAAATTTCTCAATGCATTGTCACCGGAATTATGTACACCTGCCAAATTTCAAATCATTCGGACGTCTGGAAGTGGGTCAAAATCGCGCCCAAAGGAGTCGGTTACAAACAAACAAACAAACAAACAAACATACAAGTGAAGCTAATATAAAGCGTGTAAAATAGTATATTAAAGTATAAGTGGATAAAAAGGGCTTTAAAACACGCGCGATTTTTCGAGCACGACGGCGCAGCCGGAGTGCTCGAAATAGAGCAAGTGTTTTTAAGACCAGTTATCCACGAATACTTTACGTTATTTTTTTTTATTGGTGCACTTTGAAATCATATATACTGGTATTATTACTACAAAAAAATAGAAATAAGAACTAATAATGCAAGAAGGTTGAATTCGTGATGTGACATCAGTATACCTTTCGTTGTCATGGAAATGAGAAAAACATTCATTTGCAATTTGTTACCAAAGATCAATATTTGTTGTCACCAGAGCTCGAAAATGAATGATTCTAATATCGATTTTTTGAATAGTGAGGCAGAATCGCGGTTAAGACCGCGAAAATCCAGTGATATATATAAAAAAGAATATGAAAAGTTCATCAAATGGATGGAGGAGCACATATAAATGAACAAATTGTGAGTAATATTTTATTTAACGTTACAAGGTACTCCTGTCAGATCAATAATAAAAAATTTGTCATTTAGACTTCACGTTTCTCGATTTGTTGATGTTGTCATGGTTACCTTTAAAAAACGCGCGTTTTTTAAAGTTCGATTTAAACACGCTGAGGCGTGCTTTAAATGGGTAAAAAGGGGCACCAATAAAAAAAATATATAAATGATTGTCGTCAAGAAGAAAATAAAATCATATGGACAAAGCACTTACATAAATCTTAAATTATATCTATATATAACACGGTCATGACACTAAAAAGAACGAAGCAACATGAGTATGATGTTGGTGTATGAGATTAATTGATAAGATTAAGGTAGAAGAGCAAAGGGTTCGAAAGTGTAATAATAAAATTATTCCAAGCTATAATAAGGTTGATCACATAGTAATAAATGCACAGCCTTTTTGAAATGATTATTGTTGGTAATATCACTTATATAATCTGGTAAATGCATCTTGCAACCATTGTAGATAAACGAGTCCTTCACTAAGGACGAATTTGGTCTTGGTAAATTGATACTGTTATGCTTGCGAATAGAGTAATGGGAAGGAGTAGTATTAAAATTATACAAATGTTTTTTAATCAAGCATACTGTTTCAAGGATGAAAATGGCGAAAACAGTATGTATTTTAAGTGATACGAATAATGCTTCACAGGGATCACGTGCCTTTGCTGTAGATAAATATCTAATTGCCCGTTTTTGTAGTATCATGGTGCTTTGTAAGAGATTGTTATTGCATATTCCCCAAAATGGAATTCCGTATCTTAGGTGGGACTCTATCAGGGCATAGTAACTTGTTTTTGCTACTGAGAGTCCGAGCTCTTTTGTTACAAGTCTCACAGCAAAACATCCAGAGGCTAATTTCTTATTTAAATCAAAAACATGTTGTTCAAATTTCAATTTATTGTCGATGAATATTCCCGGAAATTTGGTGTTATCGCGGCTCTCGATAGAACCATTATCCAATTCAATATTGCTTAGTTCACACCTGAAAGATATAATGTTGGTTTTCGTTACATTCAAAATGAGACGATTAGAATTACACCATTGTTTTAATAATTTTATGACAGTAAGGATTTTTTCTTGGAGAGAGTTAGCATTTTCGTCTTGCCATGAAATGGTAGTGTCATCGGCAAAAACTGTGCATTTTCCTGATATGTTTATGCTGAGCAGATCATTAATATAAAACAAAAAAAGGGTGGGGCCCAATATAGATCCTTGGGGTACACCACAAATAACAGGTGCACTATCTGACATGTTAGTGGTTTTTACTATTTGGTAGCGATCGGTTAAATAATACTCCATCCAGTCGTTTACTACACCTCTAAAGCCGTAGTGGTGAAGCTGAGCTAATAGTATCTCGTGATCAACACAGTCAAATGCCTTTGAGAAATCACAAAATACTGCCGCAACAGCTTCACCCCTATTGACATTTGTGTATACTCCCTGAAGGAAAGAGAAAATGGCATCACTGGTATTTTTTTTCCTGAAAACCGTACTGATTTGGAGAAATTATCATTTTTACGTGAAAAAGGTACGTTTTTCAAAAGTCGCTACAAGCAGCCGTTTTCGAGATATTTTGATTTAAATTAATCGATGCATCCAATCTTCTTCTCATTGATTCGCGAACTCTTTGAAAATAAAAGTATCAAGTAGGCTAGTGAGTTTATTCCAATGTTTTTTGTGCTGTCATGTCATAAATAATATCTTGACGCATAGTTAAATAGTTGTATTTATTGTTATCGTGATCATCTGTCGGTAAGAACGGCAAGAACTCCAGAAACCAAGGAAGAAGTTCTTAATATGTTAGAACACCCGGAAACAAGCTCTAGAAAAAGAGCGCTGACGTTAAACATTTCTCATGTTCTGCTATGGACAATTTTAATTGATAATTTGTTATATCCCTACCGCATTCATGGAGTTCAGGCGCTACTCCCTCGTGAATTTCCGTTACGTATCAACTTCTGTCGTTGGTTTCTCCAATGCCTTATCCAAAATCCTTTATTTGAAAATCAAATCCTGTTTACCGTCGAAGCAAATTTCTAACGCAACGCTATACGCAATTTTCACAACAATCATTTCCAAGAACAGTTCTCTCTTAACGTGTGGACAGAAATCCTTGGAGATTATTTTATAGGTCCATTCTTTATTCCGGGAAGATTAGACGGAAAGAGATATCGTCATTTTCTTGAAGAAAATTTGCCTATTTTACTGGAAGATGTGCCGCTTAGACTACGAAATGAAATGTGGTTTATGCATGACGGTGCCTCGGCACATTTTAGCATCCAAGCGCGAGAATTTTTAGATCAAACTTTCGGCAACCATTGGGATAGGTCGGGGAGGGCCTCAACTATGGCCCCCTAGGTCACCAGACCTTAACAGTTTGGATTTTTTCCTGTGAGGACATCTAAAATCTTTAATTCACCAGACACCTACCCAAAATGAAGAAGAATCAAGTAATCGAACAATTAACTCTTGTAGAACGATTCAAAATACTCCAGGAATTTTCCAAAGAGATCGCGAATCAATGAGAAGAAGATTGGATGCATGCATACAGGCAGGATGTGGACATTTCGAACATTTATTGTTATTTTGATTTATATCTAGTGTTCCGTTGTTTATTGTTGTTTAAAAATTAGCGTTTAAAATGTTTCTATGTTGAATAAAAAAAAGTTTTCAAAATTGTTTCACTTTTTGACAAATACATGCACCGATTAATTCAAATCAAAATATCTCGAAAACGACTGCTTGTTGCGACTTTTGAAAAGCATACCTTTTTGACGTAAAAATGATAGAGGAATCGATTTTTCTTCTAGAAAATGTGCTACATACATGCACGACAAAGTCGTGACTCCCCAAAAGAGACGAAGACCTGTAGGCGGCGCTCCCTACTATTAAGGGCTTAACTAAGATCAAATTTGAATTTATCATATTAAAAAATCCGCAAATACCAATTTTTGTCCAAATATCGACATTATTTTAAAAAATATTTACGAAAAACCAAAATAAAAATAAATTTTAAACACCGTGTATATAAAAAATAAAGGCCTTGCGGACCCATGCTTATATGAACTTTTCACCTTATAAATAACTGAGCAATCGTCCTGTAAAATATCGGACACTTATTATATAACACCCTGTATATAGGTAAGGCAAATGAATACGGTACAACTTCAATGAACCCGATTGGAAATAAATGAGTGAATTAAATATAAGAATAATCAGGAATACTTGTTGGATACCACAATAATTTTCCCAAATTTGCTTTGACTTTTGAATAAAAATGCCAGAAAACTGGTTTCCTAAAACATTTCTATATATTCATCTTGCTGCACCAATCTGAGATGTGGTTCTCCAAAATATTTGATAATCTCTTCATGTCCTCTTTCTTTCCATAAACTCACCCATTAGAATTAATTTGATGGCATGGCACGTACGTGTAACCCGGAATATAAAACATAAGTAAAAGCCAATAAATTCTCAAATTTCCTTTACTACCCCCATATAAAACGGCTATTATTATGATTGAAACGTAATCGCCCCATTTTATGGCTAGTTTCAACTATATGTTGAATGTCAACGTGTTGGAACGACCTCCATGAACGTCTTTAAGGGCGGAAAATAGGTTATCACCCTCTGGTAATTTTTAATGGAATCAATTGGGTTAGAAATGAATATATGTCTTTATTCTGCTTCCTGATAAAATATATTCACCAGGGTCTAAGAAAACTTTCGGCAAAGCAACAAACATTGCACTGGGTTCCAAATGGACCACATCCAAATTGGTACCTGGGTGTGGTGTCAATCCAAGATTGGCAAATACATTGGAACCGGAAGCACTCTTGGTCTTTTCTGGGTACATGGTGGTCCTTGGGATATGACATTATCCCAATCCACACTGCAATGGTCTACCAGATGTGGACTAGTATAGCTATTTTTCCCTTTAATTTTGCCGTTATAGTTGATACACACCAGTTTCAAAAAGGGACGCTATATCGGCCATATTTTCTTAATACTCTTTTATCGATCCATTCAAATTGAAAATTTCATTATGAAATCAGAATCTAACAAACTTTCGTTCGTAGACGCTTTGTAAACCGTGCATGCGAGAATTTTGCTTGGCAACAGTGTTCAGTTCACGTGTTCTGAATGTCTGAATATTCAATTGCGAATGTTTCCCTTTTCAATACTGTTTATTTTGTTTGTTTCTTACAAGTGACTGTAATAATTATGATAAGTGCCTCAAAGCTGAGTATGTAGTCAACTAGTTCTGAATTTATCACCAGTTTGGATATAACAAGGTTAGTTGTTTTCTTCAATTTGAAATTGAATATCTATCTTAATCAATCAATATTTTTATTGCTTCTAATGAATACATATCATATAGCAAGAGCGTCAGTTTTTAATATATTAGAGTGTCACAATAAAAGAAGAAAGAGAACGAATGAAAGGAGTTTAAGTACATTCCAGATATGTGAGGACAGTTTTTTAGCTTCAGTAGGTGCAACATTTTCGAAGTGACTGATGAAATTGTTGTAACTGGAAAGACAGTTAGCATCTGAAGGTTTCATAGAGTGTATTGGACAGTATATTGGTTTCAAGCTCATTTCGATTGCAAATGGTGCATATTTCATTGGGGTTTATTCGATATGTACTACCATTGTATGTTAATTTTATCATATTTTCACTGACCATCCTAATTTGAGCAAGGGTCCTGATAGTTTGGATGGGAACTTGTCAGTATGTAAGTATCCTTGGGCAAAAGGAGTTATTTTGAAGTTAAGATATAGTGTGAGGGAGAAAGTGCGAGTGGCGAGGAAAAAATCAGTGTTATAGAGCTTTTTTTGTAGTTAGAGAGAAGTGCTTTTCTACTTTGTCTGAGATTGTGGATGTTGAGATCATTGATGGAGTACTCGGAGCCGGCGAAGTCGAGTTCTATTTTAAGTTGTGAAACCCAATTGTATCTGATATCCACGCCAGTGTAATTGAGGGAAACCAGTCGAGTAAAAACATATTTTGGGAAGGCGATTGTCTTCCATGACCAACAAGTTATCTAGGAAGTTGAGAGTGCTTTTGAATATTGTGTACGGAATCTTGACCTGTCCAGGTTTCGAGCCTAACAGCGTAATCCGGGGCATTGCTTGGCAAAAGAAGAATTTCAGCTGTACCCTTTCTAATATTTCTGAGTAGCGCAGCCCCCACACTGGTATATAATTCAATAAGATACCACAAGGGAATGAAACAGTTTTACGCGTGAATGCCAGTTGTTCAACCTAGAGTTAGCCATCAAAGGGAGTTCAGCCCCTATTGTTTGTTTGGCTTTTTCCTCAGTAGAATATGCCATTTCTCGAAAGAATGATGATGACGAGAAAACAACCCCTATTGGTGCTTTCGATTGGGAGATTTTTGTAAGTGAATTTGCAGTTGGTTCTTTGGCTAGAAGATCTACAGAACTGCAATACTTTGTATTTGAAATCGAATATATATCTCAGGCAGCCTGCAATGTGTACATTTACCACACAATCAGTTCAAAATTCTACATGTCGAGTTAAATGTTTATTGCATTCGGCAAAGTTTTCCTCAGAGTAAGTCTCCTCCTACCCAAAATTTTGTCAAATTTTACAAAGAACAAAACATGTTTTCATTTTTTTCAGATTTTTAACCACTGTAATTCGTTATAAAATGTAATTATACACTCGTCATTCATGGGTGTGCAAGAAGTTAGATTACACCCTGTATTAACATCAAAATGACTTGTATCTATAATTCGCAATGGAGGAAATCTTTTAGTCGTCAACTTTTTCAATTAAAAATCCGTTGAAACCGACCATCTATGCTTTCATATTTATGTTATGAGGGTAATTCAGTTCGAGGAAGCATAAACTCGCCATAAATAGACAGACTTTAAATGCACCAGGAATGTTTTATTGTAATGTAAAATCTCCCCAGAGATGACGTTAACTTTACGGGTAATTCTAGAAAGTGCTTGCTTGGTACGTCAGTTACGCTAATCATATGACGTCTTTTCGAGGTATCTGTTCTGCCGCTCCTGCTGATAATACAGTCACACTGGGACTTCATAGTTATAAAAGAAAAGATGGATATTAGAACTTCTCTATTCGAATAATACACTACAAACAAATTTGGTCCATTCACGATATACAGGGTGTTTCATAATTGAATGCTGATCCTTAAGGGCGATAATCCTTGGATGATTTTAAGAAAAATTATTCATATGAACATAGGTCCGCAACCGCTTTATTTCTGAGATACAGGATGTTGAAATTTAACAAAAACATCAGTTCTTCCCCAATATCTCTGAAACCGCTTTGGCTTTTTTTCAATTTTGGTACATGCAAAGTACGCATGACAATACATTTTTTCCATTATGAAGGATTTCTTAATTTTCATCAGTGGCATTCCTGTTAACATGCCCTGTCATAGTGTTGATCAAAATGATGATAGGCTACTGACTTTTTTCTAAATGAATATTATTTTTGTAATTGTCATCTATCTTCTCATTAAAATGGTCTCTTGCCTTTTTTTCTTCCGGCAGACGGTTTTCGATATGAATAATTGTCCTGTCGTGATTATTTTCGGCCTGTGTTAACTTTCAAGTCGTCGCTGTCAGCGTAACAGGAATGTTAATATTTATGATGCGTTTTGATGGGTGGTGTTATCATATCAAATAATTTATGAGATTTTACTTCTTTGTCGGAACTCCCGCATTCCTGCCATCTAAGTTAATAGCGTCGTTCACCTTTTTGTGTCGCGTTCCTTCAGTCAAGGGCATTACAATTTTTACGTGAAATCAACCTGGTTATCCCGGGCATCACATAATATTGTTTGGTATTACGTGATGATGTCTACCATTCACCACCTACGCAAGCCGCGTGAAGGAACTTCCTTCCTGACGGGGGTCCCCCGACCGCATAGGTTTTTTTTTGGTTGTTTTTCATACTGATTCAGCAAAAATGTTTTTTGATTTTAATATCTATAAAACATTTTTTTTCAATTTCAGCATAGCGATGGCGAAAAAAGCGACCAAGACCTAGTTGTCGACGATGCTTCAGAAGATCCCGTCTCTCCCCCCAACGGTACCACATCCCCTCGTGAGAATGGCCTGGACAAGATCCCCAAGAAGGAGCATCCTGGTCCCCACAGTCCCCGTTCGGGGACGTCGAGCAACGCATCGACGCCATCGACGAAAAAGATGGAAGAAAAACCGACGACGCCGATTTCCAAATCGGTGACACCAACTTCCGCTGCGGGATCATCTTCGGGGAGCGGAGGTTTGAAGCCAGTTAAGCAGCCGGGAATGGGGCAGTATCCCCCTTATTTGGCGATGGCTAATGGTAAGTGTGGAGTGCCACAGGGTACAGTTATTTTCGATATATTTCGGTGGCATATTTTCTGTTGTGATTGTCTGGTATGCTTTGCTATTGATACTTTATTATCATGAGGCTGACACTTGGAGAGATGCAGTCGAAAAAGCGGAAATACTGTTTTTTCTTTTATTAGTAGAAATAAACTTCACTAAAACCATCTCGTCGATGTCACCAGTTGTGAACTAACAGGTTTGAAGACTGTTGATATTATTTCAATAAAATAAAAATGATATATAAAAATAATATCCCTCCATTCTTTTCTTTTGTCCTTTTATTCAGAAATCCCACCGCTGTCACCAGTGTAAAACAGGTTAACTGACTGTCTGTTTTTTTCTTTTATTAGTAAGAATGAACTTCACTAAAACCATCTCGTCGATGTCACCAGTTGTAAACTAACAGGTTTGAAGACTGTTGATATTATTTCAATAAAATAAAAATATATATAAAAATAACCTTCTTTTTTTGTCATTTTAAC